>CM062812.1:581347418-581885724 GCA_031772625.1 Pinus tabuliformis | reverse complement strand
GTGAGCTTAGGCATGTCCCTTTCTTTTCTCCTTCACTTGACCACCTCCCCTGATCATGACTCCCTTACTACTCAGCTGAAGGAAGTCGCGGAATTGACTTGTTCATTATTGAAGAAGAGTAGCAGGGCATGAGTGACCCACATTTATCTTCACGCATGGAATTCTTAAAGGCATGGAGAAAGTGGCCATCAGATCTGCACTACCAGGAATTGTTGGGTTGTTCTCACAATGGAAACATCCTTTATAGCACCAAAGGATTTGTTTAAGAGCCTTAAAGCATAAGAGGTTCATCAATTCAGGCATCGATTCTACATTTCAAATTTGTTGCAGAAACAATCGAGGGAACACCAAGGGTTTCTAGCCGTGCGGATACTTTAGTTGTAGTTTATACGAAATAAAATGAAAGCCTAGTAGATCTTCTCAATGAGAAGATTCCATGTGTGCTTGAATTATATCAATATCGGAATACACACTACCCTTTGTATGTGCTTTTCTCTTCCAATGTGGTGAAGGATGAATAGATGTTGACTTTGGTTGAGCGTAGACAAGGAGTGATGCAGAGGGAATTTATCCAAGGAATGCATGTAGGTATTCATGGATATTGTACATAAGAGATAAGTATCCATGCTACTATTCTTTAAGGAAAATATTGCATGCCAATCTTTGAAAGTATCCATGAATCATTTTCATAAAAAGGATGCATATGAATATGGTTGCATAAAAATATTAGCCATGTTATTTTCTTGGAAAGACTACATGGTAAAAGATAAATTAGTTGTGCTAATATTTTGGAAAGGAAAGCATATGAATTCTTGTGGATGAAAAAGAGTCAAGGTTATTTTTTTGAGAGCTTGGATATGAATTTGTACCTGAAGTGGTAAGAATCAAGGTTATTTTATTTAAATGTTTCATATGAATCTTGTGCATACAAGGATAAGAACCATGCTAGTTTTCTTGAAAAAGAAATGTGTATTTATATGTATAAAAAGAATAGTTATTGTAATTGATTCCTTGAAAAAGAAATGTGTATTTATATATATAAAAAGAATAGCTATTGCATTTTATTTCTTGAAAAAGAAATACATATTTATATGTATAAAAGGAATATCTATTGTATTTGATTTCTTGAAAAAGAAATGTGTATTTATATGTATAAAAATAATAGCTATTGTGTTAGATGTCTCGGAAAATAAATGTGTATTTGCATGCACAAAAGAATTGTTATTGTGTTATAGAGATATGTATTTGTATGCACAAAGATAAAGATTGTTAGGCTAATTTCTTTTTGAAAAAGAATATGAATTTATATGCACAAAGATCATAGCTAATGTGGTACTTTATTTAAAAAATGTGGGTCATTATGATAGTTTTTCTTTTAGAAATAATGCATCTTGTAAATAATAGTTAGTATAGTTTTACTTTTGGAAACATTTCCCTCTTCTTGTACAAAGAGATGGTGATAACCATGGACATGCTTTTAAATATTACTGTGTTCTTGTGGGAGGAAATTCAAATGTAACAATTTCCCTTTCTCGTGATACATGTGAAGCAGGGATTAAAGGTCACACTTTGGTAATATTTATGTATTTTAATTTATGAATGTGATATTTGGTTAGATATACATGTGTCATAACCATATACACGTAAAGATAAATATACATGTTTTAGTAGTTATGTTTTTTTAATTAATGCATGTGCAATGTCCATAAAAGAGGTATTTCTCAATACCTTGCATGTAGTGTATTTATGCATATGAAAATTTGTTTAAAGCATAGCTAGTAAAGATTTATTATTTGGATGTTAGAGTTTGTTGATGGTAGTAATTGTAGGAAAGGATTGTGACTTAGGAAAAGGATGGATTATATTTAACCGAAGGAAATTAACTAATGATTGATGCATATTGAGAGAATGTCAACTATAGGATATCCATTACAGGGAACAACCAAGCCAGAAAGGCATAATGTTTAAGGATTTGTGGAGTAAATGATATCATGATTAATGTAATATCTTCTAGCTAGTTATGTTCAATTAAAGATGATATTTTTTTATAATATTTTTAACAATGGTCAAGGGATGGGCTCCCTTAATTCCATTGAGTGAGGGGTGGACACCTTCATGAAAAAGTTTGATAAAATAAATGTTTGTTGGTTTTTCCCTTAAGAGTTTCCAAGGTATATTGTTGTCCACTGATGTGTTTTCCTATTATTCCATTCTAATGTTGTTTATTCCTTGCATGGTGTTGACACTTACATTATAAAATTTGTAAGTAACTAACCTAATGAAACAAGCAATGGTAATTATGTAGGGTTGCAACTAGGAGCTTTATGTAACATGATGCAATAATGGTTGTTACATTGTGTGACTTTCTATTCCAATTTTAAAGTTACTTTATGAATTGGAGATGATTTTATCTAATGCTCAGTTAAAGAATATGGAATAAATGATTGGGAATATAACAGGCTAATAATTCTGTAAAAAAATTATAATCCTATGTACTTTTACACGAGGTTTAACGGGGGTTGTTACAAGTGATATTAAAGCAAAGGTTACATCATTGGCACCTATTTGGGTTCTGTAAGAATGTTGAGTAGAGTTATGATGCTAATGGATATAATTTCAAGGATGACACTACTCAAGTTTACATGGAAATGTATGTTGTAGACTGCATTTGATATAAGATGCATGAGGGTGTTATTAGCCAAGTTAAAGAATGATAAGTGTTAATGTATACTTTAAAGAATAACTCTTCTCATGGAATTTGAATCTCTATGTGGAGAAAAGATTTTAAAAATTTTATTGCATTATTTGTAGGTAAATCATGAACAATTTTGAATACTCACACTATAATTAGTGATAGTATGAATTAACTACCAACCTTTGCATGTATACTCTTATAATAATTCTTAATGGTGCATTTAACAAAAATTTATTAGAGTTAGAAAGAAATTCTTATAAGAAAAAAATGTATGCATGTATTCAATGTGTGATAATGAAGGAATGTAGAAAAGTGCACGTTGTCCTTAAAGAGGACACTAAAATGTTTTAAAATATATTGAAAGAACCATTTTTAATGTTGAAGGTAACAATAAGACAAGTGGCAAGTCTTGACTGTAATGACTAATCATTGATTGTGTCTTTCCATGGAATCCAATTGATTTTATGTTGGTTGTTAGAATTGATTATTTAGCATATTGTGATGAGCCTCATCATTGGGTAATTATATGGGCCATAATTGGCCTTAATTCACCTCCTATCTTAGTCAAACCATCTATTCTCACAACTTATCGCATACTTTTTATTATATTTTATTTATGAGATGAGTTAGAGTTGCATATTTTGCTTTGTGGTCTAATGTGCATGTAATGCAGGAATAAAGGATAAAAGAAAGGAATTGTGGCAAAGACCTTGGTCAAAACTTGAATGGGACAAGGGAGAGGAATTATAAGAGGTAAATCCTCCTCATTTACTACCCCTCCATTCAAATATTCCTCCATCAACTCAGAGTGCAAACAGCCAAATCATGACCCGGACTAAAAGACAGTCGAGCAAGGGAAAGGGACAGAAACCGATTTATCTTGAGTGGGGAGCCAAGCCTCCCTAATGGGAAGGAAGTCGTTGGAGATTTTAGATGTATAAGTCGAGAGGCTTAGTGTAGAGCTGTAACAAGGGTCTCTTTCACCTCTAGTTATGCCACATTAATAAGTCAATCCGGGAATGCTTTGTTATTGCAAAGAGTAACTCAATCCGAGGCTATTCGTCAGAGTAATGCTTAGTAGTACAGTGTCTAGAAAATACAAGGGTAAACGGATGCTAAATTTATGACTAAATTGCTTAAAAGAATAAAATCACACAAAGCAGCTTATCATTCAAGGGTACGGAAGCGATAACCCATCCCTATAGAAACTGATGGAAAGGAAATTAGAGCATGGACCATAGGTCTGGGAGCTAGGCAGCGACTTGCTGAGGCTCACTACAGCCTTAGACCTTCTCTCACACCAAGACAGTAAATGCAAGTAAATGGAACAGCAGAAAGTAAAATGGAACAGCAAACAGGAAATGGAACAGCAAATCTGAAATGGAACAGCAAATTTGAAATGGAACAGCAATAAATGGAACAGCAATAATGGAACAGCAATCCAATAAACTAAATCTCGCGAGTCAGACTAAGCTTGCTCTATTGAATTAAACTCACATTCTGCAATCAAATAGCAATCTTCTCTCAAAAACAACTTTAATGAATTATACTTTATGGAACAGTATTCACAAATGAATTATGGAACAACAATCATCAAACATATATACACAACACACTTACTATAGCAACCTGATTTAAAGAGAATATGACTATGCTTCCAAATAGAATAATATCACTTTAGGATTCCAACAATTGAGATTTCAAATGAATCCACTACAGCAATATTCAATATGAAGGCTTTGCAACGGAAACAGTTGGCATGCAATCGACTCTGAAAAGATTCACTCATACAATCCAGAATCACTTCTTGAAAGAAACCATTAATGAATTAATTGTAACAGAGCATGGAATAGCATATGAAAAACGCGTCAGATTACCAAACTGTAAAGATAAACAAACCACACGGAAACCAAATTATAATGATACAAAAGCAAGTGTCCTTCGGAGCCGGGCCCTTAGCTTCCAACGGTACACCGCCTTAGATTACTTCAGACGCAGAGATGAAATAAATACCAGGTCTTTTGTATTAATACATCAACAATTGTACAGCAAAACAAGTCTTAGTAAGAGTCGATGATCAAAGTTGAATCTGAGATTCACAGTTACATATATGAACAAAAAGTCCCTTTGCTTAACACTGCTATCCCTTTTTATAAGAGTAACGACGGAGGTATCTAGGTAGCAAAAATAAGCAAAACAGCGATCCCTCAGGATCAAAGATCCTGAGGGATTCGCCAATCCGTTAATCCTTTACTTTTCTTCCCCTATTCCGCCGAATTGATAATCCTTCTTTCTTTCCAGGGTCGTCTTGCTTCGATCTGTTCGATCTTGTTCGCATCCGGTTCCCTACTAAATGGACAGCAGTTATTGCTTCTTTGTATTTTCCTTTCGAATGGCAGTCCTTCGTTTCCACCCTTTTCTGCATGGAAAAATAACAATTATCAGCGATTAAGCTTTCCATACTAATTCTTACACATTCTATTAAAACTCTTTATTTCTTTAAGCTCATTATGCAGAAAGGGTTACAATTGTTACTGAAAAGTCACTAAATTGTTCGTCAAAAACATACCTTTCCAGTGCTCCACACACCCCCCTGCTTACCCTATTTCATGCCCTCATGAAAACATTATAGTTGACATGCAAGGCGGTAAGAGAATAGGCTGGAGAGGGAACCTCGTGTGGAGGCCTACAGCCGTGATGAGCAACTAGATCATCAAAGAACTGATTTGTTTGACCTTCAGGCATTTCATACAAGGCCTGATATCCTGGTGCAGGGTGCCAAATAATTGGACTACGAAATCGATACCCTAACCAGGATGGCCCTGCTTGCAAAATACACTCGCCATAAAGGTTCAATCGGCTGGTAGTTAGCTCAAAATTTTCATATCTGAATGGTTCCCTGAGCTGGATGTTTGGGTTCAAAGTCTGGTATCGAAATTTTGCAGCATCGATGGCAAGGTCTTTAATAGTCAGAAAATATTCCAGATTTTGTCGGATTAGGTCCTCGTGCATGGGTCCTAGTGTCTCCATAACACCCTAGGATCTCATAAGGTTCCTATGTGCTCTCCATAACAGTACTGGGTCTCTAGGCTCGGCTCTTACCCACAAGTCTAGGCTATTTTCCTGTCTTTGAAAAGTGTTATAAGCCCTGAGCCATTTTAGCTGATTAACCCCGAAGGAAACGAAGGCTTGCAATTGGATGTCCCCAACAAAAGGGCTAGGATTTAAATCAGTTTCCTGGTCTAGCACGAGGTTATGCAAGTAAAATTCACATAATAACGTTTGAACCTTAACTCCGTAATGCTTGCAACAATCTATGAAATCATTAACAGTATTGATTTGTATAGGGGCACCTGCCCTGACAGCTTTTATCTTTAATTGTAAATATCGTTCAAGCAAAAATAAAGCATAGTTTTTCGCAGGGGCCCTACAGGCCAGAACGTCATTATACAAAGAACACACAGTGTCCATCTGCCTAACAACAATATCTAATCGATGAGTTACCTTTGCAACCTTTTCTTGCTCCTTTTGCCAGCCTTCGAAGGCCTGGCTCTCGGACTGACTAATATCCCGAAGTTGCTGTTGCAACTCTTCATATTTCTCCCGGGGGACTTTTTGTTCCTTCAACTGTTCAGCTTCTTGCTGAGCTTGCTTCATCATCTTGTGCAAGGTTCTTGTTTTTGGATCCTTTTTCCATAGGGCTGTAGAGGCCGGGAGTTTTACCTGAACCTTTTTGTTATGTTGTTTGGAGTTCCGAACCCGGATCACCCCTGAGGGCGGTGCGTCTGTTTGGATCTCCTTATTCTCCTTTGCTTTCTTAACACGAATGAAGGGTTGCTGTGGTTCCTCTGTTAATGGAACATCATCCTGTCCCTCTGCCCCAAATGGAACGGCAGTCTGTTCTTCATTATCAATTGGAACAGCAGTCTGTTCCTCAGTGACAATTGGAACAGCAGTTTGTTCCTCAGCATCATTTGGAACAGCAGTCTGTTCTTCTGTGACAATTGGAACAGCAGTTTGTTCCTCAGTGTCACTTGGAACAACAGCAGGTCTTCCAATTGGGTTTCGACCAACAGTGCGACTGTAAGTCCCTCGTCTTCTTGTTCTGCGGGATTTTGCTGCAGTGGTCCTCTTTCTTTTCCTTGTGGTCCTTTGTATCCTCAGACTGGCTTTCAAAATCCGAATTTTCTGTCGGAGCCGGGCTATAGTGTTCAGCAGCCTCTGCTGTTTAGTCCTTAATTTCTTGATTTCCCTTGCTTCAGCAGAGGGTTTGCTACTGGCCCTTAAATCTGCTCCTACTCTTTCTAGAGTTTCTTCTGGTGCCTCGGGAACAGATTGTTCCCGGTTGGTGTCCCTTATTTCTTCCTCATGAACGGGCGGGTTTTCTTCTGCTTCCTTTTCTGCATGTGAACCCTCAGGTATGTCTTCCTCTGGAGGTTCATCGGGAGGACCTGCTGGGCTGGAGGGTTGGCCATATTCCCCCAAACTGGCCAGGATTGCGGCCAATTCTTCTTCGCCCACAGGGTCTCGCAGCGGGCTGCTTTCTGGCTGTGCTACATCCTCCTCCCGATTGTCCTGTTCAGTGACTGCCTTGGAGTGTTCAGCTTCTGTTTCTGTTTCGGAGTGCACTTCTCTCTCCTCACCTCCTCCTCTGGCTTGCTCAGCTTCGCCCCCAGATTGTCCAGCATTTTCTTCGGAAGGTATTCCTTCTGGTTTTGGAGGTTCGTCTATAATCTCAATTGGTTGGCTGGTGCTTTCTCGAATCTTTTCCAGCCTCCCTCGTATTCGAGCTAGCCGGACTGATTTTCTTGCTTTCTCTGGTTGTTCAGGTGTACAAGCAACAGGTTTTTCTGCTATCACTTCTCTGCGTTTTTCTGGTCGCTCCGGTGTCCCTGAAGAATGCTTTCGTTTTGGAGCGACACGTTTTCCTGCTGCCACTTCTCTGCGTTTCTCTGATCGTTCTGGTGTGCTGGAGGAAGTTTTAGGTTTTGGGGGTGGTGCAGCCAATTTCCCCTCGATCAATGCAACGAGCTCCTCCCAGCTGCTCTGCTGTTGAGTGAGACTATGGCTCACTATCAATCGAATCAATCCATGGTGGCTAACAACTGCTTCTACATGTTGTGCCGTTTTCAGGCTTCGGGCCGCATCATGCAATAGTGAATTTAAAAGTGCAGGCATATTTACAGAACATTTTTCTTTCAAAACAGCTAAGAGTTTAAGATGGCGTGGTCTTACCACGTCCTTCCTTCCTTCGCAAGTAATGTAGCTCTATACTATCCTTGCTAGTTCAGTCTAGGGTTCTCCTAACGTTGCTGGAAGAACTCCCTTCCCCTTCACTGTCAAGCTTTGGCCTTCATCCTGGAAAATCTCCATAATCTTCTGCAGTCTTTCTTTCCTCAGCGTCCATACAGGTCCGGTGGCTGGTAGGCCTGAGACTTCTGCAATTACATCGTCAGTGACCGCTATCCGCCTTCCTCTTACTGTGGAGTAGTCCTCCTGCAAGTTTTGCAGAAATTCCAACGCCACTGTCTCGTTTGATTCTTGTAGGCGACTGAAGTAATTTAGCCATCCAGCCTTTTCCAGGATCTCTCGGGCGGCAGCAGAGACTGTCAATTCCTGAGGTTCACTTCGGACTGCCTTTCCTCCCATGGTTCTACTAAGGATTTTCAATGGAACAGCAACTGCCTGTGCTGTTTTGGGATGCAGAGAAGGTGATCGTCGCGGAAAAAACAGAGTATGCAGTAAAAATGGATTGTGGATGGCAACTTTGCGTAAAATAGAATTATCATACCATTAAACCATGCCATACTTTCATATACTATCTACCCCGAATGGTGTGCTGACACGTAACTCGTGGAGTAATGAGATTACCTTCCCCCCCGCGATGTGATAGGCTGCCCCAGCCGTCAAATAGAGGAGCAGCAGCCATCGTGTAACCAGTCATAAAGGAACAACATATAGAATTACGCCATGTTTTAGATGGACAACGAAATACCGAAATCGAGTCAAAAAGGTGGATCGCGTTTTACATAAGAGCCTGTGTAATATGATGCGAGGCCGGGGGATGGGACATCTGTCAATCGTACGAAATCCCCAGAGGTCATTGTCAGTTCCCTTGCCATGATTGGTAGTAATGAGTGTTCATGCAATATGTTCATCGGGAAATAAAATATGAATTATTCATAGGATAGAAGAGACAAAGAGGTATTAATATCATCCCCGTTGGTGTAACCATTATGACTTCGATACCATTAACAGAGCTCTGCTGCCGACAGGTGTTCATAACCTTGGCAGAGTTGTTTATTTCACCCCCGGAACCATGATCCTGTATGTGTATAAAAAGTATTTTGTCAAAACGCAGGCCATTATGCTGGCTTGGTAACCAGATAGCCATAATGCCATTCACAAGGAAGGTGCGAATCGTGGGCAGGCCGGCTCGTGATGAGACCCCCTGTTCCAAGGTCTGTTTATTTAGTATACCTTTTGGACCATATCCCTGGTGTGGTGGCCATGTTGGGAATGCCACTTCGCTTCCAACTTGATGATCATGGTAAGTTGGCTCTTGATGAGACCCCCTATCCTGCATTTGACAATTAATAATCCATATTCATCATCATTTTTTCTTTGCAAAGCACTTTTTCTTATTTATTTACACATAAGGGTGGTTCAGCACTCCTTAAGAGTGGGAATGGTGGAAGAAGTCTTATCATCCCAACAGGAAGATATAAATCCTCTGTTCTTATTCCTGTGTAATAATCAGAAATTTTTTTTTAAGGAGATCGCCATGATAAAGATAACCAACCAGGACAATGGGAATAAGTCAATGACAACGGAGATGAGAAATAAGTATGTCCCTCCTCTTGTCCTCTTATCAATACTAGGCTCTATAAAGATAGCGATTTTATGATCTGCTGACTTCGGCATGTTGTAATTGATGTTCATTGCATAAGTGTATAGCTGTATCTTAAAGACTGGAGAGATCATGGCGAAAAGCATCCTCAATATGAATCATCACTGAGAGCAAAGATATGGCTATAGTGTTCCTTTTGAAAGAGAAGAATCCATACAAACAAATAGTTGGGATGCCGTTCTTTGAGAAGAAACAACCTAAGATCATGAGTGCTTGTCTGCAAAAAACTCTCAACTGCTGTTCCTTTTGAAAAGGAACAGCAAAAACTCGCAAATGCTGTTCCTTTTGAAAAGGAACAGCAAAAACTCACAACTGCTGTTCCTTTTGAAAAGGAACAGCAAAGACTCAGAAATGTTGTTCCTTTTTAAAAGGAACAGCAAAAACCCAGAAATGTTGTTCCTTTTGAAAAAGGAACAGCAAAAATACGAAATGATGTTCCTTTTGAAAAAGGAACAGCAAAGACACGAAATGTTGTTCCTTTTGAAAAAGGAACAGCAAAAACATGACAACAAGCAACTGCTGTTCCTTTTGGAAAAGGAACAGTCAATAACTCTCAACTGCTGTTCCTTTTGAAAAGGAACAGCAAAACCCCAAAAATGTTGTTCCTTTTGAAAAGGAACAGCAAAAACTCACACCTGCTGTTCCTTTTGAAAAAGGAACAGAAAAAACACGAAAACAAGCAACTGCTGTTCCTTTTGCAAAAACACTAAAACAAGCGACTGCTATTCCTTTTGGAAAAGGAACAGCAAAAACACGAAAACAAGCAACTGCTGTTCCTTTTGGAAAAGGAACAGCAAAAACACTAAAATAAGCAACTGTTGTTCCTTTTGGAAAAGGAACAGCAAAAACAAGAAAACAAGCAACTGCTATTCATTTTGGAAAAGGAACAGCAAAAACACTAAAATAAGCAACTACTGTTCCTTTTGGAAAAGGAACAGCAAAAACACGAAAACAAGCAGCTGTTGTTCCTTTTGGAAAAGGAACAGCAAAAGCACACTGACTGTAAAAAGCAATCTTAAGAAAGAAAGATCAAAGAAATATTAAGAAAACGTATATACAAGAACTTATGTACAGGTCAAAAAAATACGTTCCTTACTGAATTATAGGTGAGGAAGATCTTACTTCCTCTCCTAAAATCTCCATGTCAGTGTCTTGACGTAGCTGCTCACAGAAGGATTCCCGAGTGAGTGGCCTGCGATAGAGACGAACTCGGTGGCCATTTACCTTGAATGCATATCCAGAACCATCGATTGTGATGAGAGTAAGGGTCCCATTATCATGTACTTTCTGGATTTCGTATGGCCCCAACCAACGAGTCTGCAGTTTCCCCGGGAAATCCTGAAACTGAGAGTCATATAACAGAGCCCAGTCTCCTTCATGAAAGACTTTATTCTTGATAAGTGCATCATGCCATTTAGCTCGTTGCTGCTGAATAAGTGTTGTGTTTTGTAATGCAAAGAGCCTTATTTTGTCCAATTCATTAATCTGCTGTAGTCGATTGATTTGTGCCTCACTTAAATCTAGGCCAACTTCCTGTGCAGTTCGTAGCATTTGGATTTCAAATTCTATGGGGAAGATAGGTTGCTTCCCAAACACTAATTGATAGGGTGAATAACCAGTGGTGCTTCTCCAGGTGGTTCTATAGGCCCAGAGTGCTTCAGGTAGTCAGGCGGCCCAATCACGCCTATGTGAAGCAATGGTTTTTGTTAAAATTGATTCTATTACCTTATTGCTACTTTCTACTTGCCCATTCACCTGCGTGTGATATGGGGTAGTAATTTTGTGCTGGACGTGATAATTGTTAAGTGTTGCAGCTAATTTGTTTCCGACAAATTGTGGTCCTCCATCTGTGATTATTTCTCTCGGAAGGCCATATCGTACAAACAAATGGAACAGGAACTGTACTACCGAATCTTCTGTAGCTCTAGGCAACGCTTCGGCCTCAACCCATTTGGTAACATATTCTGTGGCTACCAAAATATATGTTCTCTGATTTGATGATGGGTTGATGGGTCCAACGAAGTCAAGAGCCCATCGTTCAAATGGTTCAATGACTAATTGTGGCCTCAAAGGCATTTCGTCGGCTTGACCAGGTGGTCCTGCTCACTGGCAGCTGTCACAGGCTTGAACAAATTTCTTCGAATCCTTAAAAATTGTAGGCCAGTAGTATCCCGTCTGCAATACTTTATGTGTTGTTCGTTTCTCGGAAAAGTGTCCCCCACATTGTCCGTTATGACAAGCTTTTAAGATGTCGAAGATTTCATCTTCTCGAATACACCTTCTAATTTGCATGTCTGCCCCTGTGTGGAACAAATAACCCCCGATCCACGAAAACCGAGTACTCTTTTGAACAATCTGCTTACGTTCATTAGGGGTTAAGTGTTTTGGTAGCTTACCTACTGCAAGGTAGTTGGCAACATCAGCATACCAAGGTGTTCGAACAGCAACAGCAAACAAGTTCTCATCCGGAAATTGGTCTTCCACTGCTGCTGCCTCAATTGATTTTGGTATTCGTGAGAGAAAATCAGCTACAGGGTTTTCTTTGCCAGGTCTATCTTTGATTGTGATATCGAACTCCTGCAATAAGATCAACCATCTCGTTATTCTAGCATTTGTAACAGGCTTATTCGCTAAATATTTGATAGCAGAATGATCTGTATATAAAACAACGGGATAGCCTGTAATATAATGTCTAAATTTATTGACAGCATGTATTACAGCGAGGAATTCTTTTTCGGTGACAGTGTAATTTAATTCAGCAGGGGATAAATTTTTGCTGATATAATAAATAGCATATGGTTTTTTATCCTCCTCCTGTCCAAAGACTGCACCGATTGTTGTGTCTGAGGCATCAGATGAGATTTGGAATGGTAAATTCCAGTTTGGTCCTCGAAGGACTAGAGCTGTTGATACAAGCTTCTTTAAATCCTGGAAAGCGCAGTCGCATTTTTCTGTCCACATGAAATCAACATTACCAGTTAATGCATATAAAGGTGCAACACATTGTGAATAATGTTCTATAAATCGTCTGTAATACCCAGAAAATCCAAGAAAGCTGCGTACCTCTGTCTGAGTAGTGGGGGTGGGGATAAGCAACAGAATTTGAATTTTGGCTAGATCTACCTGAATTCCAGCTGCTGAGACGAAATGTCCTAGAATGAGCCCTTCAGTCATCATCATATAACATTTTTCGTGGCTTAAACAGAGCCTGGTATCAATGCAACGCTGTAGGACTTTTTCTAAAGTGTCCAGAGCTGGATCAAAATCATCTCCATATGGTGTAAAATCATCCATGTATACTTCAAGCCCATCATTTATTAAATCTGCAAAGATGCTAAGAATGGCCCTTTGGAATGTGGCAGGAGCATTACATAGGCCAAAGGGTAGAACTCTATAGGCGAACGTTCCCCACGGACAAGTAAAGGTAGTTTTATCTTGGTCTTCAGGGGAAATCTGAATCTGATTGTATCCGCTGAAGCCATCCAGGAAAGAAAAGAATTTATTTCCTGCTAACGTGTCCAATACTTGGTCTATGAATGGGAGGGGAAAATGGTCTTTTTGTGTGGCTTTGTTTAACTCTCTATAATCCACACAAATCCTCCATTTCCCATTCTTCTTGGGTACAACCACAAGTGGAGAGACCCACTTACTATCAGAAATAGGATAGATAAAATTAACATCTAAAAGCTTCTGAAGTTCTGCTTTTACAACATCTTTTAGGTGAGGGTTGAGTCTTCTTTGCGGTTGACGGATAGGTCTTGCATCTTTTTCTATATAAATATGGTGGGTGCACAATTGGGGGTCAATCCCTTTCATATCGGGGTAATCCCACGCAAATGCTTCTTGATGCTTATGTAACAGGTGGATGAGTTTTATTTCTTGGTCCGGTGTAAGGTTGGCATTGATGTTTAGTTTTTTTCCCGGTTCAATTTCCACTGCTTTACTATTGGCAACAGAAGTCACAGGTATCGTTTGGTCATGTGTATCTTTCAAGGGATCTTCTTCTAGTTCGTTCTCGAATGCAGCTTCTATCATAAAACACTGTGCATGAGGTCTAGATTCAGTTTGACTAACAAAGTTATTGATGGCATCATCTTCTGTTTGGTCTTTAAAGTCTAGGGCCTTCTGTATAGTCAATGGTGATCTGATATTGTCAGTAAGGTATGATACAGGGTGCTGGTTAGTTTTTATCATTGTAAGACTTGGCTGTGCTGGAGGGTATAGAATTAGATTTTTAATATCTGGTCCTCTGGTTATGGTCATATTCCCCTGCCGGCAACCAATGTAAGCATCGGCGGTAGCAAGCCAAGGTCTACCTAAAATTAGCGGGTGTCCATCCAGTCGGGTTTTTGGATTAATTACCAGGAAATCAGTTGGGTATTCCCAAGAATCTATAGAGACCATAACATCGTATAGAGTTCCTTCCGGTCGAACTACAGATCGGTCAGCCAATTCTAACAAAGTAGAAGTGGGTTCTACTGATGTAATACCGAGCTTTTGGCAAGTAGAAGTTGTCAAAATATTGATTGCAGCTCCTAAATCAACTAAAGCATTAGTCAGGGTCTGACCATAGATTTGGACAGTTACGATTGGATTTCCTGGATCGTCATATTTAATGGGTGCTCCTGTTAACAGGTCAAATAAAGTACCGACTACTTGGACTCTTGGGTTAGTGGTTACATTCCTCCTTGGTTTTTTTATGCACAATTCTTTTATAGTTTTTGCATATATAGGGATGTCTTGAATGGCTTGGAGGAAAGGAATTCGTATGTACAGGTTTTGTAGCTCTCCCAGAATGTCAAAGCCTGGATGTTGTACAGGTCGTGGTATGACTAATCGTTCTGGGAAGGGAGGAGAGGGTTTATTTGCTTGATGATGAGTCTGTTCCTTATTTGCACCCTCTTGTTGTAACGGCTGTTCTATTGGTAACTGATCGTCAATGTGAACTGTTTTATCTCCCTCTGTTTCTATTATACGTCCAGATCTTAACTGAAGATCATTGCACTCCCTTAGTTCAGGTCTGATTTCTGCTGATTCTATAATTTGGAGGGATTGGACCGGCCTATTATTAGGATTAGGATTGGGTTGGGCTGGGAGTTGCGGTCTCAGATTAGACTGGGGATTTTGTTGCAAAGCTGGCAGAGTCGGTTGAGGGAGCGGAATAGTTCCTGTTGGTTGATATGTCGATCTTAGCCAATTTGTCTGCCAGGGTGAACTTTGTGAAGTAGGGGGGGTCCATTGTGGAGGGTATGAGCTATTCTGCCAATATGGTGGGGCGTAAGGAAAATTCGGCCAACCAAATTGGCTTGGCTGATTCATCCATGGATTTGGAGAAGGAAATGGTTGTGATGTCCAGTTCGGGAATGGGGGTTGAGATTGGTTTTGCCACATACTATATTGCTGAGCGTTATACTGTGGAGGCTGAAAAGAAGAAGTTGGGTCTGAAAACATACTTGATTGCCTTGGTTGCCATTGGCGACGCTGGTTAACGAAGTATGCTGATTCTGGCTCTTCTTCTGCTTCCTTATATACTGCTTTCAATCCAGGAAGTGAGGGGCAACTTTCAGTAAGATGATCTTTTGTACAGATAGCACATGTTTGAACTGCATCCAGCGGACATTCCTTGTGGCTATGTTTTCTTTTACATCGGGGGCAGAAGATCGCTAAATTCTGTTCTGCCTCTATCTGCTTCTGTTTAGCCTACACAATATCAAGTTGTGTAGTCAATGTCCCCAGGATATCAGTTTTAAAATTTTCTAATAAATTCCCAAGTTCTACACGTGTTACTCCTTCTGTTGATATTTTGTTATCTCTGACAAACTGATCATATTCTGTTGGTTTTATCCTCGTGCTGCCTCTCGAGCTCCTGATACATAAATCAATGATGTCGGCAAAATTTTCTTGATAGATATCCCCTTTTCCCATGATATTTAATGTTTCAATCCATTGTTCCTTCATGCCTCTAATCAATGTTGTTTTTAGCACATTATCAGGCAGAGGTAGTGATGCATATGGAGATCTTTGCAAATTATACTGAAAACGTTCTACATATTCTTCTAGTGTTTCGTTTGGTCTAGCTGTCATCTGAAATATTTCATCTTTCAGTTCTCTAGACCTACAATAATCTTGATATTTCTTTGGGAAGGATTCTTTCATTTGCTCCCAGTTATTTATAACCCCACCACCTAAACCCATAAACCATCTTAAAGCTGCTCCTTTCAAAGTGGAGGGGAACATCTTTAATTCTGGGGGTCAGTGGTGTAATCATATCCCCTGCATAATACATCAAATTCAAATAAGAATGCATCAGGATCCTCTGATGTAATTCCATGAAATGTAGGAATGTGTTGAAGGGGAATTGCTTTCATAGGAGCATTTGCTGCGGAATCCACTATAGGATATTGTAATGTAGAAGTTTGAGTATTTGGCTGATTCTGTGCCATGGGATCGAATATGTGCCAGTAACCTTCCAGGATCTCTAAGAGGGTGTTCTTAGGCGGAGAAGGAACGACTTTAACAGGGATTGTTTTAGTAGCACTTCCTTTGTCTGGAACAACGAGAATCCCTGTTGCTTGAGGAGATTGAATCCCTTCAACAATGGTTTTTACAACACTTCCTTTATCTGGGCTTTTTAATGGATGGATTATCCTAAGAGGAGATCCTGGCTCCTCAACTTCTCCTGTTTCCCCTTCTCCTTCACAAAGATTGCTTAGATTCCCTTCCTGCAGTCGTTCTGGAATAGAATTTTTAATTTCTTGAAATTCCTGTTCATCAGTCTGACTATGCACCTCAGCGAAGGCTACAGATGGTGATCCTGCGGCCTGAAGGGAGCTAGTAGGTTGTTTAGAATTGGTTTTCCTAAACCCTACTGATGGCTGAGATTCAGTTTTCTTATAGATTTCGTCTATGAAGGTTGTTCGGCCAAGGGTCACCGGCCCTTTGGCTTTTTCGGGTTTGAACGGAGGTTTGATAATTTTTTCTGGCTTTTTCTGCTTAGTCATGCACTCTATAAACTACCAAATTCTATTCAACCCACAATTCTGCCAGGAAAGCGGACGGTGGAGCAGGGCTTTTACATGCTCCGTACGCAGGTTCTTACCTTCCGTTTTTAAAATCCAACTCTCCCCTAGCAGACTCGTACACTACTCTGTAAAAGACAAATGGCTATACTCTTTCCTCGGCAACGGCGCCAAAATGTAGAGCTGTAACAAGGGTCTCTTTCACCTCTAGTTATGCCACATTAATAAGTCAATCCGGGAACGCTTTGTTATTGCAAAGAGTAACTCAATCCGAGGCTATTCGTCAGAGTAATGCTTAGTAGTACAGTGTCTAGAAAATACAAGGGTAAACGGATGCTAAATTTATGACTAAATTGCTTAAAAGAATAAAATCACACAAAGTAGCTTATCAGTCAAGGGTACGGAAGCGATAACCCATCCCTCTAGAAACTGATGGAAAGGAAATTAGAGCATGGACCATAGGTCTGGGAGCTAGGCAGCGACTTGCTGAGGCTCACTACAGCCTTAGACCTTCTCTCACACCAAGATAGTAAATGCAAGTAAATGGAACAGCAGAAAGTAAAATGGAACAGCAAACAGGAAATGGAACAGCAAACAGGAAATGGAACAGCAAATCTGAAATGGAACAGCAAATCTGAAATGGAACAACAATAAATGGAACAACAATGAATGGAACAGCAATCCAATAAACTAAATCTCGCGAGTCAGACTAAGCTTGCTCTATTGAATTAAACTCACATTCTGCAATCAAATAGCAATCTTCTCTCGAAAACAACTTTAATGAATTATACTTTATGGAACAGTATTCACAAATGAATTATGGAACAACAATCATCAAACATATATACACAACACGCTTACTATAGCAACCTGATTTAAAGAGAATATGACTATGCTTCCAAATAGAATAATATCACTTTAGGATTCCAACAATTGAGATTTCAAATGAATCCACTACAGCAATATTCAATATGAAGGCTCTGCAACGGAAACAATTGGCATGCAATCGACTCTGAAAAGATTCACTCATACAATCCAGAATCACTTCTTAAAAGAAACCATTAATGAATTAATTGTAACAGAGCATGGAATAGCATATGAAAAATGCGTCAGATTACCAAACTGTAAAGATAAACAAACCACACGGAAACCAAATTATAATGATACAAAAGCAAGTGTCCTTCGGAGCCGGGCCCTTAGCTTCCAATGGTACACCGCCTTAGATTACTTCAGACACAGAGATGAAATAAATACCATGTCTTTTGTATTAATACATCAACAATTGTACAGCAAAACAAGTCTTAGTAAGAGTCGATGATCAAAGTTGAATCTGAGATTCACAGTTACATATATGAACAAAAAGTCCCTTTGCTTAACACTGCTGTCCCTTTTTATAAGAGTAACGACGGAGGTATCTAGGTAGCAAAAATAAGCAAAACAGCGATCCCTCAGGATCAAAGATCCTGAGGGATTCGCCAATCCGTTAATCCTTTACTTTTCTTCCCCTGTTCCACCGAATTGATAATCCTTCTTTCTTTCCAAGGTCGTCTTGCTTCGATCTGTTCGATCTTGTTCGCATCCGGTTCCCTACTAAAGGGACAACAGTTATTGCTTCTTTGTCTTTTCCTTTCGAATGGCAGTCCTTCGTTTCCACCTTTTTCTGCATGGAAAAATAACAATTATCAGCGATTAAGCTTTCCATACTAATTCTTACACATTCTATTAAAACTCTTTATTTCTTTAAGCTCATTATGCAGAAAGGGTTACAATTGTTACTGAAAAGTCACTAAATTGTTCGTCAAAAACATACCTTTCCAGTGCTCCACACTTAGGACCTCCATAGGATTCAGATTCTTATTTTAAAACTCTACCTTATTTCTGAGTTGCAAGACTTGTGACAATTTGTAATGTAATCAATGGTTTTTATAATAAAGATGAGTTCTGTTTTGAGCTAGCACCGAGTTAACTCAGAGGGCTGAAGCTCTTGGGTTAGGGCCCAACTCGAGCAGCCAAAGCTCCTCTTTATTGCACATGTATGCTAGCATAGATTTTTGGTTTTTTTCGTTTGCTTAAGTAGCTTCTTGCTTTTCTATTCATTTGCTTAAGTAGTTGCACTTCGATTACAATAGTATAGCATAGCGTCCTAGTTTTCTGTTCATTTTCTTAAGTAGTTGTGTTCCCATTACAATAGTGTAGAGTAGATCGGTTGTGCTTTAGTTTACTTCCATTTGTGTTTTTTTCAATTAGCAGGTTAGCTAGGAGAAAACGATCGCCATAAGGTTGTGCGCAGGTGTCTCGGCCTCACCTCCTCCCTCTAGGACCATGAATTGAGGGAGAGACCCTCCAGCAACCCAAAAAACATAGGTTTCAAGTTCTCGCATGAGCTTTGGAGTTTGTTGTTTGATGTAGTTACTTGTTCCATTTCATTATCATCGTTTTCACTCACTCTCGGTCCACCCTCACCCTCACTAATTTTTCTATCATTTTCATTTGAAACCTCCTTCAGCACATTCTTCATGCATCGTTTCCTCATCGTCCGATCCACAACAAACCTGACCAATCACCATCATATTCATTAGTTTACCCAACGGCCATTGCGTCCGAAGTCTTCTACCTACTTTATGCGCTCTAATCTCCATTGTCAATCTGTCTCTTGATCCAATGACTATCGCATCACCTCAATACTTTATGTGCCCCAATCTCCACTGTCGATCTATCTAGCCTAATCCGACAGCTATCGTGCAATCTCACGTGGATTCTTTCCCATCCATTATCCGCCAGAGAACATGCGAGAAAAGTGGTTTTCCCGTGCTACGTGTCACCCAATTAGGCTAATCACATGAAATTTCAAAATACAACTTAGAGCTTTGAGGGCAGGTGAGAAACTGCTTACCGCCTCCGAAAACCCGCTCCATCATTTCCGCACATTTTCTTTACCCTTCTATAATCTCCACCGTCGATCTACCTCGCTTGATCCGACGACTATCGCGTCACTCAATTGCAAACTAGCATGGCCAATCTCCACCATTGATGAACCTCGCCTGATCCAACGGCTATCGCGTAATCTCGCGTGAGTTCCTTAATGACCGTTATCCACCCAAGAGAACGTGAGAAAAGTGGTTTTCTCATGCTACGTATCACTCACTTAGGCTAATCATGAGAAATTTAGAAATACAGCTTACAACTTTGAGGGTGCGCAAGAAACTGCTTACTGCCTATGAAACCCGCTCCATCATTCCGCATGTTTTTATCTCCACTGCTCATCTTCCAATTAATCATGTCCAGCCATCTATTAACTTAAGCCTCCGCGATAAGATCTTTGTTGTTCATCCTGTTCGTTAACCTTGTTCATCCATCTATTCACTTAAGTCCCCGCGATAAGATCTATGCCGTCCATCTTCTATTCGTTGATCGATCCAACAGTCCATATGCACTACTACGTCCTTACATCCTCCTTTCACCAGTTTCAATCTCCGACTGCTCTTCCGCTTGCAAAATAGATTTAATTTAGTTCCTTTTCTTACACCTTAGTATAGTTTAATGCTCTTTACATCTACAACTTAGATAGCAACATTAAGTTAGTGTTGATTTAGCAATTCTGTTTAGCATAGCTATTTAGATGGTTAGTTAGGTTATGGTGTGGTTTAGCATTACATGTTGTTTTATTCATTACTGCAGTAGAGTATCTCTCTCTTAGAATAGATTTTCTCTTCTTCCATCAAAGAATTAAGCTTCTACTGACCCTATAGAAATCTGACTTAGAACCCCTGGTGTCACGCCCCTACACCTGTGGTGATCTTCCAACCGCTTGTAGCGAGGTGCGGCACCACCGAACGCTTTCTTTTTAACAATACTAACGTTTATGGGCTACGCCTATTCCAACATAAACTTACTTAACTTGTGTTCTTATAACCGAATAAAATGTTATCCTTTATACTTCAACAAAGAACATTCTCATTCATTAATCATCAACAATAAATCGAGAACAATACACAAGTATAAAGGGAGGGGAAACTCCCCGAACAATCTGCCCAACAATAATATTATGTCAAGAATATCAGATTTTACAACAAGTGTGTCTTGGCTGAACCAAGTCTCACACTTAACCAATTTTTACAAAAGACAGGCCACCTGCCTTTTACAACATTTCATGCACCCTTGCATAAGAGGGAGTGCTCACCCGAGCCACTCAACCTCCCTACCAAATCCTGCATAAAACCGTGTACAAGAATCCACTCACAATGGCACTCTTTGCCAACCTTCAACCAAGATAAACTGCGCACTTCCTTCAAGCCTAATGCGCATGAGATATGCGCATTTACCTACCTAAGACTGCGCAGGTTTTACCCCTTTACTCAAGAGATGTGAGCGAAGTTTCTTGTTTGAAATGAGCTCCAAGCTCACATACTTATACCCATTCTAACGCATATTTGCAAGGGGGTGTGCAGCCCATGGCTGACCCCCTTAACTCCATGAACATACGCCCAAACACCTTATTAACATGTCGGCCTTTACATTTTTAATATCGCATATAAAAGGAGTTCAACACTTAACCATTTTTAAGCGTTTTCTCCCTAACGTCACATATTAATGTCGCATAAGGATCGAATGACCGTTGCATAAGAGCGCCCGCCCGTCGCACCGTCTGCCCGCTCGTCGTGCACGGAGCGCCCACTCGTCGCGTTAACCGCCCGCTTGCCGCACCAAGGCGCGCTCGCCCGTCACACGTCCGCCCGGTCGCCGCACCAAGGAGCGCCCGTCGCACCGCGCGGCCGTCGTTTACCTGCCCGAGTTGCGAGGGCCTTACATCCTCCTCCACCTGAAATCGTTGTCGTCCTCGACAACATACCATCTCGGTAGCTCTCCACCAAGATCATCATCATTCAAGATGTCGACATTTCTACACAAGGCAAACATCCTTGCAACATATGTAGAGACTCTTTCTCCACTATGTCTCGGCCTAGTGACCATTGCCACCAAGCTCACCGTCCATGATCCATGCTTAGGTCCATGGAAACTCCATCCATCTCATCTGCAACATGTTGTCCATATCAAACCGACTCTTGATGTGCCCCATTCAAGTCCATGAAGCTCTCTCCATCATCTGCAATGTGCCACCCTCAAGTCTCCATTCAACTCTTGATGTGTCCCATTCAAGTCCATGAAGCCCTCTTCATCATCTGCAATGTACCATCCTCAAGTCTCCAATCTGATGAACTCTTGATGTGCCCCATCCAGGTCCTTGAAGCCCTCTTCATCATCTGCAATGTGCCATCCTCAAGTTCCCATGTCACACTAGCAAGTCCTCCTGCATAACATTCCTGCCCTAGCACCTTGTTAGGATGTCCCTTGACATCTCTACAAGTGCTTCCACACAATGTCCTTGCATAGGTCTCTGCCATGCTCCATGTCTTCAAGTCTCCAACCTGATGTCCATGACTATGTTGTCCAGGTAGTCCAACCAAGTAGACCTACCACAACAATTGGTCATCCTCATCCAAGCTGCTATCTTCGGTTTAGTGAACTCGGTCACCCAACCATCCCATCATTGCATCATCATGTCATGAGTCCCTCCACCATAGCTCCTCCACCAAAGTGTCCATCAAGACTATCTCTTGGTCTCGGCCATGAGAAGTCCACCAAAAACATCACAAGTGTGTGCCCTCCTCAATCTGTTCATGAGTCATGCCGGGCACTTAGCCAATTCTCCATGTGGCTAAAGCATGACTCATCCTTTCACAACGATCATCAAGTTCCACCCTTGTCCTAGGTCCTTGCACCTTCCATCACAAGGTCACAAGTAACCCCAACAGGCTTTCCAACAACTGACAATCCCTGTTCATCATCATGAGGCCCCTCCTCAATCAACCATGTTGGCAAACTACACGATCCTGGTTCAACTTGATCATCTTCAAGTTCATCCTCTATTGTAGTCATGTCTGCAACATCTTCCTCTATCACGGCTTCATCTTCCTTGTTTGGTCCTTCTAGGGAACTCGGTCCCGGCCTAGCTTGACTTGCTTCAAGCTTTCCTTCCACTGTGTTCTACTCAAGTGCACCAACCAAGTTTCCATTGGCCAAGTTCATAAAACTAAACTTCCGAAAGTCCTCTGGATGTTCTCAGTAGTGAGTTCCCAACCTGTCAATGTAGTCGAGCTCCTCTTGCTCAATCACAACAACCTTCTTACCAAGAAGCTTCTTTTTTATCTCTTCCTCAATCTGCTTGATTTCGGCTTCCACCTGGGCACTTTCCTTCCTCAACCGGGCTCTTTCATCAAAGAGCTCTTGAAGATCAAGCCCATTATGTTGGATCCCCTCATCAAGTTCCTTGAGTTCCATGTCTGTCATATCATGAGCAACCCTGCTCAAAACCGAGTCTCGAACTGACCTTCAAATGTTTCAACAGTTGAACCTGTTCAAGCCTCAATATAACCTGTACTTCGTCACGAGCAACCTTTGTTCACCGGCTCCAACCGAGCTCTGATACCAACTGTCACGCCCCTACACCTGCGGTGATCTTCCAACCGCTTGTAGCGAGGTGCGGCACCACCGAACGCTTTCTTTTTAACAATACTAATGTTTATGGGCTACGCCTATTCCAACATAAACTTACTTAACTTGTGTTCTTATAACCGAATAAAATGTTATCCTTTATACTTCAACAAAGAACATTCTCATTCATTAATCATCAACAATAAACCGAGAACAATACACAAGTATAAAGGGAGGGGCAACTCCCCGAACAGTCTGCCCAACAATAATATTATGTCAAGAATATCAGATTTTACAACAAGTGTGTCTTGGCTGAACCAAGTCTCACACTTAACCAATTTTTACAAAAGACAGGCCACCTGCCTTTTACAACATTTCATGCACCCTTGCATAAGAGGGAGTGCTCACCCGAGCCACTCAACCTCCCTACCAAATCCTGCATAAAACCATGTACAAGAATCCACTCACAATGGCACTCTTTGCCAACCTCCAACCAAGATAAACTGCGCACTTCCTTCAAGCCTAATGCGCATGAGATATGCGCATTTACCTACCTAAGACTGCGCAGGTTTTACCCCTTTACTCAAGAGATGTGAGCGAAGTTTCTTGTTTGAAATGAGCTCCAAGCTCACATACTTATACCCATTCTAACGCATATTTGCAAGGGGGTGTGCAGCCCATGGCCGACCCCCTTAACTCCATGAACATACACCCAAACACCTTATTAACATGTCGGCCTTTACATTTTTAATATCGCATATAAAAGGAGTTCAACACTTAACCATTTTTAAGCGTTTTCTCCCTAACATCGCACATTAATGTCGCATAAGGATCGAATGACCGTCGCATAAGAGCGCCCGCCCGTCGCACCATCCACCCGCTCGTCGTGCATGGAGCGCCTGCTCGTCGCGTTAACCGCTCGCTTGCCGCACCAAGGCGCGCTCGCCCGTCGCACGTCCGCCCGGTCGCCGCACCAAGGAGCGCCCGTCGCACCGCGCGGCCGTCGTTTGCCTGCCCGAGTTGCGAGGGCCTTACACCTGGGGTCTCTTGGCAGATGAGCAGAGACAACAGGCGGGACTTTCACTTTTACTTGTGCATATAGCATTGTCACCTCCAAGTTTGTATGAACCCCGAGTTGATAAGTAAAGCTGGTAGCCCTAGGAGTTGCAACATTCTTGTTGCAATACCTAGGCTCATCACTTTTTGGCACCATTGCCGGGGAGGTGTGAAGTAGAATGTGATTACTGCTTTCTTCTATTTCTAGTCTCCAACTTTATTTTCTTCTACTTCTTATCCTCAATTTTCTTCCATTAGTTTATTTCTACAAAAGTAATCCAGTAGCTTCCTTTCTTTCAGTTGTCATTATCTTCTTTCCTTTCCATTCTGTAAGTAGAATTTCAATTCAGCAAGTAGTTTCTTTCTTAGTAGCTTCCTTTCTTTCATCTGTCATTATCTGCTTTCCTTTCGATTCAGCAAGTAGTTTCTTTGTTAGTGGTTTACATTCAATCAGCAATTTCATTTCGACAAAGTACTTTCCTGCTAAAAAATAACTTCCAAAAATCAACCCAAAAACATTTCCTTTCATGCCTCATAGGAATAGGGACAATTCAGGGAAATTATTGTCAAATACCCCCACTGCATCCAACAGTCAACCTTCTCTCTTCTTTGGTGACTATGAATTGGAAGACCCTTTAGGTGAGAAACCTTACATATTTGAAGAACCTGTAGGGGAAGAACAAGAGGAAGAACCCATTCCTACTAAACAAATGGCTGAAAACCGAAATGACAAAGGGAATAGAAAGAGAATTAAGGGCGTCTTCCCCATCAGGGAAACCAATGGGAACACTAAGATGAAAAATATAAGCCCCTCTACTCTACCTCATTTACATGGCCTGACCACAGAGGACCTTGACACTTTCCTATTTGATTTTGATGTTATATTCCAAACCTATGACTATACAGATGATGAGAAAAAGTTAAAACCATTTCCATCTACCCTCAAGGATGAAGCATTGCGTTGGTTCATGGGTTTACTTGGAGATAGCATCACAAATTAGGCTCAAATGCAACAGGATTTTAATAAAAAATATAGGGATTACTATAGGTCAAAGGACACTAAAGAAGAGATTTTTAGGATGACCATAGGTCATGATGAATCCTTAGAAGACAATGAAGAAAGATTCCAACTCAGTTACAAAAGGGCCAGGTGCACACTTGACCCTGAGTCACTAAAGCTGGTCCTAGTTAGAGGAGTAAGGGAGGATCTTCTTGATACCTCACATATGATAGAAGGAGGAGATATCTACCAATTATCCTATGAGGATATTAAGACTTTCTTTAGAAACCATTCTAGGGAAACCAGGAAAAAGGGTAGGGGTAGTCAACCTATGGCCAGTACATCATCCTCCAACTCATCCATCAAGGGTGAAATTGGAAATATGTTGGAAGATTTCAAAAGTGATATGCTGCAAACCCTTGCCTTGCAATTGGACACCATGAACATCAAAAGGAAGCAAGAGGAAGCAGAAAGAGCCCTGGCCATCTTTTGTCCTAGATGCACCAGGAGGCATCCTAGGAACGAATGTCCATTGAAATGTATTAAGATTTGCTCAGTCTGTGAAGAAAACCACTCCACAGACAAGTGCCCTTCTTTACTTGGACTCAAAGTTGTATATCAAGGAGCTAAAGGGGTCACTGAGCAGCTTTGCTACATCAACCAAAGGAGACCTCCTGGGCCTAGACCATACCAGCAGGGTATGCAAGGGTTATCCCATGCATATTACAACCCCAACCAAACCACAACTATACCTTCTTGGGGACCCCCTACTCATCCTTCCTGGTCTACACCCCCTCCTTGATCCTATACATCTAAGTATCATTCCCAGCCAACCAGCCAGGCATTTCAACCTTATGTTCAGCCACAACCTCAATGGAATACCCCACTCCAGGGGTGGAGGCTCCAATTCAACAATTTTCCAACCCGATTTCCTCCACCACCTACCCAACCACAACTCTTGCACTCTGTTCCACCTAAGCAGCCCTAGATGCCTGCCCAGCCAAATATAAACCCGAACAATAGGCAGTGTCGACAATTCTACAGTGGAGAGACATCATACCCAGCTTACGTTGTAGAAATCCAGGAGATCAACCTAAGATCTGGGAGAATTCTCCCTGATAACCAACCTCCCTCTCCACATAGGGAGGTTGAGGAAGAAAGAGATGAGATCACCTTAAAGTAAATGCACCCTTTCCTGAGAGATTAGCCTAACCCCTCCAGCCTACCCCAGAAGAAACTGAACTTCTGGGAGAATTGAAAAATCTATGTGTAAATATCCCCCTTCTCTAGGAAATTAAATATGTTCCCATTTACAATAAGTTGATTAAGGAGAAGTGCTTCAAGCATCTAGGAAGAAGAAAAATGGATTCCCCTACCATTAATGTCATTGGGGAGTTGTCAGACTTAATGTTGGGGCAGATAATATGTCCAAAATATTTGGACCCTGGAACCCTTGTAATAGATGTGCACATTAATGGCACCACTGTCCCACACACTCTGATTGATCTTGGGGCTACCATTAATGTGATGACCAAGGAAACCATGCTCAAGCTCAACCTCCAAGGGTCATTGAGGAATACCACAACAGTTCTGCAACTTGCAGACCATTCCATAGTCACCCCTGAGGGAATTATGGAGGATGTGATGATCCCCATTGACTCCTGGGAGTACCCTGTAGATTTCCTAGTTCTTTAACCTAAGGCTAAGCTTACTGGTTACCCTCTCATCCTTGGGAGGCTATGGTTGGCCATAGTTGATGCTTACATTAGCTATAGAGCTGGGAATATGACCATCAAGAATGGGCATATTTCCAAACAGTTAGTCCTATACCCTCCTGCTCAACCTACCCTAGAGCATGATTTACCTTTATGGGTGGAGGGGGAGGAGGAAGATGAGGTTTATTCTACCCAACTTTATGATTTGGAAGCAACCATAGGATGAGGACAACAAGATGAGGATGACTTAATTGAACACCTACTCCAAAGTCCAACTCCTAGTTCACTACCATTAGAAGAAGAAGTAAGGGAAACCAAGAACAATCATCCAATTGACTTATGCTTGGCCAATTCCAACCCACTCCGTGTCAAAACCATAGAATTTGACCCAGAGAAAACGTTGAAAATTAATCCATCTCTTTATCCTTTATAAGAGGAAAAGCTATGCAACATGTTGAGAGAAAACCTAGAAGCCTTCGCTTGGAGTTATAAGGTAATGAAGGGAGTACACCCCTCAGTTTGTACTCACCACATATACATCAAAGAAGGTTGCAAGCCAGTGAGGCAACCACAAAGGAGGATGAATCTAGCTCTTAAAGACATAGTCAAAGAAGAACTACAAAAACTACTAGATGCAAGATTCATTTACCCTATCTTAGACAGTGAGTGGGTCTCTCCTTTAGTGTTAGTTCCCAAGAAAAATGGTAAGTGGAGGATTTGTCTTGATTATAGGGAGTTGAACAAATCCACAATGAAGGATCATTTTCCCCTCCCCTTCATTGACCAAGTGCTAGATGGCCTGGCAGGGAAGAAGTTTTTTTCCTTCCTAGATGGAATCAGTGAGTACGACCAAATCCAAATTTGCCCAGAAGACCAGGATAAGACCACATTCACCTGTCCTTGGGGTGCTTTTGCCTATAGGGTCCTTCATTTTGGCCTATGCAATGCTCCTGCCACTTTCCAAAGAGCAATCTTGAGTATTTTTGTGGAATTACTACATGTTGTTGTGGAAATCTATATGTATGACTTTGCACCTTATGGCTGTGATTTCCAAGAAGCCCTCACTAACCTAGGAAAATTATTGCACAAATGCATTGAAATGAACCTGTCTCTCAGTGCAGAAAAATGTGAATTCTTAATGACTGAAGGGACCGTGCTAGGTCATTCAATATCTCAACAAGGACTGCAGGTGGACCCAAACAAAATAGCAATCATCCAAAGGGTCCCACATCCACAAAAGCAAAGAGATGTCAGGAGTTTCTTAGGGTTAGCTAGATACTACCAAAGGTTCATAAAGGACTTCAGCGAGCTTGCCTCTCCTTTGTTTGGGTTGTTGGCCAAAGATTCTGAGTTTATATGGCCAAAGAGTTGTCAAGATGCCTTAGACATTCTAAAGGGTAAGTTAACCACTAAACCAATCCTTAGAGGCCCAAACTGGGCCCTCCCTTTTCATATTCATGTTGATGCCTCACACAAAGCCATAGGAGCAACCTTAGGTCAAGAAGAGGATAAATTGCCCTTTGCCATCTATTTTATCAATAAGAACTGTCAAATACTTAGCTAAAATATATTGTGACTGAAAAGGAACTCCTAGTTGTTGTGAATTCATTAAACAAATTTAGGCATTACATTACAGTCTATCAAACATTTGTGCATATTGATCATGCTACAATAAAATATTTAATGAACACACGAGATGTGAATTCTAGAATTATAAGATGGTTGCTTTTATTACAATAGTTTGATCTAACTATTGTTAATAAGCCTCATAAGGAAAATGTTGTTGCAAACTTTCTATCTAGGATGAATCTGCCTGCAGGTGAAGAAAGAATGGTGGATGACTCGTTACCAAATAAGCATTTGTTTGCTATTTCAATTCTCTCCCCATGGTCTGCTGATATAGCAAACTATTTGGTATCAAGACAGTTCCCATGTTATGGAACCAGCTCAAGAAAAGATAGAAAAGATAGATCAACGCCTTAGAATTCAGCCTCTTCGAGGGGGCAACCTCCTTTACATTACATAAATGAAAAATTATTGGATGATTCAAATGAAAAAACCTCCTTTCTATATATAGGAGTCTAAGGAGTCACAATATAATCCAGCCGACCTAACAATAATAATATAAAGCCACAAAAATAACAATAGATGGATTCTATGGGGCACAGAAATAACAATATGGGGGTAATAGGGGCACAACAATATAAATAAGGGGTAATCACTAGTTTTATAGGGACGGATCATGATAGCCTTAAATACTTTTTAGAACAAAGATTATCCTCTGAAGAGCAACAAAAGTGGGTCACAAAGATGTTGGGTTATGACTTTGAAATCATCTACAAAAAGGGAAGCAAAATGTGGTGGCAGATGCACTCTCAAGAAAGGATGAGGATGTGGAAGCATTGTTGTGTGCCATTTCTATTATCCAACCAGATTGGATAAATGAAGCAAGGGAGGAATGGAGAGCCAAGCCTCCTTAATGGGAAAGAAGTCGTTGGAGACTTCATATGTATAAGTAGAGAGGCTTAGGACCTCAGTAGGATTTAGATTCTTATTGTAAAACTCTACTTTATTTCTAAGCTGCAAGACTTGTGACAGTTTGTTATGTAATCCATGGTTTTTATAATAAATATGAGTTCTGTTTTTAGCCAACACTGAGTTAACTCAGAGGGCTAAAGCTCTTGGGTTAGGGCCCAACTAGAGCAACCAAAGCTCCTCTTTATTATACATGTATGCTAGAATAGATTTCTAGTTCTGTTCATTTGCTTAAGTAGCTTCCTGGTTTTCTATTCATTTTCTTAAGTAGTTGCACTTCCATTACAATAGTATAGCATAACTTCCTAGTTTTCTGTTCATTTGCTTAAGTAGTTGCATTCCCATTATAGTAGTGTAGAGAAGATCGATTTTCCTTTACTTTACTTCCATTTGTGTTCTTTTCAATTAACAGGTTAGCTAGGAGAAAAATATCACCATAAAGTTGTCTGCAGGTGTCTTGGCCTCGCCTCCTCCCTCTAAGACCATGACTTGAGGGAGAGACCCTTCAGCAACCCCAAAAACACAGGTTTCTAGTTCTCATATGAGCTTTGGATTTTTTTGCTTGATGCAGATACTTGTTTCATTTCATTATCATCGTTTTCCCTCACTCTCGGTCCACCCTCACCCTCACTAGTTTTTCTGTCATTTTCATTTGAAACCTCTTTCAGCACGTTCTTCATGCATCATTTCCTCAACATCTGATCCACAAAAAACCTAACCAATGACCCTCTGATTCATTAGTTTACCCAACAGCCATCGCGCACAAAGTCTTCCACCTACTTTATGCACTCTAATCTCCACCATCGATCTGCCTCTTGATCCAATGGCTATCACGTCACCTCAATACTTTATGTGCCCCAATCTCCACCTTCGATTTGTCTAGCCTGATCTGACAGCTATCGCGCAATCTCATGTAGATTATTGCATGACCATTATCCACCTGAGAGCACGTGAGAAAAGTGGTTTTCCTATGCTATGTGTCACCCAGTTAGGCTAATCGCGTGAAATTTCAAAATACAGCTTAGGACTTTGAGGGCACACGAGAAACTGTTTACTGCCTCCGAAAACCTGCTCCATCATTTCCACATGTTTTCTTTACCCTTCTATAATCTCCACCATTGATCTACCTCACTTGATTCGATGGCTATTGCGTCACCCAATCACCAACTAGCTTGGTCGATCTCCATCGCTGATCAACCTTGCCTGATCCAACAACGAGCGTGCAATCTCGTGCAGATTCTTGTACGACCATTATCCACCCGAGAGCATGCAAGAAAGTGGTTTTCTTGTGCTACGTGTCACTCACTTAGGCTAATCGCGTGAAATTTAGAAATACAGCTTACAGCTTTAAGGGCGTACGAGAAACTACTTACTGCCTACGAAACCCGCTCCATCATTCTGCACGTTTTTATCTTCATCGCTCATCTTCCGATCAATCTTGTCCATCCATCTATTAACTTAAGCCTCCATGATAAGATCTATGTCGTTCATCCTGTTCGTTAACCTTGTTCGTCCATCCATTCACTTAAGCCCCCATGATAAGATATCTGTCGTCCATCTTCTGTTCGTTGATCGATTCAATGGTCCCTATGCACTACTGCATCCTTACGTCCTCCTTTCACCAATTTCGATCTCCGACTGCTCTTCCGCTTGAAAACATATTTAGTTTAGTTCCTTTGCTTACACCTTAGTATATCTTAATGCTCTTTACCTCTGCAACTTATATAGCAGCATTAGGTTAGTGTTGATTTAGTAATTCTGTTTAGCATAGATGTTTAGACGGCTAGTTAGGTTATGTTGTGGTTTAGAATTACATGTTGTTTTCTTCATTACTACAGTATAGTAGCTCTCTCTTAGAATAGACTTTCTCTTCTTCCATCACAGAATTAAGCTTCTTCTGATCCTATAGAAGTCTGGCTTGGAACCCCTGGGGTCTCTTGCCAGATGAGCAGTGACAACAGGCAGGACCTTCACTTTTACTTGTGCATATATCACTGTTACCTCCAAGTTTGTATGAATCTCAGGTTGATAAGTAACGCTGGTAGCCTTAGGAGTTGTAGCATTCTTGTTGCAATACCTAGGCTCATCATATTGCACTACCTTTCATGAATTAGTATTGTATGACTGTAAGTTCTTGAATGTTACAAAGAGATTATATCATGATAATTGTAGTGTCTTTAAGTGACTGATTCAATAGAAATGCATTATTATGTCAACAATAAAAATAAAAATATAAAATGGTTATGGTTTTTCATATGAACATACATAAATGATAGTTGGCAAGGTAAAAGTAGCTAATATTATTTGAAAGTATTATAATGTATGGCAAGGTACAGTGCCTTGATGGCAAGGTGCTCAGAACTTGTAGACCAGTAGCCTTCCTCATTGGGCATGGAGCCAAAAATTAAAATGCACTTATACAACTAGAAAATATCCATGGAAATTTATTTGGAGGGGGCCCTTTCCTCATTAAACTAAAATGCAGAAAAGTAAATTCTAACAATTGGAAAATAAATGCTAAGCTAATGAGCTTATTTATATACAACTCCTACTTATGTATTGGGAATCAATTCACCTAAGTGATTTCATCCCTCCAATGGAACCAAGTCAACCTTTGGCTATTGGACCTAATGCTTTCGTTCTCTAGAGTTCAACTATTAAAATAAGCATGTACCACAAAAAAACTTTGGACAAAAAAATTAATATGTGCCCCCAACTTGGTAGTTGATGTTCATCTATTTTAATCTCCTCTCTGGACCTTCTAATGGGGTTGTGTCCTTGATAATAAGTGGCTAACATGTGCATGCACCCCATAAGAGCTTCAGACTAGAGGTTTGACACATACCTTGCAATTGATGTATAATATTGTAGGCCAAAGAAAGATTCCATGTAATCAGATAATGGATCAGGGAAATGATGAGAAAAAATTATTGTTGTCTCCCTTTCTTGAATAGATTTCAGGGGGGTCTTTCTGAAACAGGGAGCCACGGTCATTGCTTGGCTCTTCAACTTTGTTCTCCTCTTGAAGGAGTTGTTGTTGGTCGTATTCTCCCCACTTGTTTGTAAGTGGATCCCTTTGACAATCTGCAACCATCTCATCCTCCTTTGAATCATATGAGTCATAAATCGGAGAACCTTCATCAACTTTAATATCAACTTCTTAAACTAGTTCTCCATTTGAAGGATGTAGGTTGTAAATTAGATCCTCTTTGTCAACCTCCTGGTGGGCCTCCTCTTTTTTTGCATCTTCCCATAACTGAGACTGTTGTGGTTCTGCATCCCTTTGACTCTCCATCGAATTCATACACATCACAAGAACGAGAATCATCAACTTCAACTGAATAAAATCTATGGGGGTTTGGTTGCAGCTTGACGTTGTCTCTTTCTCTGCTTTCTTGATCATTGGGTGATGCTCCTTGATGTGAGTAGATGTGCTACTGAAACAAAGTCTCACAAACATCTTCAGTAGGATCATTAACCTTGGAAATATTTTTAATACTATAATGTGCACAACATTCTTCAAACAGAGCATCTGGTAGACAATATTTTCTACAATAATGATTGAATCCTAAGTGAAATATTTTTAAAGAAGATATTCTACCACGAGGTATTTTTTTGTACCAAACTTTAGCATCTCCCTCTAAAGAATGCATGAACAACTTCATTTTCACATCTTCAAAAACAATACGTAGTTGTTCCATGCATTCATGAAATTTTTTGAGGTGTTGGTCTAGTCTTGTATCTATGTTTCCACTGAATCTAGGCAAATAGGTCTCCCATTCTAGATATGAAGGGATTTAATTGAGATAACCAGCAATAGAAGAAAAATCCAGTGGGGCAAATTTTTTGGTCAAGAATTATATCTAGGTGTCCATTTTGGAAACCCCTCTAAGTCAAAGGGTTGTTGTTGGTTAGGTGTAGTCAAAGGGAGAGCCGATCACGAACAGAAAGGTGAGGCACGGAAGGGTTACAGGCTGTGGTGGAAGGTTCAACCATGGAGGGGGGCAGAGGAGGGAGCTTCACTCCCTCCTATAAGGAAGCGGTAGCCAACAAGAGCAAGATACCACCGGATAGAGGCAGAGGGAAAGCAGCGGAAGGAAGGAGAAACAGGGAAGAGGAAGTAGAAGGCTCCAAACCAGAGGAGAATGAGGGCACAAAAGACAAGGAGAAAACTGACAAAAAACAGGGAAAAAAAGACAAAAATCAGAAGGGACCATGTAAACCCAAGGCTGAAATCACTCCTAGAGTAGTTTTAAATAATCTAGAGCTGCAGGCCTACAGGGAGCACATGCAGACGTATGCTATCATATGCAAATTTATGGGGTTATGGCCCACTGAAAAAGCTTTACAATCTTGGATCCGATACCACTGGAAGCCCAAAGGGAGCATTGATCTTCATCTGGGGTCCAAAGGTTTCTTCACTGTGGTGTTCACCAACATAGAGGACAAAGACAGAGTGTTTGAAGGTGGGCCCTACTTCTATGCTATGGCAGGGCTCTATATGAGGCCCTGGAAGATGAACTTCGTTCCGGAGAGGGAAACTTTTACCTCGGTCCCGGTTTGGGTAAGAATCTATTCTCTACCTTTGGATTATTGGCAAACAGAATCGCTAGCTACCATAGGCAATAAGTTAGGGAGGTTTATCAAAGCGTCTGAAGCCACAAGGAGGGGAAAATATACTTCCTTTGCTAGGATATGTGTGGAGATGGATCTATCTGGAGCTCTTCTGGATGAAGTTATCTTGGAGGTTTTTGATGAGGAATGGGTGCAGACAGTAGACTATGAACACATCCCATTCAGATGCCATAGATGCCATGAACATGGACACCTTCTGAGAGACTACCCTCTCAGTAAAGCAGAAAACAAAAATAAAAACAACACAATGAAAGACACAGACAACTTTCATAGACTTATCCGTAAAGGAAAAAGTGACAAGAAAGGGCCAAAGCAACAACAAGCGGGACGACAAAAGGACAATTAGAATCAATACCAAGTGCTTGAAGTGGATGACGAAACAATGGTAGAAGATCAAGTAATGAAGGAGGGTTATGAGAAGACGGAGGAGGAAGAAGATAATGATCTGACATAGGAAAATGAAAAGCAGAAAAGGAAAATGATGAGTGATTCAGAACTAGAAATGGATCAGGAAATGAACCAGAGTGAGATGGATATGGAGGAAAATGAGTTACAGGAGATTCTTGACAGAGAAAACCTAGATTTGGAAGGATTCCTGAATCAAGGAACTCTGGGAGGAGTAGAATCACTACCACAAGAAAAGATCAATAGAATACAGCAGTTATTCCTATGGAAAACGCAGGCAAAGGGTTTGGAGGAAGTAAATAACACTAAAAGACAGAGAAGCGAAGGAGGGAAAGCTAATAAAAGCGACTTCGGAGCTAGCACCTAGAAATCCCGAAAGAAAAAGAGGCAGAAAGAAGTAGAACGAGCTACTGATGGAATGTGGAAAGCTCATGGTAGACTCAGGTAAGATGAAAGATCTAACCAGTTACTCTTTTACCAATCTTTAATTATGAAGTTCACAACTTGGAATATCAGAGGTCTAGGCAGTAGGAGAAAACAGAGAATGCTGACTAATATAATGAAATAAGCAGCTCCGGACATAATCTTTTTCCAAGAAACAAAATGCTCTATACAAAAGTTAAAGAAAATCCATAGTAAATGGCTCAACAGATTTGAGTTTCTAGAAGTTAAAGCCTAAAACTCAGCAGGAGGTATCCTCACACTCTGGAATCCCTTAAAATTTGGAATAATCAACGTGAAGGCATCAAGGAACTATTTATCAGTGGTCATACAGCCTATAGGTGACAGGAACTCCTATCTAGTCACAAATGTTTATGGCCCTCGAAGGTTGGATGACAAAATCAAGTTTTTAAATTACTTGGTTGATCTCCGGATTAGGTATGGAGGGTTACCTTGGGTCATAGGAGGAGACTTCAACATGATAAGATCTCTCTCGGAAAAAAGGGGGCTACAAGATCTCTAAACAAGGATGCCGCAACCTTCCAAAACTTTTCAGAAAACATGAAGCTAGTTGACATTGAGACAAACAATGGCCTCTGCACTTGGAATAATAAAAGAGGAGGGAATGCCCAGGTAGCCTCTAAGTTAGATATATTCATGATCTCGGAGGATCTCATGCTTTTAGACAAGGAAATAATTGCAGAAATTCTCCCTTTTAGTGGCTCAGATCACTGGCCGGAGCTAATGGAGATCAAGGGCATAGGCACCCCAAGAAACAGACCTTTCAGATTTGAAAACATATGGTTATCACATCTAGATTTTATCAGCAACATTGAAAACTGGTGGGCAGAAGATCTGCAGATTCAGGGATCATCAATGTTCCTACTACACAAGAGATTAAAGCACATCAAGATGAAGCTAAAAGTTTGGAACAAGGATATTTTTGGAAATATTTTTGCAGGTAAGAAATCGGTGGAAAATAAAATTCTGGAGCTCAACCAAACTCTGATCAAGGAAGGATTTGATAAGAACAAAAATGAACAGGTAGAAAAATACCATCTAGAATGGGAAAAGTTGTGTAAACAAGAGGAAATTTTCTGGAAACAAAAATCAAGAGTGCAATGGCTTAAGGAAGGAGAACGCAACACCAAATTTTTCCACAAATCTACCATCGCTAATCAGACTCACAACAGGATCTCTTCGATCAAGAATGAGGACGGGCATATCCAACAAACCCATGAGGAAATTGAAGCAGTGTTAGTTAAACACTTCAGTGGTATAGCCCAGGAAGACATTTTAGTAAGGGAGCCTTTCATCAAAGACTTCACTAATCACATCCCTAAGTTGGTAACCAGAGAGGACAATGATAATCTCAACAGACCTGTTACTAAAAAGGAGGTAAGCGAGGTTCTCAAGGAAATGCAAAATGGCAAAGCCCCTGGTCCAGATGGATTCAGTGTGGAATTTTTCAAATTTTGTTGGAACATTGTCAAAAAGGATATTGTAAGGGTAGTGGAAGATTCCAGGCTGAACAGAACTATTTTGAAAGCTCTCAACACCTCCTTTATCGCCCTTATTCCAAAACAAGAGAATTCCCAAACGCCAGAGAAGTACAGACCCATCGCCTTATGCAATGTTGTTTACAAGGTTATTTCCAAGGTAGTGGCCAACAGACTCAAACCCTTGCTGCCCACGATTATTTTGGGTGAACAATCTGGGTATGTGGAAGGCAAACAAATTCTTGATAACATCATTCAAGCTCACGAGGTGGTTCACTCGTTGACTAGCAAAAGAAAAGTGGGTATGATAATGTAATTGGACATAGCCAAAGCTTATGATAAAGTAAACTGGACTTATATCAAAAAAGTTCTTTCTGCGTTTGGTTTTGATCACAATTGGATCAGATGGGTGATGGCCCTAGTGACTTCTGTCAGCTTCTCAATTTTAGTTAATGGCTCTCCCTCAGATATTTTTCTTCCTTCTAGAGGACTTAGGCAGGGTGATCCGCTCTCGCCTTTTCTCTTCATCTTAACGATGGAAGAGCTGGGGTGGTCCATTAAGCATGCTAAAGAAACAGGCAAAATTCAAGGACTCCAACTATCGAAGAATGGGCAGGCTCTGACCCACCAACAATTTGTAGATGACACAATGTTACAAGGAATTCCCACAGTCAAGGAAGTGCTCTCTTACAAAAAAATTATGAGAGACTTTGCTATGGCATCAGGTATGGCGGTCAATCTTTCCAAATCTAAAATTTTTTTCTTTAACACTCACATTGCCATCTAGAGAAATGTTTCCAAGATTCTAGGCTTCCAAAGAGATTCCCTCCCCTTGAAATATTTGGGAGTTCCTCTAATGGTTAAACCTTTGCATAAGAGCATTTGGGAGCCAGTAATCAGCAAGATGCAAGACAAAGTAAAAAAGTGGACAATCAGGTCTTTAAATCTGGCTAGTAGACTAGTTCTTGCAAAAGCAGTGCTCCAAGATATCCCAGTCTTTATGCTTTCATCTCTCCCTGCCCCAAAAGGAGTCCTATAGCAATTCAGAAATATCCAAAGAGATTTTCTTTGGGGCAAGCAGGAAACCAGGAATAAATGGGCTTTAGTTTCTTGGGAAAAGATCTGCAACCCTAAGAACCAAGGTGGCCTAGGTCTGGATGATCCAGAGATTCTCAATAAGGCTCTGGGAGACAAACTTTGGTGGTGGTGGGTCAAGCATCTAGAAGGAAAAATACACAAGCTCCTGGCACACCTCTGAGCTAATAAGAATGACAGGAAACAGGAAGGGCTCTCCCATATGGAACAAAGCCTGGGAAAACAAAGGAGTGGTGCAAAATAACAGCTTTTGGGAAATAAGAAATGGAGATCACACACTTTTCTGGGAGAAAAAATGGTAGCAAGAACCAAAACTTTTGACATATGATTATTCAGGACTCAAGCAAGAGACAGATAACCAAGGACTAGTAAAGATAAAGGAATTTTGGCAACATGCTCGCAATACCGAAAAATGGAGAACATGGAAAATAATAGATGGCAGAGAGGACAGAACCCTCAACGACAAAGCAGAGACCCTAAAAAAGATGTTAGATCAAAGGATGATTTTAGTCACTGAAGGGCAGGATCAACTAAGATGGGGTAACAACAAAGAGGGAAACTTTAATATCAAGGAAGCAAAAGGTATTCTCCTAGGGCTGGAATCACAAGCGCCGGTTAGATCTTGGCAGAAGCTATGGAGGAACAGAGGCTGGATGAAAATCAAGCTCTTTATGTGGCTGGTTCACCATAGGAAAATCTTAACCTGGGACAATATTAGAAAGAGGGGTATGCTGGGACCCTCCCGTTGCCAGCTCTGTGAAGCACAAGAAGAGACAATGGAACATCTTCTCAATAGCTGCATCTACACCTCAAGGATATGGGATTTTTTTTCCTCCATCTTCAATCAATCTAACAGAGACAGAGACAATATCACAAACACCATAAACAACTGGAAGGATAATTTTTCAGAGCATGAGGTTCTTAACTCTGCCTGGGCTCTCTTGCCAAGTTTCATAATATGGAATGTTTGGAAAGAAAGAAATAAAATAATTTTCAAAGAAGAAAAGAACTCTTCTCTCCGCCTGTTGGAGTAGATCTTGAAACAGCTAAAAGAGACAGTGGGCACAACAGTTAGGGATCTCCCCAAAAATCCTCCCTCAGAAACAGAGCTGAAAATACTCAGACAGTTAGACATGCAGGGGCTTACTCCTCAAGGTTTAAATAGGAAAATAATCTTAAGGGAATCGATTGAGGATTTCTGGACCCCCCCGGGAGGCTTTTTAAAGTTTAACATTGATGGAGCTTCAAAAAATAACCCTGGAATGGATGGTTATGGAGGAGCTCTAAGGGATGAAACAGGAAACATCATCTCCCTCTTCCACTGTCATTTAGGAAGAGCTACCAACAACATGGTAGAACTAATGGCTTTGGAGCAATTCTTAGACTTTTTGAAACGGGACAACTGCCACAAGGTGATGATAGAAGTTGATTCAGAGTTAGTCATCAACGCAGCCAAAAAACTTAGTCATGGCACAGGACCAGAAAAGGTAACAAAACATTGGCAGTTAATAAGGGTGCTCTAAAAAATTCAAATCCATCTTCAGGGTCTTCACAAACTTAGATTCAACCATGTACGTAGAAAGGCCAACAAATTGGCGGACATCCTAGCCAACCAAGGGGTCACTTGTAAGGACAGCAAGAATTCAATGAGATGGTGAGAAATGCTGCAAAGCTAGCTAAAATATCTTTGCCACTCCCAAGTGGAAGAGGAGAAAAGAGTGTATCAGAACAGAAGTAAGGAAGCCAGGACGCAATGAGTAGATTTTTGCAAGTTTCAGATGGTTGGTCAAACATATCAACAGAAGATAGCACGTCAGAGGAGGACTCGGCAACTTTGATCATCAGTCTGCCGAAAAGCCCTGAAGACGGGTGTTGGGTTTTCACTGTCAAGAGCATGGATGTGAACACTCATCGTTCTTGCGGCAACACTTCCCTTTCCTCCCATGGCAAAGCTGCTAAACCACCTCTCGGGCGGTTTTGGTGCGATCGCACTGCTTTTAAGCAAAAGGTGGTTTCGTTCTTTGGGCAGTGATACCTTTCATCGCTTGACACGTGGATGAGGGAAGGGTCGGGAAACCACCCTCATCGCACATTAAACTTCTATCAAGTTCGAGCGTGCGATATTCTGCTCCACTTTCTGATTTTCTCTCATCAGATCAATGCTCAGGATCGAGCGAGGGTTCAGTGGGGTCAGAGGGTTGACTTTTTGCTTCATTTTGAAGTGTCTATTTTCTCTAGCATAGGCTTTTACTTAAATTTTGGGAGGAAGGGTTTCTATAGTGGTTAGAGAGCGGGTCGGCATGGAGTTTTGGCCCGTAACTCTTTTGATTCAGTACCCGAAAGTGAGTGATGGGAACTCTTTGGGGTTAGAGACCTTAGAGACTTTAGAACATCTTACTATTGTTGGATTTTTGTAAGTATTGTAATTATGTTTGACTTAATCAAAAAGAAGGCATGACTCTTGCTTAAGCAAAAAAAAGAAGAAAACCCCTCTAAGTGAGTGATCTCAAGTTCAAATGTAGTGGAAGTTTTCTGTTGTTCCACATCAGAGGGAGTTTGAAGCTGCTTGAAAGCCAGGATGATCAAACAAAGATATAGACGGTGGATTCGCCAAGATGTTTACCATAAAGTTAAAACAATGGAGTCGCCAAGGTGAGAGATCTTCAACCTATAGTTCCCTTTCTCACTTAACAGAGGGAATGTAAAAAAAAATTGTACCTAGGGAAAAATATTCTAATCCGTTCCCCGAAAACAGTGCCAGAAAGATGTTATGGCTAATTCTAGCACCTGTAGCAGCAATGCTTCAAGGGATATGAAAAGCCTCCTAGATTCAGCCTCTAGGTTGATTATAAACTAGTGCCTAGGACATCTTAATTAGTGCTAGCAGATTTATCTTGAGAGCTTGCAACGGTAATAGTTTTTTGTCACGAATAGTTTGAAAAGGGTTGGTTTAGAACCGCTCATGAAAGCACAATGTAAGAAATAACATGTGTGCAGAATTCCATAGGGATTAATACTCAAATAATGGCAGCCACAACAGATTGAAACTTGCAACAAATCAATTGTTAATGGAAATGGAATAGTATAAGGCAATAGAGAGAAAATCCATCAAAATAGAGCTTAGAATTTAAGAATTATGTATCTTTGGATTTAGAGGAAAATGAGAGCAATGAAATTTTTATGAGATCCTGAGATCCATGGAGCACCTTTTAAAGACTTTATCACCATATCAATATAGGCATTCTTTATCAAAGACTTAACTGAAATGAATCTACATATAATGGAAATATGTCTAGCTGCTACTTACATGCAACCTGAGGAGACTATCAAACACATATGGAAATACTAAGAGAGAAAAACATACTACAAATCAAGGGTTGGAATCACCACAATTCTTCCATTAAATTCTTTGATAGAGTGCACACATCAATGTTCATATAATGCCTTTTTGAAACAAGAAAATGATCCACTCAGGAGTTTCTTTCCAAAAATTCTTAACCCATTGGTAAGTGTTGCTTCCCTCTATTTATCTGGGGTGGGGAGAATTGAATAGTGGTTACAAAAAATATCTCAACTGAGCCTCAGCTATCATATCAACTAGTCGTCTCGACTTGGGATGGCTCTATGGCCCAAAAATGACTACAAAATATATAATTGCTTTATTAAATTGCAACAAGGTACATAATACAAAACAGGTGATCCAAATTTAAATAGGAACACAAAAAATTATAGATATAACCATAAATACAAAGATGCAACATAAATAACACTTCATTTCATTAATATCAAATACTTAAATATGCTTACAAATAGAATGGAAATAAGACTAGCTCGGGCAATGGTAGCTTATCTCTGAGAAGAGATGTGGTAGCTACATGCCTCTGAACTGTGTTACAATGAGGCTCAAGGGCCTATTTATTATTGAAAGACATGATAAAACCCTAAACAACCAAAACCTTAACCCAAGAGATAAAACACCAAGACTTTATGGGCTCCATTGGGGTCAGTTGGGCAACCAACTTCTCGGGGTCGTAACTTGGTCATATTATCTTCATTTGGAACGTATGATACCTTGTTGGAAAGGTCTCTCCTAGTACTACAGGTTTTTCCACAAGCCCCTACTTATGGCTACGGGCATGTGGTGGACCTTAAAAAAACATCATTTAGGGGTCAAAATCACTCCGAAAGTTCAAGACCCAAAAAATTGCTAAAAATAGTAAATGTTGAAATGAACAAGGAAACAATTGAAACTGACTGGAGGTCTAGGTGGAATAGGTGGGTGGCCACCAATATCCACTTGGATCATTACTCCCCACTTAGGAATCAATGGTCCCTGATGAACCACTTGCCTTGGTGCACGAGTTGGCAAGTTTTGATAATCTGATATAGTTGGATCGTCTGTCGGTGATTGTTCTTGTTCTGTGTGTCCATAATCCGATCAGTTGTGGCCTATTCCATGCAGTCTGGATTTAACTCTCTTGGTGTGAGTCATTTTACAATCTTTGATGTGTCCAGTAATGGTGGGAAGTATGTTATAGTTGGGACTTCTTACCGGGGAGATCCCCTAACATGTTGGTAGGTCCAACACCATCAACATTTCTAGCGCTAGAAGGAGGGCCAGATGACAAGTTGAGTCCTCACATCCTATTTTTAATCTTCACACATCTATCATGGATATTGTTATAGTTAACCCTCTGTAATTTTTATCTAATGGACATCCCTTTGAAGTCGAGAGGAAATTCTTTGATGACTTGTCAGAAATCATGTATGATGGTGAGGGTGAAGTGGCTTAGCCTGAGCACTTAGATGACTTCCTTGCATTCATGGAGAATGTGGAAGGTTTTAATCAAATAGAGGTATGTATGCTGCTCGCACACACACTTCGTGAATACCCATTGCTATGGTGTCGCATGCTGCGTCCTAATTGTGTGTACTCATTCAAGCAGTTCAGTGATTTAATAGAATCTTCTTTTCACCATTTCGATCTTAAATATCTTGATAAGAAAATGTTAAATCAATAGAAGGCCTCACATGAATCGCTAATGGATTTTTTGTAGCGCTTCTGTCTACTCTCTTTTGAAGCTCCAAAGAGTCAAATGAAATTCCAATATCTTTGGGACATATATGAGTATGCCTGTATCAAATTGCCTTGTCCACAAAGGAAGAAGAAACTCAAACCTTGCTCAACATACTTTAGTGATGGAGTTGTGCAATCACAAGCAGACGTAGTTGCTGTCACAAGTGATTGTCCACCTTCCCCTCAACAAACAGCTCCACCCCAGCAGAGCTATGTGGGAGAGTATGCACACAAGTCTGTTCAATTGTCACATCCTCCCACCCTCATTACTCTCAATTTCTATGCAGATTTGGTTGGGAAGCCCATGGGTTGTCATTTTCACTTGTTACCTCAGCCTCCATCTCTGCGTTCTATTGATTCTCTGGATTGTATTGTCTTATGTTCTTCCATTCCGGACTCTACACTTGTTTTGAACGAGGATCAAGTGATCGAAGAAGTTGATGTTGCACAACCAACCTGCACTGTCATTTACGATGAGTATGACTAAGAATCTAAGCATGAACTCGTGGTGAAGGATGACATCCTCCTGTCTGCACCTCCTTCACTTTTTCTTGACATATTTGGTGATTCTGCTATCTCTGATTTTCCTTGTGTAAATCCATCCACGAATGCATCTACTTCTGATGATTCGTAGAACACACTTGATGTCAATGCATCATTTGACAACAGAGAGGAAAAATCTTTCATTGAAAATCTAATTGATTTTTCATCTATTTTTCCAGAAACACGGAGGGTAGACATTCTTTATTTTCATCTACCCCTCTATATGATTCATCAGATCATGAGGATGTCGATGAAATCATTGATTTTTCTTATCGTAGCTATCGTGATCTCTTTACTCATATATTTGATCATGATGTTGATTTTTCAAAGCCACCTGTTTATGATGATCTATCTGTCGATAAAGTTGAAACCCTGCAGGCCGTCGAGGCACTTCAGCCCGAGCTAATGGTTATGTCAGGCCATCGTTGTCCTGAGGTTAGTTTCACTTCTGATCAGGAAATTGTTGAACCACCCAAGGCTCTCATCACTCATTTGTATGTCGTAAATATCAATCCAATACACATATGTTTCTTCCTCCACCTGAATCACATGATCCCATCGCTCATGCATTGGAGGAATCATACATAGCAAGCACACTTGCAAGACGTAATTTGTCTCTCTTTCTCATGTTTTCTTGTTTATCACAGTCAAGAGTGTGTGCATGCTTATCATCTGCATGCAATGTGTCACAACACCATGGTAAGTCAACATAGTGCTTATCTTATGCTTTCACTCTTTTATTTTCTGTGGACGAGTTTAAACTCGGAGTGTTTTAATCTTCATTTTTATATCTTTCATGCTTGCTAGTTCGCTTGACCATCCTATTCATGGACCATGCCTTCATAAACATGGGTCAACCAATGCATCGATGGCTGCATTGGAAATATCACTTCACGTGAGTAGACCTTAGGAGTAGGAGTAGTGTTTTCTTTATGTCTTGTTTTCTTGCATGCATGTTTGCTTTCTTTCTTTGTTTGTTTGTTTGCTTGTCTGCTTGCTTTTCTAACTTGATTTTCTTTTTCATTTGCTTCTCCTCTTTTCTTTATCATTTTATTTTCTTGTTTACATCCATAGGTTAGTTTCACATGAAACCGTGTGTGACCCTTAAAACATGTAGGGTAAAGTACACAAGGACTTGTACATGTATCAACACTTGGTTAGCTATTGTCCTCTCTCTTTATGCAGAACATGTGGTCTTAATTCAATGATACACCAATGGAAAATATGTTCTATTCGAAGTGAATATTGGTGAAAACACAAGAATTTCACTCTAACTAGTACCACCTACTCTAGTCAGTTGTTTTTGGGCTAATCCTTGTCATCTCAGTCAAGTAGAGTAAGGTGAGGGGGAAAACCTTAAAAAGTATGTCAGAGGTATATATAACGTACTTATATGAAATAACAACCTCTTCTACTCTCAATAAGTTATGATCCCTCTTCCGCCTCTGAAATAAATAAGTGCCTATGCACAGTTCTTTGAAAAATGAAAAAAATGAAAAAAAAAATGAATAAGGAAAAAGAAGAGAAATGCTTCCTACACAGAAAGGTGATGCAAGTAACTTCATCGGGGTACTGACCAGGCTCGCTGGTAGCGAAGCAATACTTGTGTTCCTATGTGACTGTGCTAGGGTACTGTCCAGGCATGCTGGTAGCAGAGCAACACCAAAGATGAAACTTAAAATTTTACAGTCATATTACTTGTGTTGCAATACACCCCTCATCCCCAATCAAAACAACTAATTTTACTTTTCTTTGAATGTCTTTTTGTAGATCAAGAGCATGGAAAGTGCTACATCTTTCACTCAAGCTAGTGTGGAAACCATGATGATCAGAGAATCGAACAATACTTCTAGAGGAGTTAGACTTTCTTTTCACAAAACAATGTCGATTCAAAGCATTGGAGTTCTACCGGTGTGTCGCTAATGTTGTAGTAGCTACAACCATCCTCCAAAATTTTTCCTTAGCTTCATTTTGGAGCCTTCCTATGAACAATTCTTAACATCATGTCTTGCACTACCCAGGTACTTATGCTTTCAGTTGAGTTTCTTTGGCTTATCAGCTTATGCCCACTAACTTGTTTGCCTCCCACCCGCAAGCTGACATCCCTTGAATTGGTCTTCAACCGGAACTTGTGTTGACTTGGAGAATTGTGTAGAACTGGAGGGAAACTAGCCTTGCTCTCCAAAATTGAACAAAGTATCTAGGCAGCCAGTTGCTCTCCAAAATTGAACAAAGTATCTAGGCAGCCAGTTGCTCTCCAAAATTGTGCAGACCATGCAAGCTTCCTTCCCCTTGAAAATTGCACAAAGCAACCCATCACTGGACTTACTCTCAAAATCTGTGCAGTTCTGATTGGAAGCTTTTGCTTCAGTTCATAAATTACACAGAGCTTGAGGGGCAGCTAGAGCCACTCAACCCAAAAATTGCGCAAAAGTCATCCTGAGGCTTGTTGTCTATTGCATGTGCTCACAAGTCGACCGGTTCCCTCCAGGATTGTGTAATCTTGCCTTGCATGCATGGGAAACTTTTTCCCGAAAAAGAAAAAAGAAACAAAGAAACAAAAATGCCTAGATTTTAGGGATCTATATTTAGCAGTTGGGGGTTACATGCAAAAGCCGTTTTAGAAACTTCCCACCAAGTGTCGCTTTTTCCTAGAATTGTGGCATGCGCGTCATAAGCCTTGATATTGTCAAACTATTTATTCGATGCTTCAAAGCTCACTCTTCACTTTGATCTTGGAGCTTTGGCATCCCCAACGCATCTAGAAACATTAAGCACACTCTGCACAACTTTTTCCGGGTAATTCCGCTTTTCATGTCTTTTGTTGCTTTTCTGTTTTTTTTGTATTTTGGTTTGTCAGGGTGTTAATTTCTTGGTATTTTTGAATTCTTGTTGTCATTTTAATGCACGTTATCCTATAGAAGCACTATTTCAAGTTTTCCATTGCATCGCCTTACTATTGCATGAATGACATTGTTCTTGCACTAACAGTCGTCGTCGCGGCAACTCGCTTCACACACTTCATTGTTTTACCATTTTACTGAATCCTGCACTCACTAATTGCATGCATGTTCAATCACTCATGTTTTCACCCAGTTTCACACATGCATTCATTCCTTATTGTTTTCAGTCACCCATCAGTGGGTCTAAGTTGCCTTGGCTAGAACCTTACCTTGTCTAGCTTGCACTACACAATCCTAGAATGGAAAGATTTTCCTTGATCCCATAAATTGCGTGGAGCTTGCCTCACACTGGCCTCCCAGGGTGTGCTCTACGTAATTCTGAGAGGCAATTCCTCAGTTGGTCCCCGGAATTGTGCTATGCAATTTTCCTGGGTTGCATGCATGCTGACTAAAACTGCGCATTGCATAGTTTCAGTCCTCAACAAACCCAGTTTGATTGTTCTCTACATAATTTCAACAATCAGTTAGCTCACTAGCAGTCTAGACTGTGCTATGTGTTGTTCTGGTAGTCAGCCTCCCAACCTCCCAGTGAAAATTGCACAAATTTCCCAGTCAAACACTTAGGTGTGTTGCATGTCAATCCTCAAGTTTCTTTTGCTTTTCAACTGACAGTTTTCTTGCCATGAGTGTTTCTCTATCTCCAGCTATCACAATGAGTGTTTCTCTATCTCCAGCTATCACAAGTGTTCATCAGCCTCTCAGCAGTTCAGGTACAGTGGCTTCCATGAGAGGAGTCAAAGGACACCATTGACAGCGCAACTGGAGATGTGGTCGAGCAAGTGTCTATGAGCTTGCCCATCTATGAAGACACTAAGATGTTCATAGACAAGGAGATCAAGATAAAATGTAGGACATAAATGACATCTTTTTAGGCACCTTTGAGGAGAATCTGGAGGAATGTAGAGTCTATGTCAACATACACAAGTCTGGCTTGTACCGAGTTGCATGCATGTATCCTGCATTTCCATGTGCGAACATAATCCACTAGATTATCTCGCATACTGATCCAAATACAATGGTGTTGAGAAGTGTCAGTTGAACAAACCTTTCTACCTTCATGGCAGAGAAATTTCAAGAGATGTATATCTTACCATAGTCGATGATCACAATGGATGCACCATTCACCAAACCCAACAACAGTGTAAACTCAAGAGACATCTTGAAGAGTTGGGTGAAAGATCCATCTAAGTTCAGGATAACACCGAACCAAGTATACAAGACAAAGGTATTGTATAAGGCTTATCAGTTCTTCGTCATATTCACATGTCTCTTATACGGCCAAGAGAGTACAAAAACCTTCCCACAGAGTTGGCTGATCTTGTTGGATCAGTTGGCAAATGAAGGAAGACCTTTCAACTGGTCTAACATGTTGGCTCTCCAGCTGAAGGGACAAGTAATATATGCCCGACATTCACCCAAGGGTCAACAAGAAAATCTATTAATGTCCACCTACATTCTTGATGCAATATTTTCCCATCAGCAATTCCTTGGCTTGGATTGGGCATGGACACCTTCAGAAACCTTTGTGCACACCTATTGCAGGTTTTTCTCTGAGTGTAACTTTCGTGGAGTTATACTATAGCTGTCAAACCACTTCATCACCCTGGTGTATAGGATGATCTTTGAGCAAGATCTGCCTTGCATGTCACAGGCAACGATGGAGGCATTGGTTAACATAGCAGATTGGTATGCCTGACCCCTTGGCACCTTCATCCGGATGTACAGTGCGGAGAAGGCTCCGCATGTTTTACTGAAGTTTTCCATGGATAAGCTGGTCATGCAAGAAGTTGCATACCACATCTTCACATGGTTGTCAACAAGACTGCACAGGAAGAAGAAGGCACCTTGGCCCGCTCTTCCTTTGCGGATTAGGTTATATGAGATCCAAAATCTCAAGCATGGTGAGGCCAAGGTGGAGGAATTCAAGAGGTTCACCTTCAGCACCAGAAGTTTCAATTCATATGACCCACATCAATTAGTGGAAGACTATTATGTGAGAGTGTATCATCCTTGGATCCACAGGGCATGTCATTGGCCCGAGGAAGACCCATGGAGATACTACTATAACTCCTCAAGGCTCAATGAACCAGTTAGAGTGGTTATAAAGTGGTTAGCAATGCACAAGGCAGCAGTATCTCAGAGAGTAGCAACATCAGCAGCAGCAAAGGGATGTAGACTTGCGCATGACAAAGGCAATAGGAAGGTTATCGACAGCATAGAGGTGGAGCAAAGCTCCAAGTTCAAGGAAGATCCACTTGTATTAAGAGCAACTTTAGAGATTGAGGCAAATAAATGACTGCGCGAAAGAAGGATTGCACAAATATAGAGGGAGAAGTAGAAGCTGGAGGAGGCAAAAAAGGAGTTGCAGGAGTTGAAGCAACAACTAAGGGAAGAACAAGAGTTGCGCGAAAGAGAGAAGGAAGCGTAGCAGGAATGGGAACAATAGGAGGCACAACATGCACACATTGATGAAACTACTCCAATACAAGTAATTGACTCATGAGAACAACTAGTAGATAGCAAACAGGGTGAACAACTGTAGGAGAAGGACTTTGCTCAGGAGATTGAACAAATGGACACGAATGTGGTTCAACCAGAGTAGGATCAGGATACAGACCTCATGCCCAAAGGCCAAGAGGTCACTCCATTGGCTTCACCAGATCTGGGAGCAGATCAAATCCCAAGTGATTAAGGAGATACTGAAATCCTTGAGGACAATTGGGAAGAATATGTGCACAACATATACTTCGACGAGTCACAACATACAATTGTGCAATTGCACAAAATGCCCACTCCATATGTCCATGTATCTCTTGTGCATTTTCAAGAACGAGTGATTGTGTCTGATGTGCACAGACATCCAGCTGCATTGGTCGATGCTACAAAGGCATATTCCAAAGCCACCAACTCAAGTGTGAGATTCTTGATAGTCGAGAACTGGATAAGGAACTGCAAGTGGCCAAGCAGGGAGAAGAGCAAGCTACATCATCTACCAGAGCAGAGTTGAAGAAAGTGATACTTGATGAAGTATCATCTCTAGAGGAAATCATGCAGAAGTTGTATTTTAGGGTCATCGGCGTGCATAATTCAGTTGCCCATCTTAATGGTTGGCAGTAGCATTGTGATATGAGAGCATGCATCTTAACAAACATACACACCATTGTCAATCACATGCAGATACGGAAAATGAGGTACAATGGAGCTCCCTTTTACTTTCTAAAGATGATGAAGCCAAAGGCAGTGGAGTTAAAGGCTTGCATCCGGAGTCAGATCTAGAACTAACATGAACTCCCACAGCTCATCACCAACTTATAGGCTTCACATGCATGAGTGTTTAGGAGCTTGGATATCATTGTGTGTGCACATGTGATCCCATCCATTGGTACACTCACTGAGGCAAAAGAAATGAACCAAGTTCGACTGGAGATGGACATGTACTTCGAGCAGTTGATGCGCATAGAAACCAACACATATTTGCAGATGAGCGCAGAAACTATGCAACACTATGTCGTTGGTCTGGCTGCACTTAAGACCATGATGCACATGAGGTGCCAAATCAGTGTACCCGGATGCAACAGAGGCAAGAGTTCTCTTTCAGAAGGATGTCACAACGGAGTACACAACACCATAACAGACTACCAAACTTGGCATCAATTTGCCATCGTCGATCATCAAGAGGATGTCAACGAGTTAGTCTTCCCATAGTTTTCCAAGTCTTAGTGATGTCTTGTATGGCTTACTCAAGCCCATTTTTGTCTCACATGGGTACATGTGTAGTTTGTATTGTAAACATGATGTAAAGTGAAAGACCAAGTGTCAATAATAGAATGTAAACAATCATGTGTAAGTTGAAGAGTCATAAGGGTAGGCTGAGTCACAAAGGGGAATGTCGACGGTCGCCCCATCCTTTGCAATATATAGAACCTCATAACTCATTGTACAGGCTTTTGGGTGCCAAGCTTCCGATAGGTTTAACTTAGAGAAAGCTTGGAGTGTATTGTAATGAGCCTTGGCTTCTCCATAGTGCAGAGTGAGTACATCTCTTTGGAGGAGAAGGCGTGGAGTGTATTGTAATGAGCCTTGGCTTCTCCATAGTGCAGAGTGAGTACATCTCTTTGGAGGAGAAGGCGGCAGTGACTGTAATGTTCTGCTATCAGGGCTAGTGGCTGTCATGGTTGTATGTATGATTGGATCTTTCACTCTTTTAATATAACAAAGCCAACATGTTTCATGCATATATTGTTATTGTAGTTCGGCTATCCATGTTACTCTAGCGATGTATATATTTGTAATTTATACATGTATATATGGACTATTTTGTATGTGTTTGTATGAATCTTATCGAAGTGTGTTGTTGGTATAACGCATCACTTTGGATTGTCGGCTATCCTACTTTCCATCTTGTGATATCTTTTAGTTTGCGTGTTCCCTTCCAAGTTTCAAGCTATCACGGGCTTCTAAGGGGCACACTCTTCTCCCCTTTCGTGTGTTAGAGACTTTCATGCACCTTCCTTGACTTGTTGCAAGGTCACTCCCCTGCTTCCAACAAGGACATCTTACTTACCTCTGCACACAACCGTAGTCAAGGCAATACCGTACTACCCACTTCAAAGACTCCTACCCCAAACAAGCTGAGGTCTAGTTGGGACTTCTTACTAGGGAGATCCCCTGACATGTTGGTGGGTCCAGCACTGCAACATGATGAGAATGATCTTGTTTGGTTTTTCCATAATTCTCGAGTTGATGGTATTTTGGCATTGGTTTAATCGGTTTTCCTACTTTTCAGGTTTGTTCATTTGGATGTGTTTATTTCCTCTATCTATTTTTTGCGAGTCTCAAAATGCCTTCTCTAGTGTGGTTCTGAATTTGAATGGGTCACCTTTTTGGATTAGGAGATCATTTATACTATGGGAATTTGGCTACAGTCGACTGTGTAATGTTCTAGTTCTTAACATTATTTAGTGTGAGCTTCATATTAGTATTCTTGCGTTAAATTGGTATATTGGGCAGTCTCCCTCTCCTCCAGGATTTCATAGGGTGTTGTGGGGCATAATTCTGGATTGTGAGGAGTTTGTCAACTTGGTGAATTTGGAACTTGTATTTCGGTTTTTTGGGGACAATTTAGTGGTTTTTTGGTCTTGTGCCAAAGGTGGTGTGTCAAGTCCTTCTCATAATTTTCTTCGGGGTTGTGGGTCTTTTAGTATCTACAATCATTGTTTCCTATCAGTCATTCTGATGCCTCATCAATGTTTGAGCAACAAAATGGGTGGTCCTTTGGGACATAAAAGGTTTCATCATTTTGCGTATGACTCTATAGCTACTCACTTTGATGTTGTTCCTCCTTAGGTGAGGAAAGATATCCAAGTTTTGGAAAGTTAAATTGGAGGTGACCACCCATATCATCTTGATTCATACTTAATTAGAGAAGAGGTGAAATGGATTGTTGCTCTGGTTAAATCCAAGAGTCTAAAGCTTCATTTTCTAAATTCTTATGGCCTTCCTCAATAATTATCAACTCTGCTGCAGTTGGTTTTCAAAGATAAGCAAGTTGAAAACTACAATGTGTTCTTCTCTCTCGAGGACAATAAAAGCATGATTCATAATCAAAGGTTTTGTTTGGACAATTTGGATTCTTTATTGGCCTGGTTTGAGGGCTTCTTTGTTAGTGAATCTTCCTCTAGAGATCTCATGGATCCTCTAGGTTCTAGTGCCTACGAGCCAACAACAATCTCCTCTTTAGACCATGCCTAGGGAGTACAAACTCTTATGCTTTTTTTGTAAGTAATTTTGGTGGATTTCTATGGTGGTAGATATGAGTTGTTTCTCTCGTATGTTATTAAGGTGGATGTGAATTAGTCGGTCCTTTATGGTCCTATGCATTTTTAGAGGGCCTTGGTCCTTATGGTTGGCTCTACACCCTTGTTGATCTCCTGTATACTGATTTCGATGATTGAATTTTTGGTTCTCTATTTCTTTCTCAGCTACAACTATGGTGTGGATGGCTCTAAAACACAGTGCGTTGTTAAATGTGATAAGTGAATTGTATCTTACTCTACTAATGACTGTGACTCTATGTACTGTGACATTTGACTCTGGGTATCTTATTAGACTCAATGTGCCTATTGGTGGTTCTTCATGTTGGGTGCATTCTCTATGCGGTGTAACGTTGCCAACCCTCTTTGAGCTCGGTACATGGCTGCATTATGGCCTTCTTTTGTCCTTTGAGACTTTAGGACAATGTTGAATTTTATTTCTTGGACGTGCATATTGCCTATGTCTTGGTAATAATTAGGCCTTCGGGTTATTGCAAATTGCTAATATACATAACTAGCCAGGAAAGATTTATATCAATAATTATGTAACAATGTTTTGATCAAGATAATTGATTAGATCTCAGTTTCATAATCTTTGTTGTAACACTGACCTTCCTAGCCTTTTACGATGTCAAAATTATAGTGAGCTCGAGAGGCTTCTCTCCAAGCTTTTTGAACATAGGAATAAAATCTTAAGTCAAACTAAATAATTTGTTTCTTAGGTCGATAGACCAAAGTTTAGTCTCTGTTAACCATCATCATTATCATCATAAATGTTTTAATTCACAAAAAAACATATTAAATGTTAAGACATTCTTATAAATTGTGAACTTCTTATTTACAATATTTTACTTATATGTGTTTTGTAGCAAAGTGATTAATATACATTTTGCAGTAAAGTAATTAATATTGTTATAGGGTTTTAATATTCGACATTATTTTGTAAGATAGATTTATTTTTTCTAATTGTTTTTTTATAATTGTTGTGGATATATATTTTTTAAATTGTTTTATGATATTTTAGAAATTATAAACTTTACATTAATGATATGGTATCATTTATTATTTTTATAATGAATCGGAATTTTATGACATAAATGAAAGAATTAAACAATAATTTAATATTATATATATTATTTATTAATTGGATGAAATAAATAAATATTACGGAAATTATGATGTAAGTCATCCACACATATATATAATATAATGGTGATGTAAAATTATGCAACTGGATTGGATCTGTAATCAAAATTCATTATTTATTTTTTATTAAAATATTAATACTGAAATTCATTATTTATTTTTTATTAAAATACTAATATCGATTTAAAGTCGCTAATTACTAAATATTAATCAATTTAATATAAGACTCAGGAGATCCTTATTTATTTGACAGCGAATATCATGATATCGCCTTTAAAAAGCCATATTATATCTTACCGAAAGATTCTGTTAGCCTCCGTATTCATACATGGAAGCTCGCAATTATTGTCCACCTTCTACGTGGAACTGGGAACTCCAATGACGCTTCCCCAAATATTTTGTCGTTTTTGTCAGAATTATTCGGTACAACGTTTAATGGCCCAATTTTATTTTTTATATTCGACATATTTTCTCTTTTTTGTCCGAATAATTCGGTAACATGTTTAATTGGCCAATTTTATTTTGTATATTTTTCGAAATATTTTCTATTTTTCTCCGAATTATGCGGTACAATGTTTCATTGGCCAATTTTATTATTTATGTTAGTTTTTTTGATATATTGTTATGAAGAGGCGGATACACTGGTTTATTTTCGAGTAAAAGCTTCGTAATAGAGCTTTTATATTTTAAATATATCAATAAGCGAATTTAAAAAAATATTAAATTTTAATTTTAATCATTTTTTATTATTTTATTTTAATTATTTCAATAATAATATATATATTTCATAATTATTATTATTACAAAAATAAATAAAATAAATTTTTAATGAAATTATCATTATTAAAAAAAGTTCACTTAATTATAAAAATACAATTTAATATGACATGATTTATCTTAAATTTTAATCTTAATCATTTGTTATTATTTTATTTTAATTATTTAAATAGTCATATATATATTTCATAATTATTATTATTATAAGAAATAAATAAAATATGATTTATTTGGTTACAAATGAGTACACGAGTTTTAATTTATAAAAGGAAATGGTTTTTTCACTTTAATTGTTTAATACAATTCCAATCAAAATTGTGATTTTTGGTTGTTTAAAATTTATTTTTGAATCCATAAAGAGATTAAGTACCCATAAAAACTGTTAGAACATTCAAAGTATTTAAAAATCTCTACCCTAATTTGATTGAAATTAACCACTCTAAAAAACATTTCATCTATAAATTAAAAATATACTTATATCACTAAATTACTAAATTACTAAAGCCCAAAGAGCTTTGCGATTAAAAGACCTAAAAAACCATTGCATCTATAAATTAGAAATATACTTATATCACGAAATTACTAAAGCCCACAGAGCTTTGCGGTCAAAGCAGTTAAAATATCGACAAATTTGAAAATGTCGTAATCTAACTCAACTCTTTTTTGCCCTAAAGCCCACAGAGCGGTTAAAAGACCGGCAAATTTGAAAATGTCGTAGTCTAAGTGGATTCTTTTTTGCCCTGAAAATTATGGAAATTCTAGTCAGATTTTCATAAAATCTGGCAAGGATTTTTATGAATCTAGGTTATAGCGGTCAAAGCTCAAAGTTTTGGGTGCCCCAAAAGTTTATTTCAAAATTTGGGTGTCCCAAAATTTTTTGATGACGCTGAATCTATTTCCACCATAAAAACATGATTCAAACACTGCTGCAAAAAATTTTGAAATTATTTTGCCAAATTCCTATTACTTTTAAACGTCCAGTCAACTCCTCCACCTAATTAGACACTTCCTCAGAAAATTCGTACCGCTGGCCAGAGTCCACAATAAACTTACGACTGAGAAGACTTTAGAAGACCCGCTCAACTGCTAGTGGAACCCACCACCTATGGCAGCTACTTTTCCCTGTCGTCAAAGATTCTGCCGCGTACTGACTTGGGCGTCTTTCCGACGCGTTGAAACGCGCCGCCGCCCGCGTAGCACAGCTCTTCTTCTGCACAAAGCACAACGATTTATATGTGTAGGGCTCTCCTTCATTCACGCCAACTGCTCTGAGCTAGTGACTCTTCGAGCTTTCATTAACCTGAAGGCTCTCAGTGCCATTCGATTAATTTCTGCTTGCCTTCTGCACATATCACTGACAGTTTTCGAAGGCTGTCAAATATGAAGGTATGTCACTACTCTAACTCTAACTCTGTTGAATCAGAATCATCGATTTAGAAATTCTGCAATCATGAATTATCGAAACGATTAACTGACAATGATGGCCCTGCATGTGTTATATTTGCAGAAAATGGTGCTGAAAGTGGCGATCGAAGATGAGAAAAGCAAGAGAAGGGCCATGAGAGCTGTTGCAGCTGTTGAAGGTAACTATCAATCCAATATTTATCCATTGCAATTCTCGTTACAATGAGAATTGGGTTTTGATTAGTGATATGATATTTGATTGCAGGCGTAGAGTCCGTTGCAGTTGATATGGAGAAGAGGGAGATAACTGTGATCGGAGAAGCAGATCCTGTGGTTCTGGCAAAGAAACTGATGAAGCTCGGATTCAGAGAGCTGCTGAGCGTGGGTCCTGCCAAAGAAGAGAAGGCGGCTGCAGAGACTCCGGCAGTTGTGTATCATCATCAAGTGAATCCCCAATATGGGTACGGGCCTTATGAAGGATACTCTTCATATACTGTCGTGAGAGGTGAGGATCCCAATGGCTGCACGATCTGTTAGACCTATCTCGTCCTATTTCTTCTTTATGGGGGAAAGTATGGGCATGGGGGAGACAACCGGTGGTCTCAAGGGAATTTCAGGAGACGATGTTAGCTGTTTGTGATGCTGCAGCAGCTGGGAACTAGTTACTTTCAGAGATAATGGGACATGGGGGATTACTTACCTTCATTAAATATACAGATGTATGTACTAGGCCTGCAACTATTTATTGCAGATGACATCACCAAAGGATGTTCAGTGGCTAATTGAAGGGAAGCGTGGCATAAACAGCCGACAAAGGCCCATAAATAGATTCTGGTGCGAACCACTCGGCTGTTTATAGTTATCGTTCGATCTTCTTTTTATTTTTTTACAATTTTTATGAGATTGTAGATGTGCTTTTAATATATAACTGAATTCAATGCTTACAAAATTATTTGAATCACAAAGTTCAAACTTACTATTTCGAAAAATCCCTTGTATGAATCATGGTTAGGACTAAAACTGAATTCAATGTTTATAAAATTATTTGAATTATAGAGCTCAGATTATTTGTAAACTGATTCTAAATATTAAAATTTTAAAAATCAAAATTAATAACCAAACTTAATTTCATATTAATTATATCCTCTTGCACTACACGCTTATAGATGATATCTCCAAAAATTCAAAATTACACAAAACTTCCATTCCACTGGAACAAAATTATGATTTGTTTTTGTTACAGTGGGAGAAGGCCGCATAAAGGGGATATTTTGCTGGTGTTTTATCAAGATGATTTTGGATTTGGATTTGAATTTGCAGTGTTCGCTATGGTGGACGCCGGTAGGAAGAAAAACAATAATCATGAACAGTGCAATCGCAATTTTATTTCAGTCCAAAAAAATTGCGTTGACTTTAATTTGAACCAAATACATTAGAGTCTAAGAGAAAACATACTATACGTTAATAGCAACAAGTTTCAAGTTATTTTAAGGGCACACTTTTCCAACCATATACTAGATTAGAGATAAGTTTATTTGCAATTGTAAATACACTTTCTTATTTTCGGAGTATTCGTTAAATCACTTAAATTCATTTTTATATTATGTAAAATGAACCCGAATAATAACGATTAAAAAATTATCTAATGATGGTATTAAAAGTGGAAATGGGATCATCACAAATGTGTTTATATAAAAACGAATATGTATTTTTAAAAACACATGCATTTCTAATCTTATACCCTCAATGTTCCTCAAACAACCAAAACACAATGTTCCTCAAACAACCAAAACACATACATTTCTAATCTTATAGCCTTAATGCTCTTCAAACTTCTCATCTTACAGCGTTAATGCTCCTCAAACAATCAAAAATGCTTTCCAACATCAATTTTCGAAAAACACATGCACATTTTCAAAAGTGCATGAACTTTAAAAAAATGCATGCATGATTTCAAGAATGTGTGTGCATTTTCAAAAGCATATGTGCACTTTTAAAAGCATGTGTGCAATTTTAAAAGCACATTCACGCCATTCATTATGTTATGTTTATAATCTCTAAGAGGGAGGGAGGAGGGAGGAGGGAGAGTGATGCAGAAGCATCAACCCACCCCATGTCAAATTCAATTTTTCAAAGTTTCGAGAAATCGATGTGGCCTAAAAGATAATATTTTTGTTAAATTGATGAGATTTGTTGTAATTTGGTTGAGTGATCTTAGCGATTTTACGAGGAAAGATTGGATCTGGAATGATTTGATCCTATATTTCTCCACTGTTTTAAAATAGAGTCTTCTTGTATTTGTACAGGAGGCCCAGTATCGATGTAAGACCTGGTAGAGGGCCACCACTCCATGGGGCATATGTAATAAATTTCTGTAATACAATTATCTGTGTGTTAAATTTGTGGTTTTGTTTTGTTTCTTTGGATTAATGAAGATCACACTGCCGAAGTAGTGAAGGCTCTACGCTAAATGACTCTATGTTTTGTGTTATTCGTGAGGTTTGGTTGTGTGGTAGTATTCGTAGGCAATAAGCAGTATCTCGCGCGAACAAAACCTGGTAAATGGTATTTTTAAAATTCACGCTATTAACCTTAGCAGTCGACATGTAGCATGTGAAAACTACTTTTCTCACGCTCTCTCGATTTGATATCGGTTGTGCAAGATTTCACTCGAGATTACACGATATCTGTTGGATCACGCGGGATTGATCGACGGTGTAGATCGGCCAAGCTAGTTGATGAGCGGGTGACACGATAGTCGTTGGATCAGACGAGACAAATCGACGGTGGGGATTTGGAGTGCCAAAAGTCAAGTGTTAAAATGAATATGTCAGTTGTGCGACACATGGTTGACGATGATTGGTTAGTTTTGTTGTGAAGTCCGCTGATTGAAATGCTTCCGATGTATACGTGGGCCCATAACCCATAGGTCCACGCGTGACTTATGTAAAGATGCATCTTTGCTACATCAAAGTGGTATCAGAGCAGGGAAAGGTTTCCTACAAGAAAGAGTTTGCATGCAAAAGAAGGAGGTACAATTATGTTGAAGATTGGAGAGATTGTAGTCTTTATATTGTCGTACGGGTAGCTGCAGAAGAAGGTGAGAAGATTGCAACAACCTAGAGCCAAGAGTGCTTAAATGGTTCCAAAGAAGAGAGAACTAGAGAGATTCCAAAAGACTGAGCTCATAGGAGAGAAGCTTGGTGAGGTATCGTGTAGCAGGGAGGACTTGGCAGAGGTTTTGTTGCAGCTCATGGAAAGCTCATAAAGGAAATTCCACAAAGGATGTGGGTAAAATTGCTAAGGTATGAAGAAGGCATATGACCAAGAGATCATAAAAATTTTGTACCTCGGGAGTCTGATGCAGGAGCATCAACCCACCTCATGTCAAATTCAATTTTTCAAACCTTCGAGAAGTCGACACTAAAAGACAATATTTTCATTAAATCGATAAGATTTGTTGTAATTTGGTTGAGTGATCTTAGCAATTTTATGAGGAAAGATCGGATCTGGAATGATTCGATCCTCTATTTCTCCACTGTTATAAAATAGGGCCTTCGTGTATTTGTAGAGGAGGCCCAATATCGATATAATACCTGGTAGAGGGCCACCACTCCATGGGGTATATGTAATGATTTTCTGTAATACAATTATCTATGTGTTAAATTCGTGGTTTTTTTTGTTTCTTTGGATTAATGAAGATCGCATTGCTGAAGTAGTGAAGGCTCTACACTAAATGACTCTATGTTTTGTGATATTCATGAGGTTCGGTTGTGTGGTAGTATTTGTAGGCAGTAAGCAGTATCTCGCATGGACAAAACCTGGTAAATGGTATTTCTAAAATTCGTGTGATTAACCTTAGCGGTCGACACGTAGCATGGGAAAACTACTTTTCTCACGCGCTTTCGATTTGATATCGGTCGTGCAAGATTTCACGTGAGATTACGCGATATCCATTGGATCATGCGGGATTGATCGATGGTGGAGATCGGCCAAGCTAGTTGGTGAGCGGGTGACGCAATAGCCATTGGATTGGATGGGACAGATCAACGGTGGAGATTTGGACCGCCAAAAGTCAAGTGTTAAAATGAATACGTCAGTTGTGCGACACGCGGTTGACGGTGATTGGTTAGTTTTGTTGTGAAGTTCGCTGATTGAAATGCTTCCGATGTATACGTGGGCCCATAACCCACAGGTCCACGCGTGAATTATGTAAAGATGCAGTTTTGTTACATCAGAGAGATAGAGCCAAAAGGGGTTGTTGTGAAGGAGATATCAAGGGAGGTGCAGAGAGAGGGATAGAGAAAGAGTGGAAGGGAGTTGAATGAGGGTGGAGAGAGAGGGAGTGAAGGAGAGAGAGAGAGAGAGAGAGAGGAGGTATAGAGAAGGAATAAGGAAGGGAGAGGTAAAGAGGGAAAGAAGGTTGATAGTGAGGAAGGGAGAGTGAGGAAGAGAGGGGAAGATGAAGAGTGCGTGAGAGAGTGAGTTAGCATGCAAGACAAATATGGTGACACCTCTAAGATGACCCATGTATGTACTTGTGTACATTATCATTAGGCTAGTGAGCCAGGTTTTGTTGGTGGATATGTGCCTCCATGGGTATAAATGTGTTAGGCCAATGGGCTAGTCTACTAATGTGTTTTAAGGCCAGGATTCTTGCGTGGTCGAGATAGAGAGTTTATGTGTTAAAAAGCCAACAATCATGACAAATGTGACATGTAAACTGCACATGTAGTAATAAATGACATCATGACTATAGGCCAAGGGAAAAAAAATGGTATAGGGGCTAAGACTCTACAAAAATAAAGGTCACATGGTAGAACCTACACATGGTTCCTAATCTAAAGCATTATTATGGTTATAATATTCCTAACGTCATCTTTAGGAATAATAATAAAATACTTGAATCCTAAATTATAAAAGGTAAAAGAAATGGAACACGGGGGATTCAACTTCCTTTCCATTAGAGACTCCCAAGGGATGATGGTGGACCTAGTTGTAGGGAGAACCATAGGATCCTTGGATACTATACCCCAAGGACTCTAGGTGGTCCTAGGTACGAGGGTAGTTTTCCTCGGGTTGCCTCAAGGAAGGCTGGAGCCTTGGAGGGAGAATTGTCCCTACATTAGCTTAGAGGGTACCGTGAGACCCTTGAGGTCAGTAATAACTCCTAGACGCCACAAGGCTCTAAGACATCCATGGTTGGTTGAGTTAGACACCTAGAGGTAGTCACACATCCCAAGGTATTGCATGGGAAAAGAAAGGGGTGCACTACTTGGGTGTGGTGTTGATGAGGCATGTAAGCCTATTGGTTTTAGAATTTCGAGGTTTGGTACGTTGGTCATATTCATATTCGATATCAGACATGCAATTGACTTGAGTGGTCATTGTCATAATGGATTCATAGCCCCAGCTCAAGGTTGACCAACTACTAAAAGAGCTAGAGTTGTGTGATATATGGTTGGTTGGTACATCTAAGGTTTGCGATCAGTCGAAATATTTTAACATATAAGTATTTGAAACTTGTTTTATGTATGCCCATGGTTTATCTTTTATGGTTTTTATTGCATGTTATTATGTCATGTTATGTATATTTATCTTTTATGATTATGGTAGTGGTGTCAGTGGCGGTTGCATCACCCAAGTTAGGTGAATTGGGTATGTTACAAGTCCCAATATATAAGTATCAAATTCATGATACAACATCATTGGTGATTGTTTCAACCCATACAAGGAATTTATTAACATGGATACTAGCTCTTTCTTTCCTTTCCTTTCACAACAAATCCTTTTAGTTGCTTCATGTAGATTTCTTCTTTCATATCACCACAAAGGAATGTTATGTTCACATCCATATGTTTTACTTCAAGATCAAAAGAAGCACAATATTTAAAAGAAATCTAATAGAAGTAAACTTTGGAACAAGAGAAAAAATATCAGCAAATTTAATTCCTTGTAACTAGGAGTAACCATTTCCTACTAACTAAGCTTTGCATTTCTCCGTTTTTCTTTTGAATTTAGCTTCCGATTGAACACCCGTTTGCTGCCAATGGGCTTTCCTCTAGCTAACAACTCCTCTAGATTCAAAGCCTCATTTTTGTCCAAGGTTGCCATTCCGTTAGCCATGGCCTTTTTCCAGAGTTTTACATCCTCTAGATCCAATACCTCGCTAACAATTCTAAGATCATCATTAGTAATAAACAAGGAAAATATTGAACGAAAATAATGTGAAGCATACATTCTTGGCTGCCTTCTTTCCCTAATCAATATCCTCAATGCCAAAATCTATGGTTCTTCTTATTCTTTTTCTTGTTCTTCTATAGGGTATGGTTCATCATCTTTAATTCAAGCTTTGTATTTTTTGGTGCCTTTTCACTTTGTAATACTTCCTGTTTGACAATATCTTTGAATTCTTTAAATACCACAACTCGACTCTATACTATCTTCTTAGTTTATAGGTTCTAAACATTATAACCTTTTAGACCATCTTTATATCGAATAAATTTACACTTTTTTGTTTTCATATCTACGTACTCCTACTCTCCTTTGGAACATGTACATAGGCATCACAACCAAATGACCTAAGCTGTTTCTGAGAAGGATTCTTACAAGTCCATGCCTCATGTGGAGTCTTATAATCCAACACTAATGGAGGTGATCTATATATTAGGTAACAAGCAATGTCCATGGCCTTTACCTAGATTTCTTGTCTTAAATAGACACCACTGAGCATGCCCTTTGATTTCTCCATTCACATCCTATTCATCCCTTCTGCAACTCCATTTTGATGAGGTGTGTATGGAGTAATATTTTTTCTTTTTATACTGCATTTTTTTATAGAATTCTTCAAATTCACTCCCACATAATTTTCCACCATTATTTGTCCTAAGCACATTAATTTTCTTCTCTATTTGATTTTCGACAAAATCCTTAAACTCTTTGAAATAAATATATTTATTCCTTGAAAAGTCATTTATTAATGAGACATAGTACATATATTTTCCGAATGATTGAAGTGATAGAGGTACAAACACATCATTGTGTACTAGTTGGAAGAAACTCTTTGAAACAAATATATTTATTTCTTGAAAAGTCATTTATTAATGAGACATAGCACATATATTTTCCCAATAATTGAGGTGACACAGGTCCAAACACATCATTGTGTACTAGTTGGAAGAAACTCTTTGAAATAAATATGTTTATTTCTTGAAAAGTCATTTATTAATGAGACATAGTACATATATTTTCCTAATGATTGAAGTGACACAGGTCCAAACACATCATTGTGTAGTACTTGGAAGAATCTTACATGATTTTACTTCTTATGTAAGTTTTTTTTAGAAAATATTGGTACCAATTCCCAATAAAAACTTTAAAATAGAGTTTTTATATTTTAAATTTATAAAATATATAAATATATGAAATTCAACCAAAAAAATAGTTTTTAGTTTTTAAATATACCTATATTAAATTATATTTTAATATTAATCATTTTTTATTATTTTATTTTAATTATTTCAACAATAATATATATACTTCATAATTATTATTTTATAAAAAAAAATCAAAATAAGCACCCAGCATTGTTATTTAATTATAGAAAAATACAATTTAATATGATATGACTTATTCATGTGTTCGTTACAAATATCTTAGTCTCATTTATAGATAAATGACTTTTTCACCTTAATCTAGAAAGACAATTTCAATCAAACAAAATTGTGTTTTTTATTATTTAAAATACATTTTTAAATGTATAAATAAATATAGCATGCTAAAAAACGTTTAACCAACTTAAATTCCATAAATCCAACCACATACATTTAACTTTTTAAAAATCTCTACTAAATTTTTTTTTAAACAAAAGGAAAAAAAAGACCTAGAATTTAAACTAAGTAATAGAAATCACTCTGGTAAAACCCCGGGACTTTGAAGTCAAAATGATTAAAAGACCTGCAAATCAGAAAATTCATAGCACTGGAAAGAGTCCAAAATAAACTTACGACTGGGAAGACTTTAGAAGACCCGCTCAACTGCTGGTGGAACCCACCACCTATGGTAGCTACTTTTCCTTGTCATCAAAGATTCTGCCACGTACTGACTTCGGAGTCTTGCCGACGCGTTGAAACGCGCCGCCGCCCGCGTAGCACAGCTCTTCTTCTGCACTAAGCACAACGAGTTATATGTGTAGGCTCTCCCTCATTCACGCCAAATCCTCTGAGCCCGTGATTTTTGAGTTTTCACTAACAAGAAACCGAAGGCTCCCGTTGCCAATTCGATTTCCCTTCCCTTCTATACGTATCACATATAATTTTCGAAGGCTGTCAAATATAAAGGTATGTCACTACTCTAACTCTATTCAATGACAAATTCTGCAATCATGAATTATCGAAACGACTCACTGACGATGATGGCCTTACATGTGCTATATTTGCATAAAATGGTGCTGAAAATGACGATTTACGACGAGAAAAGCAAGAGAACGGCTATCAAAGTTGTTGCAGCTGTTGAAGGTAAACAATCAATCCAATATTTTATGCATTGCAATTCTGGGTTTTTAGTAGTGATATGATATTGCAATTCTGGGTTTTGAGTAGTGATATGATATTTGATTGCAGGTGTAGAGTCTGTTGCAGCTGATATGCAGCGGAGGGAGATAACTATGATCGGAGAAGCAGATCCCGTGCTTCTGGCAAAGAAACTGATGAAACTCGGATTCAGAGAGATGCTGAGCGTGGGTCCTGCCAAAGAAGAGAAGGTGGCTGCAGAGACTCCGACAGTTGTGTATCATCATGAAGTGAATCCTCATTATGGGTACGGGCCTTATGAAGGATACTCATTATACTGTCGTGAGAGGTGAGGATCCCAATGGCTGCACCATATGTTAGATCTATCTCGTCCTCTTCCTTTCTAATGGGGGAAAGTATGAGCATGGGAGTGACAATTGGTGGTCTCAAAGGAATTTCGGTAGACATTAAAAGTTGTTTGTAATGCTGCAGCAGCTGGGAATTAGTTACCTTCAGAGGTAATCGACTTACCTTCATTAACTATACAGATACATGTACTAGGCCTGCAGGTATTAAGGTCTCCTTTCATGGAATGGGAACATTTTTGTATTAAGGTCTCCTATTTTTGAAAAATGATGCATTTTAGATGGGAAGATTCAACAATTATGAATGAAAATGGTGTACAATATCACCATCAAATCCAATTTAATTGGGTACAAAAAGAAGAAGCTTCTCAAACTCGGGTACGACCACAACAAACAATCTCTCTACCTTGTCATACTTGCGTGGGATAGATAATTGTTGAAGATGGGAGAACTTTTCTGCAAATGTAGAAGCTTTACTTTACATTTAAGATTTTTTCAATCTAAAATTTATGGACTATTCGTTATATATATTTTATAGTATTAAAAACGAATAATATTTTACTTCTGGGGAACCCAATGCACTAAATAGCTCGAGACACAAGGTATTATATATTAATTAGCAACAAGTTTGAAGTTACTATGACGGCACATTTTTCCAACCATATATTAGATTGGAGATGAGTTTATTTACAATTGCCAATACACTCTTATCCTCTGAGTATATGTTAAATCACTTATTAAATTCATTCTTATGTTATGTCAAATTAACATGAATTACTGTTAAAATTTATTTAATTAGGAGGAAAATGTAAATTAGAGATCAAATATGATATTGCACATTTTTGGATTAGTAGAAAGTTCATTAAACAGACAAAAGAAATGAATTACATTAAATACATACAATTTATCATAGGACTATATAGTCTATAAACTCTTAGGAACCCTAGTTGGGAAAGCCATAAAAACTATAGCCACCACCAAAAAACCACAATAATCAAGCATCAATAATGGAATCTCTTCACTAGCACAAACATCTAGTTTGTATTACATAAGATCCACATAACAACATTAGTGTTTCATAGGGTTTACAAATCCTAGCAATGTTGCATCAGAATGTAAATGACAAAAAAAAATTAGTGCTATCCTCCAAATCCACATGTACATCCAAGCATTTGAATCCTCAAACTCTAAATCTTTAACACTAGTATCAATGCAACCACCAGGACCTCCATGGAACAGAGGATATAATGATACAATCTTCTTCCTAGAATAGCTGCACATTGAGGTTAAGAACCTGTTGATAGTGTCGGACCTGCCAACATTCAAAGGGGTCTTCTTTTTATGCGGTCCTAATTAGATCTCACACTATTTGGTATAGGATCCCAATTCATATTACGGCCCGACTGTCGTATACTTAAATATTTTCCTTAGATTTAGTTGTAAGCAATAGAGAGAATAACATATGTGACTTCAAAAAGAAAGAAAGTGTGCTTGGTGAATGTTCGATTGCAAGCGCATCAAGGTTATTCTACTGTAGAGGGGAGAGAAAGTGAGCCTCTAGGAGAGGGGTAATAGTACCACTCTAATAAAGACACACATAAACATGAATGTTTCATCTAACATCCAGCGGAATATTCCACAAAGACACGGTGATCGTTACAACCATTACAACACATTCTCAATAGAATAAGCACTAAAATAACCAAATTAGTTCAACTACCTTAGTACCGGTGAAAGAAAACATGAATCATAACCATTCACAGAATAGTCTTACAAACACTCATAATCCATGTATGAAAACATGTTAGCCATCAAGCTTCAAATATTAAGTAAAAGTCCTAAGATGCATGAATACAACGAACATCGCTTGCTCCAGTAGTGGAGCGTTGGAGCCACTACTTGCTCTCCAAAAATACTAAGTTGTCTCTCTCATGCCTTATGAGAGAAGCCAAGGTTAAAAGTCATTTACATGAGAAATGAGGATCTATTTATAACTTGAGGAATGACCTTTCATATCCTCATGACTCTTGGATTTCTAACTTCTAGTGACCTTCGGACTTCTGCAATCTTTGGAGTTCCAAATGACTTTTGGAATTACATATAACTTTTGGTATTACATGTCCTTTGGACTTCCATGACTCTTGGACTTCTACTTGTTTGTATTTTACAATAATTATAATAATACATTTTGACTTCAACATCATCATATAATGAGACTAGACATGTCATTATCTTCGATGAATAGGACTTACACTGACCGATGACAGGAACTTTCTTCTGTGGTGACATAATTGGCAGTATATATGTTATTTGTTCATCTTGAGGCCAAGGCGGAGGAATTCAAGAGGTTCGCCTTCAACACCAGAAATTTCAATTCATATGACCCGCATCGATTAGTGGAATACTATTGTGCAAGAGTGTATCATCCTTGGATCCACCGGGCATGTCATTGGCCCGAGGAAGACCCATGGAGATACTACTATAACTCCTCAAGGCTCAATGAACTAGTTAGAGTAGTTATAGAGTGGTTAGCAACGAACAAGGCAACTATATATCACAGAGTAGCAACATTAGTAGCAGCAAAGGGAAGTAGACTTGTGCATGACAAAGGCAATAAGAAGGTTGTTGACAACATAGAGGTGGAGCAAAGCTCCAAGATCAAGGAAGATCCACTTGTATTAAGAGCAACTTTAGAGATTGAGGCAAAGAAATGACAGTGCGACAGAAGGATTGTGCAAAGATAGAGGGAGAAGTAGAAGCTGGAGGAGGAAAAAAAGGAGTTGCAGGAGTTGAAGCAACAACTAAGGGAAGAACAAGAGTTGTGCATAAGAGAGAAGGAAGTGCAACAAGAATGGGAACAATATGAGGCACAACATGCACACATTGATGAAACTGCACCAATACAAGTAATTGACTCATGAGAATAGCTAGCAGATAGCAAACAGGGTGAGCATCCGTAGGAGAAGGACTTTGCTCAGGAGATTGAATAGATGGACATGGATGTGGTTAAGCCAGAGCAGGATCGGGATACAAATCTTATGCCCAAAGGCCAAGAGGTCACTCCATTGGCTTCACCAGATCCGGGAGAAGATCAACTCCCAAGTGATTAAGGAGATACTGAAATCATTGAGGAAAATCGGGAAGAAGATGTGCACAACATATGCTTCAATGAGTCACAACATAGAGTTGTGAAATTGCGCAAAGTGCTCACTCCATATGTCCATGTATCTCCTATGCATTTTCAAGAACGAGTGATCGTGTCTGATGTACGCAGACATCCAGCTGCATTGGTTGATGCTACAAAGGCATATACCGAAGCCACCAGCTCAAGTGCGAGATTCTTGATAGCCAAGAATGAGCGCATGGCTAAGGAACTGTAAGCAGCCAAGCAGGGAGAAGAGCAAGCTACAACATCCGCTAGAGCAAAGTTGAAGAAAGTGGTACTTGATGAAGTATCGTCTCTAGAGACAATCATGCAGAAGTTGTACTTCAGGGTCATCACCGTGCATAAGTCAATTGTACATCTTAATGGTTGGCAGCAACGTTGTGCTAGGAAGGCACACATATTGACATTGGACATACAAACCATTGTCAATCACATGCAGCTACGGAAAATGAGGTACAAGGGAGCCCCATTTTACTTTCCAAAGATGATGAAGCCAAAGACAGTAGAGTTGAAGGCAAGCATCCAGAGTCAGATCTAAAACTATCAGGAACTCCCACAGCTCATCACCAGCTTACAAGCTTCACATGCACGAGTGTTCAGAAGCATGGATTTCATTGTGTGCACACATGCGATACCATTTATTGTTACACTCACCGAGGCAAAATCAAGGAGCCAAGTTCGACTGGCGCTGGACATGCACTTCGTGCAGTTTATGCGCATAGAAACCAATGCATATTTGCAGATGAGCACAGACAGTATGTAACAATATGTCGCTGGTCTGGCTGCACTCAAGACCATGATGCACATACTATCAGATGAGTTGGATAGAGGTGCCAAATCAGTGTACCAAGATGAAATAGAGGCAAGAGTTCTCTTTTAGAAGGATGTCACCACGGAGTACGCGACACCATAACAGACTACCAAGCTTGGCATCAGTTCGCCACAATCGATCATCAAGAGGATGTGGACGAGTTAGTCTTCCCACAGTGGTCCAAGTCTTAGTGATGTCTTGTATGGCTTACTCAAGCCCATTTTTGTCTCACGTGGGTACATGTATAGTTTGTATTGTAAACATGATGTAAAGTGAAAGACCAAGTGTCAATAGTAGAATGTAAACAATCATGTGTAAGTTGAAGAGTCATAAGGGTAGGTTGAGTCACAAAGGGGAATGTCAACAGTCACCCCACCCTTTGCAATATATAGAACCTCATAACTCATTGTACAGGCTTTTGGGAGCTAAGCTTCTGATAGGTTTAACTTAGAGAAATCTTGGAGTGTATTGTAACGAGCCTTGGCTTCTCCATAGTGTAGAGTGAGTACATCTCTTTGGAGGAGGAGGCGACAATGACTGTAACGTTCTGCTATCGGGGCTAGTGGCTGTCATGGTTGTATGTATGATTGGATCTTTCACTCTTTTAATATAACAGAGCCAATACGTCTCATTCATATATTGTTATTGTAGTTCAGCTATCCTGGTTACTCTAACGATGTATGTAGTTGTAATTTATACATATATGTATGGACTATTTTGTATGTGTTTGTATGAATCTTATCAAAGCGTGTTGTTGATAAAAATCATCACTTTGGATCGCCAGCTATCCAGCTTTCCATCTTGTGATGTCTTTTAGCTCATGTGTTCCCTTCCAAGTTGCATGCTATCAAACGCTTCTCAGGGCGCACTCCTCTCCCCTTCCCTATGTTAGAGACTTTCATGCACCTTCCTTGACTTGCTGCAAGGTCACACCCTTGCTTCCAACAAGGAAATCTTAGTTACCTCTGCGTGTAACCACAGTCAAGGCGATGCTGTACTACCCACTACTGAGACTCCTACCCTAACCAGTCTGAAGTATAATTAGGAATTCTTACTAGGGAGATCCCCTGACATGTTGGCGGGTCCAGCACCATCAACATGATGAGAATGATCTTGTTTGGTTTTTCCATAATTCTCGAGTTGATGGTATTTTGGCCTTGGTTTAATCGGTTTCCCTACTTTCCAAGTTTGTTTGTTTTGATGTGTTTATTTCCTCTATCTATTTTTTGGGAGTCTCAAAATCCCTTCTCTAGTGTGGTTCTGAATTTGAATGGGTCACCTTTTTGGATTAGGAGATCATTTCTACTATGGGAATTTGGTTGCAGTCGACTGTATAATGTTCTAGTTCTTAACATTATTTAGTGTGAGATTCATATTAGTATTCTTGTGTTAAATTGGTATATTCAGCAGTGTCCCTCTCCTCCAGGATTTCATAGGGTGCTATGGGGCACAATTTTCGATTGTGAGGAGTTTGTCAACTTGGTGAATTTGGAACTTGTATTTCAATTTTTTGGGGACAATTTAGTGGTCTTTTGGTGAGTGACAAAGGTGGTGTGTCAAGTCCTTCTCATATTTTTATTGTGGGTTGTGGATTTTTTAGTATCTACAATCATTGTTTCCTTATTATCGCCTTTAAAAAGCCATATTATATCTTACCGAAAGATTCGGTTAGCCTCCGTATTCATATACAAAAGTTCACAATTATTGTTCGCAAGATTTTTGACATTACTAACATTCACCTTCTATGTGGAACTGGGAACTCCAATGACGCTTCTCAAAATATTTTGTCCCTCTTTCAGAATTATTTCGTACAATGTTTAATTGGCCAATTTTTTTTTTTTTTTTTTTTTTTTTCACATATTTTCTCTTTTTTGTCTGAATAATCGAGTACCTGCTTAATTATCCAGTTTTATTTTTTATATATTTTCGAAGTATTTTCTAATATTTGTCCGAATTATGCGGTACCATGTTTAATTGCCCAATTTTATTTCTTAAGTTTGTTTTTTGGAAATTTTGTTATGAAGAGGCGGATAGACTTGTTTATTTTCGAGTAAAAGCTTTATAATAGAGTTTTCAGAATTTTTATATTTTAAATTTAGAAAATTTATCAATGAGTGAAATTTAAAAAAAATATAAAAAAAAATATAAAAAACATTAAATTAAATTTTAATTTTAATCATTTTTTATTATTTTATTTTAATTATTTCAATAATAATATATATATTTTATAAGTCTAGATTTTTCCGTGGACGTTGTTATTGGGAAATCTAGTGTCTATGCAGAGCTGCTAGTCCCCCTAAGACGGGTAGCTATCTTAGAAACAAACAGATTAAAGTCACTTTCATTTTCCTTTATGAGAAGTAGATAGGAGAGGATCAAAGAATACCAACCTCGATCTTTTGCTCGGTTCTTGGCTTGTCCCTTCTCCTCACCGACAGGTCTTCGCCGCTTCTCCCTTGACCACTCCGCTTCAAAGAGTACCTGTAAAGTCAAAGCAGCATAATACCTTCAAAGTGCAAAGATCTACAATCATAAACAATATAGGACTAGATATATATTGACCACACAAATGCATATACAATTAGACATACAAGAATGTGGAGGAAAACTTGAATAGCTTTATTGATATAAAGATTAGAAGAGAGGATTACAACCCATTGATCTGACCCAATGTCATCCTCCCAGCATGAAAACCCTTCTTCACCTCATGGACCAACACTATGATATTCCGCCAAGAAACCAACAACACTTCCTTACAAGATACAAAATTCCAGCCTCTGTATCTCTGGGATGAGGGATCCATATATAGATGATTGCAGGGGGGTGATTCAGCTTCTGGGATTTTGATTAGTGTCCTCTCTCTGATAGTTCTTGATTCCACTTCGAGATTGATGATCTCTTACTCATCCCTGGGCGAATTCAGAGAGTCAAGTGTCACAGGAGAAGTTTCTGGAAGATTCCATGATGATCCACCTTGCAAACTGTCTCTGCCATTTGTCTACTCTCGCCCATCACACCCTACAGAAGGGCTTTCAAATATGCATCGCACCCTTTAGACTGAGCAGGTGAGATGCATTGCACCCTCTGCACTGGGCAGTCTGTATGGTCCAACTTTGAACAATTCTGAGCAGTTTTCTGTGGAGAACTTTCGGGAGATGATGTAATCAGCTGACCTTGTTCCTTTAGGGTTTGAAGCAACACTTTTAGGGACTTAGGAGCCCTTTGTTTATGGACATGTATGATTGGGGTTGCAGTGCCCAAAAATGTCTATAACAGTTGCCCCCTAAAGCATGAGGTCGTTAATCTTTTGATGTCGGGTGAAATGCTTTATCATGAGGATCCGAAGTTTTTTCGAGCTAGAAGGCGACCTGTAATAAGATATAATACAATACAATATTTCCATAATATTTTCATGATCTAGGTGAGGCGGGCATTCCCATGCTCACCTTTATAAATTCACTTTCATGTACATAAGACAGACAACCGTCTGTATGGCAGACCGATGATTCTGATAGAGCCATCATCCTTTGATTTGGATGATCATCTGTGTAGCAATGATGTACATTTGATGTCTTTATTTTCTTGAATATATTGCAGCCTGGATGGATGAAACTAGATCCTGGGTCCTCAAACTCGTCCAATCTTCACTCGGAGTACAAGTCGATCCATGTGAAATATGTTCTGGAGTCGAACATGGAAATACATTGCCTGATTACCAACCAATGATGTAAGCTGTTAACAGGCGCGAGAGGAATCATAGATAATGATGATGACCCTCAAGGTACAACAGTACAATCTGCGTGGTGTGAAAAAGCGACTTGGCGTCGAACACCACACAAAATATTTCGGTCGAAGGCCATTGATGTAAACCTATCATCGGAAGTGAGAAACTTGCCATTGAGGCATGCAAGCTTCAAAGTACTGAAAGGGTTGCTCCTAAGTCGACTTCTTGGATAATGAGCTGATGTCGACAAGAAGCGACCCATCGTAGGAGGGCCTTAATGAATCCCACATCTATGACGCGGAACGGAGTAAATGATTTTGGAGGTGAAAACGATCTGATGATATAGGGTTCAGGGTGGTGGTCATGAAAGAATGGAGCGTGAATGTATTGCAGTGGATGAGACACAGGTGAATTCTCTAAGCGACGTCTCTTGAACATACCAGCGACACTGACATGGATTGGTAGCGTTAACCCCAAATATGGATGGTGCGATGGACCAATGGTGACATGACCAGTGAATGGAATAACACAACCCGACTCAGACATGGAGTGAAAGTGTCATGTTAAAGAGTGACTTTGCTACCAATAAAGTTTTTTCAAGTTTTCTTCCTAATTTTCCCCCAGTCATTGCTGACCAGTACCTCTTTATTTTTATCAAGCTTGAGGAGGATAACATATGCTTGTTCTATAATTTTCCCTTCAGGCAACCCCGTCGCTATGTTTTAACGAGCCTAGCGACAGTGAAACTTGTTCTTGTCTATATGGACAAGTTTGTCACTATTGGTTTTAACGAGTTTAACGACAAAGATAACTCGGTCCTTTTCAATTTTAGAGAGTATGAAAGGGACGTAAAGGAAAATCCAATAATCCTTTTTCGTCATATAATCCTTTAAGTCTGAAAAAGTATAAAATAATACGAAAGGGATGAATTTTCGATAATTTTAACGAGCCGAACAAAACAAGCGCTTGATATTTTTGTGTAATAATCCCTCAGGTCCAAAAAGATTAAAATCTAGAGGAGGGATAACACTCCCGGTACCTTTAAGAAGCTGGAGAGGCCAACTACTCGTCAATATTTTCATATTTTACGAGTTAGACGAAAAGAGCTTAAAGGAGACTCTTTTTTGAGGAACGAGTGATAATTTCAAGTAGCAGCTGATTCTAGGTAAGGTTTGGAATTTTCCAATCATGGCAGTGTCACAAGGATGGCTAACAGGATCACTCTTTGTAGCTGTTCCTCAAAAGGGGTAAAAAATCAAATGGAGGTGAATGATCAGCTAAAATAGAGTGGAGGTGATGATGAGAACATGACCAGGGCTCAAAAGCTGATGATAATGCATTCACAATGGTTATTTACCGGAAATTGGTTCATTTTTTAATGAGCTTAAACTCTGGGGGGAACATCTGCTCATTGCTTAGGTTTAATTTTTAACGAGCTTGAACTTCACATAAAAACTGCCCGTGATAATGGTCATTGATTATTTTATTTTACCACTAACCACTTTGTTCCTTCGACGGTTGTACTACCTGTTCAATTGCTTCATCAAACCAATTAGAAATGAACAATACATGCTTGAAAAATGAGTTAAAATATGAGTTAAAACACTAATATTTTGGTTTGTTGGAGATTTGGAGGTTCCTTTCCCCCTTGATTTTCACTAGCTGATTCCGGGAGATTCTTTGGACGATTCTTGGTGTCGTCTGGACTAGGTAGGAGCTAAACCTAAGCTCTTCAGTTGCATTCCTTCCTTTTTGAATTCAGAGCATGTTTCCCTATTTTTCAGAGCCCCTGGGTTTGAAAAATTTTCCCTGGCTCCATCGCACCCTTCCTATATCGAAAGGTGTGATGCATACTGGCCTAGCCATTGGCCAGTCAGTATGCATCTCACCCAGTACACTGTTGGGGTGCGATGGGCGCGAGAAGGGAAACTTTTGCACTGTTTTCTCATGGAATTTTTGCCTGTTTTTTGCCAAATCAGGACCCTGATTCTTCTCTTGCTTGTTTTGTAGAGATTCATCGGAGCAAAATGGTTGTTACATGGCGAGAACATGAGCATGAAGAAGAGGACATGGTTGCTTTACATGATCTGGGTACGGTAACTGCACTGTGGAACTGTGGCCTGCTCAAGTTTTTCCGCATCTCTAGCATGAGGAAACAAATCAACTTGTTGCAATATTTTCTCGATGCATGGGATCCTACCAACCAAGTGTTTCATATCAGAGGCAAATCCATCCCCTTGACTGTCGTGGACATCTATTTTTTAACCGGTTTATCGAGGCGTGGTGCCCCTCTCTCAATATCAGGTTCCGCCCGTGGGGGCGAATCCGTGAAAGATTATATTCACCGGTATTGCAGAGAGGGATCTTAGCCGAGTAGGGAGGGCAAGATCAACATCCGAGATGTCACTGACCGGTCCTTAAGGACCATTCTGTTCAATTTTGCTAGACTGGCTGGTAGTGCGGCTCTTCACGTGGCTAACAGGTCCTATATGCAGTACACCTTGGAATGCCTTGAACCAAAGGTGTTCAACTGGTGTGACGCAGTACTCCCTATTACTAACTAGATTTTCCTTGGACTACCATTACGTTATAAACGGTTTTCCTTCTCAATGTTATAGGTACATTGGGAAGGATCCCTAACAGCCGACTGGTTCCTTTGTCGAAGCCTGTCAGATTTCTCATCTCAGGCAGAAGCGATGGCGAACCAAGCGCTTTCCAAGAAGTTGAGGAAAGGATACTCACAGAAGCCCCTTCATCTATGATGGTACCGACCATGACCATTTTGCAAGCTTGTATAATGATTTGGAATGGTACACTAGCCGGTAAACGGGGTCTGCCTAGTAGATTCCAATCGAAGGAAACGACTAGGTTGCTTGGAGGTGGGACCGAATAAATTGCTGGATATGACTCTAACGAACATCCTTCCTGCGGTAAAGGAACGAGTAGATTGCCCCCATGTTCATCAGAGTCTATGTTTATGAAAAGAATTTGAACGGTGTCGTTCTCATTTTCTTCGGTGATTGTATCATTTGAAGATGGACCTTCCAAAGACACAACCGGGTCGACTACCGCCTCAACCTTTTGACTTTCATCTGGTATGCGTTCAGCGGGTTTATCTTCAATGACAGATGCTTCGATCGACCACGATGGCGTGTCGGTTAGATTTTCAACTAGTGATGGACTCGGCAAGAGTTTCTTGTATCCAGGAGGAAACCGTAGCGGTGAAGCAAGACGGTTATCCAAGACTCTTTTAGCTTCATCTAGGAAGGGACAACGGTGGACGACGTGATCGCGTTCACATAGTTTACAAGGAAATTTACATTTCCTTTTTTGACCAAATGCTTCACTTTCACTAGTTGATGGTGTACTTTCAACATGATCTTCAGAGGTTGATGACAATGGATTGTGCAAACGAGGAGACCAATCCCTTAAGATCTGAGGGATGCAAAGACAATCTCGATGATAGTGGTCTCCTTTGCAAATGACACATGGAGATTTAGGCTTGGACGGTGCAGTGTGTGGATTTTCACTAGACGATGCCCAGTTACCTCTTTTCGCCTTTAGCTCTTTCTTCTTCTTCTCTTTCTTCTTCTTCTCTTTCTTCTCCTTCCCCTTCTTCTCCTTCTTAGTTACTTGATTTTTGGCTTTACCAACTTCATCAAGAGAAGAGGAAGGAGGAGAGGGAGAATCAGACGAAGTAGAAGGTTGTGGGGTAACTTTAGTATCATCTAGTTGCTCACTCGATTGTTCAGGAATCACGGTGTTCTGAATGACGGAGGTCGAGAAGAGCCATATTGGCAAGCCAATCTTAATTCCTGGAATTGACAATGTGGCCATATGAGGTGCACCAACATCTCCCTAAGAGGAGAAAGGACTAGGTTTCCTCCAAGGGGAAATCCTTGGTTGGTGGACTCCATTTTTCTCAACCTAAGACGAACGCGGGAATGGTGATATTATTCCGATTAAAATAAATTTTAGACGCTTTGACACAACTTGTTTTTTCAATTTTTAAGAGTCGAGAAAAAACAAAAGATGACTCTAGTCCCGTTTGATTTTTAATGAGCTTGAAGTGACAAGTGCTCAGATGGACCTTTTCCTTTAAAGAGTCTAAAAAGGAACGAAAGAGACTACTCTGGAAATCTAGACAGAGGGATTACCAAGCCAATCGCAAAACTGCAGAATACTTTTTACGGTACGGCAGTCAATCTTCCTGAATGTTGTGTTCAGTGCATTGCGATCGATAGGGCGGCAGACATGGCTTCCTATGGATAAAGGATATAGCCTATTGTGGTCTCCCAATATATACTCGATGGTACTTGGGAGCACAAGTCCGTACTAGCACTTGTCGTCTCAAAGAGGAGGAATCACCCAACCAACAATGAAAGCGATAGTTACCAGGCTTTATGACGCCGGAATACATCTCTAGCCTAGACTTCTAGATGTTGTGCGTTAGGTGCCAAAGCGTTTTTATGTTCATTGAATTTATTTTACAGGTGATCTTTCTTAAGAAATTTTCCTTTCATGTTCACCACGTGATCTAGATATACAATTCCTAAAATGAAATCTAAGATGATAAACCATCGTTTAGTCTTCTTTTTGCAATGAAAATCCTAGCTACTAAAGAAAGAGAGATGATATTCTTTCAACATAGAGCAGAGAGCACACACTAGATGCACTGTCCTAAATAAAACCAACAAGCAGTCTAAATGCAAATGCACATGCATGTATTTGTTTTCATCTTTCTTAATGTGTGAATGACAAGAAGAATGCTAAGTACAAATCTGAATTATCTTTTCAAAGCGGCAGTAGTAACAAATTTCTCTTCAAAAACGAAAGGAAGATAATGACGACACTTTGCTATTTTGAATTGAAAACTGCTTTCGACACTTGAAAAACTACTAATTCAAATAAAATACAACAGTAACTGTATAATCAACCATCAAGAAAAATAGAATTCTTTTCTTTGACTGAAAATGACACTTGCGACACTTCCAAATCAAAAGACGACAGTTTCATTACGCTATTTTTTGTAAAAGAGAATTGTAAATGGTGCACAATACATAAAAACATTCACAATTATTTGTACTATGGAGGCGGAATCATGCAAAGGAAGGGATTTTCCACAATGGTATACTGATCATAGACAGCAAAACTCCTGAATAAAGCTGAAGAGAGTGAACACAGAAACCAAAATCTGAGAGCAGAAGAGGTCTTATCTGATTAGCGCACCTACAACACAGGGAAAGTGCGATGCAGCGCACCTATTGCACACGGGAGGTGCGATGCATCTAGATTCGCAAGAGGAGAAAGTGCGATGGTCCAGCGACGAGACTTCAACTTGGTTCTTGGTCACAGTTTGCAGCTTAGTTCAGGGAATTAGGCCGAGCTAATGATAGTCAGTAGATATAAATCACAGGGGCTGATCTAATGAGGTTACTAGAGCCACCACTAGGGAGATTAGGATGTTTGCAAATCAATTGTTTAGTTTATAAACAAAACCCGAAGATAGACTGAAGCACATTGATCTACTTTGCACTTGCATAGCAAATGCAGTTCGAAGGCTAGCTAGCTTAACTTCAGGCTCCGTCTATAAGTTTATAAAACAAACAAATATAGACAAGCAAACAATCTATTCGCTCCCCAGTATGGTTTCCATTTTGTTATTGGGAAATCTAGTGTCTATGTAGAGCTGCTAGTCCCACTAAGACGGGTAGTTATCTTAGAAACAACCAGATTAAAGTTACTTTCGTTTTCCTTTATGAGAGGTAGATAGGAGAGGATCAAAGCATACCAACCTTGATCTTTCGCTCGGTTCTTTGCTTTTCTCTTCTCCTCACCGACAGGTCTTTGCCGCTTCTCCCTTGACCATGCTTCAAAGAGTACCTGTAGAGTCAAAGCAGCATAATACCTTCAAAGTGCAGAGATCTACAATCATAAACAATATAGGACCAGATATATATTGACCACACAAATGCATATACAATGAGACATACAAGAATGTGGAGGAAAACTTGAATAGCTTTATTGATATAAAGATTAGAAGAGAGGATTACAACCCATTGATCTGACCCAGCTTCATCCTCCCAGCATGAAAGCCCTTATTCACCTCATGAAAAGCTTAGATCACCCAACACTATGATATTCCACCAAGAAACCAACATCACTTCCTTATAAGATACAAAATTCTAGCCTCTGGATCTCTGGGATGAGGGATCCATATATAAATGATTGCACGGGGGTGAGTCAGCTTCTGGGATTTTGATTAGTGTCCTCTCTCTGATAGTTCTTGATTCCACTTGGCGATTGATGATCTCTTACTCATCCCTGGGCAAATTCAGAAAGGCAAGTGTCACAAGAGAAGTTTCTGGAAGATTCCATGACAATCCATCTTGCAAATTGTCTCTGCCATTTGTCTACTCTCGCCCATCGCACCCTACAGAAGGGCTTTCCAGTATGCATCGCACCCTTTACACTGAGAAGGTGAGATGCATCGCACCCTCTGCACTGGGCAGTCTGTATGGTCCAGCTTTGACCAGTTCTGAGCAATTTTCTGTGGAAAACTTCTGGGAGATGATGTAATCAGCTGACCTTGTTCCTTTAGGGTGTGAAGCAACACTTTTAGGGACTTAGGAGCCCTTGGTTTATGGACATGTATGATTGGGGTTGCAGTGCCCAAAAATGTCTATAACAGTTAGTACCACTGTAACAGGGAGTAACTTTAGACTGAGCTAAAGTACTTCGGCTTTACATGTATGAAGGAAACCGTTTATAGATATTTTCATCGGGAAAATGTCTATCAGGAAATCTAGTGTCTATGCAGAGCTGCTAGTCCCACTAATACGGGTATCTATCTTAGAAAAAAACATATTAAAGTTACTTTCATTTTCCTTTATGAGAAGTAGATAGGAGAGGATCAAAGAATACCAACCTGGATATTTCGTTCGGTTCTTTTGCTTGTCCCGTATTCGCTGCTTCTCCCTTGACCACTCCGCTTCAAAGAGTACCTGTAAAGTCAAAGCAGAATAATACCTTCAAAGTGCAGAGATCTACAATCATAAGCAATATAGGACCAGATATATATTGACCACACAACTGCATATACAATCAGACATACAAGAATGTGGAGGAAAACTTGAATAGCTTTATTGATATAAATATTAGAAGAGAGGATTACAACCCATTGATCTGACCCAGCATCATCCTCCTAGCATGAAAGCCCTTCTTCACCTCATGAAAAGCTTAAATCACCCAACACTATGATATTCCACTAAGAGACCAACAACACTTCCTTACAAGATACAAAATTCTAGCCTCTGGATCTCTGGGATGAGGGATCCATATATAGATGGTTGCACTGCTTTACTCTGCGAGGATTTGTCACTTCCAGGATTGACAATTAGCTTGTCAATATGGCTCTTCTCGACCTCCGTCGTTCAAAACAACATGATTCCTGAACAATCGAGTCAACAACTAGATGATACTAAAGTTACCCCCCAACCTTCTACTTCGCACGATTCTCCCTCTCCTCCTTCCTCTTCGCTTGATGAAGCTGGTAAAGCCAAAAATCAAGTAACTAAGAAGGAGAAGAAAGACAAGAAGAAGAAAGAGCCAAAGGAAAAAAGGGGCAACCGGGCATCGTCTAGTGAAAATCCACACACTGCACCGTCCAAACCTAAATCTCCATGTGTCATTTGCAAAGGAGACCACTATCATCGAGATTGTCTCTGCATCCCTCAGATATTAAGGCATTGGTCTCCTTGTTTGCACAATCTGGTGTCATCAACCTCTAAAGATCATGTTGAAAGTACACCATCAACTAGTGAAAGCGAAGCATTTGGACACAAAAGGAAATGTAAATTTCCTTGTAAATTGTGTGAAGGCGATCATGTCATCCACCATTGTCCCTTCCTAGACGAAGCTAAAAGAGTCTTGGATAACCGTCCTGCTTCACTGCTACGACTTCCTCTTGGATACAAGAAACTCTTGCCGAGTCTGTCATTAGTTGAAAATCTGGCTGACATGCCATTATGGTCGGTTGAAGCATCCATCATTGAAGATAAACCCACGGAATCCATACCAGATGAAAGTCAAAAGTTTGAGGCAGCAGTCGACCCGGTCTTGTCTTCGGAAGGTCCATCTTCAGATGATATAATCACCAAAGAGAATGAGAACGACACCGTTCAAATTCTTTTTGTAAACACAAACTCCGATGAACATGGGGGCAATCTACTCATTTTTTTACCACAGGAAGGAAGTTCGTCAGAGTCATATCTGACCGTCTATTCAGTCCCACCTCCAAGCAACCCAGTCGTTTCCTTCGATTGGAATCTACTAGGCAGACCCCGTTTACCGGCTAGTGTACCATTCCGAATCATTGTACAAGCTTACAAAATGGTCATGGTCGATACCATCATAGATGAAGGGGCTTCTGTGAGTATCCTTTCCTCAATTGCTTGGAAAGCGCTTGGTTCGCCATCGCTTATGCCTGAGATGAGAAATCTGAAAGGCTTCGACAAAGGAACCAGTCAACCATTAGGGATCCTTCTCAATGTACCCATAACGTTGAGAAGGAAAACCATTTATATGAACGTAATGGTAGTCCAAGGACCTCTAGATTATAATCTACTCCTTGAGCGCGACTATATTTATAGCATGGGAGCCATTGTCTCCTCACTCTTTAGAGTAATGTGATTTCCGCATGAAGGCCGAGTCGTCCAGCTCGTAGACTAGCTTTTGTTCCCTGGCTCACACATAGCTAATAGTCAAATGCCATCCCTAAATGGTACTTTCATGCAAGGGATGTCTCATCAATCTCCGGTCCGTCCACCTGAAGAACGTGAGTAATTTGGAGGGACATGACTGAAACCCAGGGGGCATGCACCCTGGTCTGCTTCGGTAGGGAAACTTCAGGTATAGGGTAGGTTTCCATGAAGGATATATGACTGGTCCGACGCCCGTCCGTATAGGAAGAGGGAGTTAGACAGGGATAAGATTCCTTCGTCAAGGTTAGGTGATTGGTGCCTTTGTCCAAATGGACTAAGCCGAGGAAGTGTTTCTGTCTACTGTGCGGATGGAAACTATCTTGCGAGCATGAGAACTTCTAAATGGTAACCTGGAAACTTTACTTCACTATACCTGGGGGCATGCAAACCTTTTGTGAGCAAGTGAAAAGTGACCAACATAACGCTAACTCTATGGTTCCGCTGACTTCAACTGCCTAAGTCGGGTGAGTGGTCGAGTCGACTGTTCGTCTTCACAGGAGCCAGATGGCACCAACAAAGTAAAGGAAAAATTTTCCTACCTAACCTTGGTAGTGATCTTGGTAGTTAAGTAGAGGAGCGTAGTTGGTCGTTCCTAGCTTGCATACGATAGGCAATGGAGCATAGCTTCGAAAGGTGCAAGCTCCATAAAAATGGAATCTATCGATGAGACATCCTTATTATAGGACTGTTACGAGCAGTTTTTATGTGAAGTTCAAGCTCGTTAAAAATTAAACCTAAGCAATGAGCAAATGTTTCCCCCAGAGTTTAAGCTCATTAAAAAATGAACCAATTTCTGGTAAATAACCATTGTGAATGTATTATCATCAGCTTTTAAGCCCTGGTCGTGTTCTTACCATCACCTCCACTCTGTTTTAGCCGACCATTCACCTCCATTTGATTGTTTACCCCTTTTGAGGAACAGCTGCGAAGAGTAATCTTGTTAGCCATCCTTGTGACACTACCATGATTGGAAAGTTCCAAGCCTTACCTGGAATTAGCAGCTTCTTGAAAATATCACTCGTTCCTCAAAAAATGAGTCTCCTTTAAGCTCTTTTCACCTGACTCGTAAAATATGAAAATATTGTCGAGCAATTTGCCTCTCCAACTCGTTAAAGCTACCGGGAGTTCTATCCCTCCTCTAGATTTTAATCTTTTTGGACCTAAGGGATTATTACACAAAAAGATTGAGTGCTTGTTTTGTTCGGCTCGTTAAAATTATCGAAAATTCATCCCTTTCGTATTATTTTATACTTTTTTGGACTTAAGGGATTATATGAAGAAAAAGGATTATTGGAGTTTCCTTTATGTCCCTTTCAGACTCTCTAAAATTGAAAAGGGTCAAGTTATCTTTGTCGTTAAACTCGTTAAAACCAATAGAGACAAACTTGTCCATATATTCAAGGACGAGTTTCACTGTCGCAAGCTCGTTAAAACATAGTGACGGGTTTCCTTCATACATGTAAAGCCAAGGTACTTTAGCTCAGTCTAGTGACATCCAGGAGGTTCACTAGACTATGAGTGCGAAAGCTGGTCTACAGGCTCAGATGAAAGCCCTTCTTCACCTCATGAAAAGCTTAAATCACCCAACACTATGATATTCCACCAAGAAACCAACAACACTTCCTTACAAGATACAAAATTCCAGCCCCTGGATCTCTGTGATGAGGGATCCATAAATAGATAATTTGCAAGGGGGTGAGTCAGCTTCTGGGATTTTGATTAGTGTCCTCTCTCTGATCATTCTTGATTCCACTTGGAGATTGATGATCTCTTACTCATCCCTGGGCGAATTCAGAGAGGCAAGTGTCACAGGAGAAGTTTCTGGAATATTCCATGACGATCCACCTTGCAAACTGTCTCTGCCATTTGTCTACTATCACCCATCGCACCCTATAGAAGGGCTTTCCAGTATGCATCACACCCTTTACACTAAGCTGGTGAGATGCATCACACCCTCTGCACTGGGTAGTCTGTATGGTCCAGCTTTGAACAGTTCTGAGCAGTTTTCTGTGGAGAACTTTTGGGAGATGATGTAATCAGCTGACCTTGTTCCTTTAGGGTGTGAAGCAACACTTTGAGGGAATTAGGAGCCCTTGGTTTATGGACATGTATGATTGGTGTTGCTGTGCCCAAAAATGTCTATAACAGTTTCCCCCTAAAGCATGAGGTCGTTAATCTTTTGATGTCGGGTGAAATGCTTTATCATGAGGATCCGAAGTTTTTTCGAGCTCGAAGGCGACCTGTAATAAGATACAATACAATACATTATTTCCATAATATTTTCATGATCTAGCTAAGGCGGGCATTCCCATGCTCAACTTTATAAATTCATTTTCATGTACATAGGACAGATAACTATCTGTGTGGCACACTGATGATTCTGATAGAGCCATCATCCTTTGATTCGGATGATCATCTGTGCAGCAATGATGTACATTGGATATCTTTATTTTCCTCAATATATCGCAGCCCAGATGGATGAAACTAGATCCGGGGTCTTCAAACTCATCCAACTTCACTCGGAGTACAAGTAGGTCCATGAAAAATATCTTCTGGAGTCGAACATGGAAATACATCGCCTGATTACCAGCCAATGATGTAAGATGTTAACAGGCGCGAGAGGAACCACAGATAATGATGATGACCCTCAAGGTACTACAGTACAATTCGCGTGGTGTGAAAAAGGGACTTGGCGTCGAACACCACGCAAAATCTTTTGGTCGAAGGCCATTGATGTAAACCTGTCGCCGGAAGTGAGAAACTTGCCATTGAGGCATGCAAGCTTCAAAGTACTGAAAGGGTTGTTCCTAAGTCGACTTCTTGGATAATGAGCTGATGTCGACAAGAAGCAACCCGTCATAGGAAGGCCTTAATGAATCCCACAGCTACGACAAGAAACAGAGTAAATGATTTTGGAGGTGAAAACGACCTGATGATACAGGGTTCAGGGTGGTGGTCATGAAAGAATGGAGCGTGAATGTATTGCAGTGGATGAGACACAAGTGAATTCTCTGAGCGACTTCTCTTGAACATACCGGTGACACTGACATGGATTGGTAGAATTAACCCCAAATATGGATGGTGCGATGGACCAATGGTGATATGACCGGTGAACAGAATAACCCAACCCGACTCGGATGTGGAGTGAAAGTGTCATGTTCAAGAGCGACTTTGCTACCAATAAAGTTTCTTCAAGTTTTCTTCCTAATTTTTCCCCAGTCATTGTTGGCTAGTACCTCTTCATTTTTATCAAGCTTGAGGAGGATAACATATGCTTGTTCTATAATTTGTCCTTCGGGCAAACTCGTCGCTACGTTTTAACGAGCCTAGCGACAGTGAGACTCATTCTTGTCTATATGGACAAGTTTGTCGCTATTCGTTTTAACGCGTTTAACGACAAATATAACCTGGTTCTTTTCAATTTTAGAGAGTCTGAAAGGGACGTAAAGGAAACTCCAATAATCCTTTTTCGTCATATAATCCCTTAAGTCCGAAAAAGTATAAAATAATATGAAAGGGATGAATTTTTGATAATTTTAACGAGCCAAAGAAAACAAGCGCTTGATATTTTTGTGTAATAATCCCTCATGTCCAAAAAGATTAAAATCTAGAGGAGGGATAAAACTCCTGGTAGCATTAACGAGCTGGAGAGGCCAACTGCTTGGAAATCTTTTCATATTTTACGAGTCAGGTGAAAAGAGCTTAAAGGAGACTCGTTTTTTGAGGAATGAGTGATATTTTTAGGTAGCTGCTAATTCCAGGTAAGGCTTGGAACTTTCCAATCATGGCAGTGTCACAAGGATGGCTAACAGGATCACTCTTCATAGTTGTTCCTCAAAAGGGGTAAACAATCAAATGGAGGTGAATGATCAGCTAAAACAGAGAGGAGGTGATGATAAGAACACGACCAGGGCTCAAAAGCTGATGATAATACATTCACAATGGTTATTTACCGGAAATTTGTTCATTTTTTAATGAGCTTAAACTCTGGGGGAAACATTTGCTCATTGCTTAGGTTTAATTTTTAACGAGCTTGAACTTCACATAAAAACTGCTCATAATAGTCGTATAATAAGGATGTCTCATCGATAGATTCCATTTTTATGGAGCTTGCACCTTTCGAAGCTATGCTATGTTGCCTCTCGTATGCAAGCTAGGAATGACCGACTACGCTCCTCTACTTAACTACCAAGATCACTACCAAGGTTAGGTAGGAAAATTTTTCCTTTACTTTGCTAGTGCCATCTGGCTCCTGCGAAGACGAATGGTCGACTCGACCACTCACCCGACTTAGGAAATTGAAGTCAGTGGAACCATAGAGTTAGTGTTATGTTGGTTGCTTTTCACTTGCTCACAAAAGGTTTGCATGCCCCCAGGTATATTGAAGTAAAGTTTTCAGGTTACCATTTAGAAGTTCTCATGCTCGCAAGATAGTTTCCATCCGCACAGCAGATAGAAACACTTCCTCGGCTTAGTCCATTTGGACAAAGGCTCCAATCACCTAACCTTGACGAAGGAATCTTATCCCTGTCTAACTCCCTCTTCCTATACGGACGGGCATCGGACCAGTCATATATCCTTCGCGGAAACCTACCCTATACCTAAAGTTTCCCTGCCAAAGCAGACCAGGGTGCATGCCCCCTGGGTTTCAGTCATGTCCCTCCAAATTACTCGCGTTCTTTAGGTAGATGGACCGGAGATTGATGAGACATCCCTTGCATGAAAAGACCATTTAGGGATGGAATTTAAATATTAGCTATGTGTGAGCCAGGGAACGAAAGATGGTCTACAAGCTGGACGACTCGGCCTTCATGCGGAAAACACATTACTCTAAAGAGTGAGGAGACAATGGCTCCCATGCTATAAATACAGTCGTGCCCAAGGAGTAGATTATAATCTAGAGGTCCTTGGACTACCATTACGTTCATATAAATGGTTTTCCTTCTCAACGTTATGGGTACATTGGGAAGGATCCCTAACGGTCGACTGGTTCCTTTGTCGAAGCCTGTCATATTTCTCATCTTAGGCAGAAGCGATGGCAAACCAAGTGTTTTCTGAGAAGTTGAGGAAAGGATACTCACAGAAGCCCCTTCATCTGTGATGGTACCGACCATGACCATTTTGTAAGCTTGTACAATGATTCGGAATGGTACACTAGCCGGTAAACGGGGTCTACCTAGTAGATTTCAATTGAAGGAAATGACGAGGTTGCTTGGAGGTGGGACCAAATAGATGGCCGGATATGACTCTAATGAACTTCCTTCCTGCGGTAAAGGAACGAGTAGATTGCCCCCATATTCATCGGAGTCTGTGTTTATGAAAATAATTTGAACGGTGTCGTTCTCATTCTCTTCGGTGATTATATCATCTGAAGATGGACCTTCCGAAGACAAGACCAGGTCGACTGCCACCTCAACCTTTTCACTTTCATCTGGTATGGATTCAGTGGGTTTATCTTCAATGATAGATGCATCGACCGACCATAATGGCATGTCAGTCAGATTTTCAACTAGTGATGGACTCGGCAAGAGTTTCTTTTATCTAGGAGAAAGTCGTAGCGGTGAAGAAAGACGGTTATCCAAGACTCTTTTAGCTTCGTCTAGGAAGGGACAATGGTGGACAACGTGATCGCCTTCACACAATTTACAAGGAAATTTACATTTCCTTTTCTGTCCAAATGCTTCGCTTTCACTAGTTGATGGTGTATTTTCAACATGATCTTCATAGGTTAGTGACACCGGATTGTGCAAACGAGGAGACCAATCCCTTAAGATCTGAGGGATGCAAGGATAGTCTCAATGATAGTGGTATCCTTTGCAAATGACACCTGGAGATTTAGGCTTGGACCGTGCAGTGTGTGGATTTTCACTAGACGATGCCCGGTTACCCCTTTTCGCCTTTGGCTCCTTCTTCTTATTCTCTTTCTTCTCCTTCCACTTCTTCTCCTTCTTAGTTACTTGATTTTTGGCTTTACCAGCTTCATCAAGTGAAGAGGAAGGAGGAGAGGGAGAATCGGACGAAGTAGAAGGTTGGGGGGTAACTTTAGTATCATCTAGTTGCTGACTCAATTATTCAGGAATCACGGTGTTCTGAACGACGGAGGTCGAGAAGAGCCATATTGGCAAGCCAATCGTCAATCCTAGAAGTGAAAATGTGGCCATATGAGGTGCACCAACATCTCCCCAAGAGGAGAAAAGACTAGGATTTCTTCCAAAGGGAAATCCTTGGTTGGTGGATTCCATTTTTCTTAACCTAAGACCAACGCGGCAATGGTGATATTATTCCGATTAAAATAAATTTTAGACGCTTTGACACAACTTGTTTTTTCAATTTTTAAGAGTCGAGAAAAAACAAAAGATGACTCTAGTTTCCTTTGATTTTTAATGAGCCTGAAGTGACAAGTGCTCAGATGGACCTTTTCCTTTAAGGAGTCTAAAAGGGAATGAAAGAGACTACTCTGGAAATCTATACAAAGGAATTACCAAACCAATCGCAAAACTGCAGAATACTTTTTACGATACGGTAGTCAATCTTCCCGAATGTTGTGTTCAGTGCATTGTGATCGATAGGGCGGAAGACACAGCTTCCTATGGATAAAGGATATAGCCTATTGTGGTCTCCCAATATATACTTGACGGTAAGTGGGAGCACAAGTCCGTACTGGCGATTTTCGTCTCAAAGAGGAGGAATCACCCAACCAACAATGAAAGCGACAATTACCAGGCTTTACGACGTCGGAATACGCCTCTAGCCTAGACTTCTAGATGTTGTGCGTTAGGTTCCAAAGCGTTTTTATGTTCATTGAATTTATTTTACAGTTGATCTTTTTTAAGAAATTTTCCTTTCAGGTTCACCACATGATGTAGATAAACAATTCCTAAAATGCAATCTAAGATGATAAACGATTGTTTAATCTTCTTTTTGCAATGAAAATCCTAGCTACTAAAAAAAGAGAGATGATATTCTTTCAACATAGAGCAGAGAGCACACACTAGATGCACTGTCCTAAGTCAAACCAACAAGCAGTCTAAATGCAAATGTACATGCATGTATTTGTTTTCAGCTTTCTTAATGTGTGAATGACAAGAAGAATGCTAACTACAAATCTGAATTATCTTTTCAAAGCGACAATACTAACAAATTTCTCTTCAAAAACGAAAGGAAGATAATGCCAACACTTTGTTATTTTCAATTGAAAACTGCTTTCCACACTTGAAAAACTACTAATTCAAATCAAATACAAGAGTAACTGTTTAATTGACCATCAAGAACAATAGAATTATTCTCTTTGACTGATAATGACACTTGCGACACTTCCAAATCAAAAGACGACTGTTTGATTACGCTACTTTTTGTAAAAGAGAACTATAAATGGCACACAATACATAAAAACATTCACAATTAATTGTACTATGGAGGTGGAATCATGCAAAGGAAGGGAGTTTCCACAGTGGTATACTTATCATAGATAGCAAAACTCCTGAATAAAGCTTAAGAGAGTGAACACAAAAACCAAAATATGAGAGCAGAAGAGGTCTTATCTGATCAACGCACTTGCAACACCGGGAAAGTGTGATGCAGCGCACCTACTACAAACGGGAGGTGCGATGCATCCAAATTCCCAAGAGGAGAAAGTGCGATGGTCCAGGCACGAGAATTCAACTTGGTTCTTGGTCACAGTTTACAGCTTAGTTCAGGGATTTAGGCCGGGCTAATGATAGTTAGTAAATAGAAATCACAGGGGCTGATCTAATGAGGTTACTAGAGCCACCACTAGGGCAATTAGAATGTTTGCAAATCGATTGTTCAGTTTATAAACAAAACCCGGAGATAGACTGAAGCAGCATTGATCTACTTTGCACTTGCATAGCAAATGCAGTTCGAAGGCTAGCTGGCTTGACTTTAGGCTCCGTCTGTAAGTTTATAAAACAAACAAATATAGACAAGCAAACAATCTATTCGCTCCCCAGTGGAGTCGCCATTTTGTTATCGGGAAATATAGTGTCCATGCAGAGCTGCTAGTCCCACTAAGACGGGTAGCTATCTTAGAAGCAAACAGATTAAAGTTACTTTCGTTTTCCTTTATGAGAAGTAGATAAGAGAGGATCAAAGAATACCAACCTCGTTCTTTCGCTCGGTTCTTTGCTTGTCCCTTCTCCTCACCGACAGGTCTTTGCCGCTTCTCCCTTGACCACTCCGCTTCAAAGAGTACCTCTAAAGTCAAAGCAGCATAATACCTTCAAAGTGCATAGATCTACAATCATAAACAATATAGGACCAGATGTATATTGACCACACAAATGCATATACTATCAGACATACAAGAATATGGAGGAACACTTGAATAGCTTTATTGATATAAACATTAGAAGAGAGGATTACAACCCATTGATCTGACCCATCGTCATCCTCCCAACATGAAAGCCCTTATTCACCTCATGAAAAGCTTAGATCACCCAACACTATGATATTCCACCAAGAAACCAACAACACTTCCTTACAAGATACAAAATTCCAGCCCCTGGATCTCTGTGATGAGGGATCCATATATAGATGATTGCAGGGGGGTGAGTCAGCTTTTGGGATTTTGATTAGTGTCCTCTCTCTGATAGTTCTTGATTCCACTTGGAGATTGATGATCTCTTACTCATCCCTAGGCGAATTCAGAGAGGCAAGTGTCACAGGAGAAGTTTTTGGAAGATTCCATGACAATCCACCTTGCAAACTGTCTCTGCCATTTGTCTACTCTCGCCCATCGCACCCTACAAAAGGGCTTTCCAGTATGCATCGCACCCTTTACAATGAGCAAGTGAGATGCATCGCACCCTCTGCACTGGGCAGTCTGTATGCTCTAGCTTTGAATAGTTTTGAGCAGTTTTCTATGGAGAACTTCTGGGAGATGATGTAATTAGCTGACCTTGTTTCTTTAGGGTTTGAAGCAACACTTTTAGGGACTTTGGAGCCCTTGGTTTATGGACATGTATGATTGGGTTTGCAGTGCCCAAAAATGTCTATAACAACCTTCGCCGAGGGTCATTCTTTGCAAACTATCTCTGCCATTTGTCTACTCTCGCCCATCGCACCCTACAAAAGGGTTTTCCAGTATGCATCGCACCCTTTACACTAAGTTGGTGAGATGCATCACACCCTCTGCACTGGGCAGTCTGTATGGTCTAGCTTTGACCAGTTCTGAGCAGTTTTCTATGGAGAACTTCTGGGAGATGATGTAATCAGCTGACCTTGTTCCTTTAGGGTGTGAAGCAACACTTTTAGGGACTTAGGAACCCTTGGTTTATGGACATGTATGATTGGGGTTGAGTGCCCAAAAATGTCTATAACAGTTGCCCCATAAAGCATGAGGTCGTTAATCTTTTTATGTCTGATAAAATGCTTTATCATGAGGATCCAAAGTTTTTTCGAGCTCGAAGGCAACCTGAATTAAGATAGAATACAATACATTATTTCCATAATATTTTCATGATCTAGCTGAGGCGGGCATTCCCATGCTCAGCTTTATAAATTCATTTTCATGTACATAAGACATACAACCGTCTATGTGGCACACTGATGATTCTGATAGAGCCATCATCCTTTGATTCGGATGATCATATGCGCAAAAAAGATGTACATTTGATGTCTTTATTTTCTTGAATATATCGCAGCCTGGATGGATACCAGATTTGGGGTCTTCAAACTCGTCCAATCTTCACTCGGAGTATAAGTCGATCCATGTGAAAGATGTTCTGGAGTTGAACATGGAAAGACATCGCCTGATTACCAACCAATGATGTAAGTTGTTAACAGGCGCGAGAGGAATCACCGATAGTGATGATGGTCCTCAAGGTACTACAGTACAATTCGCGTGGTGTGAAAAAGGGACTTGGCGTCGAACACCACGAAAAATCTTTCAGTCAAAGGCCATTGATGTAAACCTATCGCCGGAAGTGAGAAACTTGCCATTGAGGCATGCAAGCTTCAAAGTACTGAAAGGGGTGTTCCTAAGCCGACTTCTTGGATAATGAGCTGATGTCAACAGGAAGCGACCTGTTGTAGGAGGACCTTAATGAATCCCACATCTACGACACGAAACGGAGTAAATGATTTTGGAGGTGAAAACGATCTGATGATACAGGGTTCAGGGTGGTGGTCATGAAAGAATGGAGCGTGAATGTATTTCATCGGATGAGACACAGGTGAATTCTCTGAGCGACTTCTCTTGAACATACCGGTGACACTGACATGGATTGGTAGCATTAACCCCAAATATGGATGGTGCGATGGACCAATGATGACATGATCGGTGAACGAAATCACCCAACCCGACTCGGACGTGGAGTGAAAGTGTCATGTTCAAGAGCGACTTGCTACCAATAAATTTTCTTCAAGTTTTCTTCCCAATTTTTCCCCAGTCATTGCTGACCAGTACCTCTTTATTTTTATCAAGCTTGAGGAGGATAACATGTGCTTGTTCTATAATTTTCCCTTTGGGCAAACCCGTCGCTATGTTTTAACAAGCCTAGCGACATTGAAACTCATTCTTGTCTATATTGACAAGTTTGTCACTATTGGTTTTAATGAGTTTAACAACAAATATAACTCGGCCCTTTTCAATTTTAGAGAGTCTAAAAGGGACGTAAAGGAAACTCCAATAATCCTTTTTCATCATATAATCCCTTAAGTTCAAAAAAGTATAAAATAATATGAAAGGGATGAATTTTCGATAATTTTAACGAGCTGAACAAAACAAGTGCTCGATCGTTTTGTGTAATAATCCCCCAAGTCCAAAAAGATTAAAATCTAGAGGAGGGATAACACTCCCGTTAGCTTTAACGAGCTGGAGAGGCCAACTACTCAGCAATCTTTTCATATTTTATGAGTCAGACAAAAGAGATTAAAGGAGACTCGTTTTTTGAGGAACGAGTGATAATTTCAAGTAGCAGCTGATTCCAGGTAAGGTTTGGAATTTTCCAATCACAGCAATGTCACAAGGATGGCTAACAGGATCACTCTTTGCAGCTGTTCCTAAAAAGGGGTAAACAATCAAATGGAGGTGAATGATCGGCTAAAACAGAGTGGAGGTGATGATGAGAACACAACCAGGGCTCGAAAGCTGATGATAATGCATTCACAATGTAATTTACCAGAAATTGGTTCATTTTTAATGAGCTTAAACTCTGGGGGAAACATTTGCTCATTGCTTAGGTTTAATTTTTAATGAGCTTGAACTTTGCATAAAAACTGCTCGTGATAATGGTCATTGAATATTTGATTTTACCACTAACCACTTTGTTCCTCCGATGGTTGGACTGCCTGTTCAATTGCTTCATCAAACCAATTAGAAATTAACAATACATGCTTGAAAAATGAGTTAAAACACTAATATTTTACTCAAATTACGTGAAAAATAATTTAAAAGTGGTTTTTACCCCTTATTTTACCATTTCATTTGAACTTTGGTTTGTTGGAGCTCTGGAGGTGCCTTTCCCCCTTGATTTTCACTAGCTGATTCTGGGAGATTCTGTGGACGATTCTTGGCATTGTCTGGACCAGGTAGGAGCTAAAATTGAGCTCTTCAGTCGCATTCCTTCCTTTTTGAATTCTGAGCATGTTTCCTTATTTTTAACCCCCGGGGTTTGAAAAATTCGCCCTGGCTCCATCGCACCCTTCCTATATCGAAAGGTGCGATGCATACTGGCCTGGCCATTGGCCAGTCAGTATGCATCTGACCCAGTACACTGCTGGGGTGTGATGGGTGCGAGAAGGGAAACTTTTGCACTGTTTTCTCATGGAATTTTTGCCTTTTTTTTGCCAAATCAAGACCTTGATTCTTCTCTTGCTTGTTTTGCAGAGATTCATCGAAGCAAAATAGTTGTTACATGGAAAGAATGTGAGCATGAAGAAGAGGACATGGTTGCTTTACATGATCTGGGTACGATAACTGCACTGCGGAACTGTGGCCTGCTCATGTTTTTCCGCATCTCTTGCATGAGGCGACAAATCAACTTGTTGCAATATTTTCTCGATGCATGGGATCCTACCAACCAGGTGTTTCAGATCAGAGGCAAATCCATCCCCTTGACTGTCGTGGACATCTATTTTTTGACCGGTTTATCGAGGCGTGGTGCCCCTCTCTCATTATCAAGTTCCGCTCGTGGGGACGAATCCGTGAGAGATTATATTCACCGGTATTGCAGAGAGGGATCACATTTGAGTATAAACGACAAGATCAACATCCGATATGTCACTGACCGGTCCTTAAGGACCATTCTGTTCACTTTTGCTAGACTGGCTGGTAGTGCGGCTCTTCACGTGGCTAACAGGTCCTATATGCAGTACGCCTTAGAATGCCTTGAACCAAAGGTGTTCAACTGGTGTGACGCAGTACTCCCTATGATGAAAGAACAACTGACCAAGGTAAAAAGTGGAAAATCCAAGAATTTTGGCTATGGTTCTATTTTGACTGCTTTTGCCTTGGAAAAGATCCCACTGATGCAGCCGCAATACATTTCACTTAGTTTACCTCCACTGACTGAGCCACGGATGCAGAGATGGGTCGACCTCATGGCCCGACACGCTGGTCAGTCTTAGGTTTCCTTCTCTGATACCTTCTTCAAGTGGTTCAACCGTCAGGAGATGGTTTTTTCCGAGTGTCCATATGCTGGTATGGATTTCCGGGGTGACCTGGATTTGGTGCTACCGGCTGGTGAGCAGTGGGGTGCTATCGGTAAATTCTTTGACCATATCTCTGTTTATCATTTTTTATAATTTTCTCGTGCTTTCTTCTATCAAGACTAATAAAAAATCATGTGCTCATGTAGATATTGGACCAGTTCGGCCAACAGTACGTCTAAGAGCACCAGCTACCATTCTAGCAGGAGAGGCTGTGGGGAGGGCTATCCTTCGCGACCTTGATGTGGCCGAGACTCTTTCAGCATTGCAAGATCAGGGCAAGGGTCTCACTCTTGGTATTCCGGACGTGAGGACCGACGAGTTGCCTCTGAGGTTGCAGCGACATACTACTGGCATGCCGAGACGATGGACTAGGCTTTTACGCATGATTGCACAAGCGGTGACTTGTTATCACAAACATCATTAGACTAGGGTGCCCCCTAGCATTTTGAGTTTTGGGCCATTTGACCGATTTTTTTCTTGGTTACAGAACGTTATGTATAAACCATGAACAGTTATATATATATATATATATATATATATATTTCACAGGCGGTGACTTGTTATCACAAACATCATTAGACTAGGGTGCCCCCTATCATTTTGAGTTTTGGGCCATTTGACCGATTTTTTCTTGGTTACAGAACATTATGTATAAACCATGAACAGTTATATATATATATATATATATATATATATATATATATATATATATATATATATATATATATATATTATTTTTGGAGCTTTATTTTGGTTAAGTTACGTGATCTTGATACAAATGTTGATGAAATGCTTCTTTTATAAATGTTGCAAATGTCTATCTAACACATAATTTGCCAATGAGTCCGTTAATGTGTTTAAGTTTCTAGAAATATGATGATATTGAATAGAATCAAACTGCCTTTCCAAAACCTTGACCCTTAGGAACATGCGATAGATAGCTAGATTCCGTACGGAGTATATACCGGTGAGTTGTAGGATGACGAGTTGTGAGTCTAGCCTGACGATGAGTCGGCGTATGCCACGTGTGATGGCATCAGAGAGGAGCTCTATCGATGTGTTGTATTCAGCAATATTGTTCGTTGACCGACCAATACATACCCCTCTGCAACTCACTAACTCGCCGCTTGGATCGAAGATGGCCCAGGCCACAGAAGATAGGTTCCGCGAACTACGAATTTCTCCATCAGCATATCCAACAAATGATTCCAATAGGTCCGACATCTGAAACAATGTGAAATTGGATCACTTAACCAAAAAAATTACCCTTAGCGAAAAAAAAAAAATGTAACAAAAGCATAGGGTTTACTATCTTGAGTCAAGCATAGTAACGCTTAAGGTACAACCTATTGCGAGGTTGCGCCAGTGGAATCCCATCATAATCCACTAACTCGTAGGCTCCTTTTGCTAACACATGCTTAACAATATAGGGGCCCATCCATAAAGACTTGAATTTGCCTGCTCCCAATTTATCGGACTCCTTGTCGTAAAGTAAGACCAGGTCACCTTCTGAGAAGACGTGGAGTTTGAAATTCTTGTCGAATTGCGCCTTGACTCGTTTCTTATGGGATTCGTTAGCCAAAGTGGCATCACAATGGGTTTCATCCAATCGGATTAGTTCCAAGAAACGAGCCTCCTCTTCTAAAGTTCCGGGGAGAAGGTCAACCGCGAGTTTGACGGACGAGATTTCACACTGAACCGGTAAGATTGCTTCCAGGCCATACACTAGTTGAAAGGGTGTAAACCCGGTTGCATTCCTTATCGATGTCTGGTATGCCCACAAGGCTGAGTATAGGATCAGGTGCCAACTCCTTTTATGGACTCCAATCATCATTTGCAACATCTGTTTCAGGACCTTGTTGATTGCCTCAACTTGTCCGTTAGCCTGCGGATAATACGGAGTAGAGTTGTCGTGGGATAGCCCTAATTTGACAGCCAACTCAACCATCATGTGATTGTGAAAATGTGATCCATGATCTATGACTATGGCCTGAATCCCCAACGGAGTCGCCATTTTGTTATCGGGAAATCTAGTGTCTATGCAGAGCTGTTAGTCCCACTAAGATGGGTAGCTATCTTAGAAACAAATAGATTAAAGTTACTTTCGTTTTCCTTTATGAGAGGTAGATATGAGAGAATCAAAGAATACCAACCTCAATCTTTCGCTGGGTTCTTGGCTTATCCCTTCTCCTCACCGACAGGTCTTTGCCGCTTCTCCCTTGACCACTCCGCTTCAAAGAGTACCTGTAAAGTCAAAGCAGCATAATACCTTCAAAGTGCAGAGATATACAATCATAAACAATATAGGACCATATATATATTGACCACACAAATGCATATACAATCAGACATACAAGAATGTGGAGGAAAACTTGAATAACTTTATTGATATAAAGATTAGAAGAGAGGATTACAACCCATTGATCTGACCCAGCGTCATCCTCCTAGCGTGAAAGCCCTTCTTCACCTCATGAAAGGCTTAGATCACCCTACACTATGATATTCCACCAAGAAACCAACAACACTTCCTTACAAGATACAAAATTTCAGCCTCTGGATCTTTGGGATGAGGGATCCATACATAGATGATTGCAGGGGGGTGAGTCAGCTTTTGGGATTTTGATTAGTGTCCTCTCTGATAGTTCTTGATTCCACTTGGATATTGATGATCTCTTACTCATCCTTGGGCGAATTCAGAGAGGCAAGTGTCACAGGAGAAGTTTCTGGAAGATTCCATGATGATCCACCTTGCAAACTGTCTCTGCCATTTGTCTACTCTCACCCATCGCACCCTACAAAAGGGCTTTCCAGTATGCATCACACCCTTTACACTAAGCAGGTGAGATGCATCACACCCTCTGCACTGGGCAGTCTGTATGGTCCAGCTTTGACCAGTTCTGAGCAGTTTTCTGTGGAGAACTTCTGGGAGATGATGTAATCAGCTGACCTTGTTCCTTTAGGGTGTGAAGCAACACTTTTAGGGACTTAGGAGCCCTTGGTTTATGGACATGTATGATTGGGGTTGCAGTGCCCAAAAATGTCTATAACAGACGTAGCGACCACCTGTTGACCAAAGTGTCTGTGAACCACAGCGAAAAAAATATATTTCATAATTATTATAATTACAAAAATAAATAAAATAAAAATAAATTATTATTATTCAAAAAATTCACTTAATTATAGAAAAATACAATTTAATATGATATGATTTATCTTAAATTTTAATTTTAATCATTTTTTATTATTTAATTTTAATTATTTAAATAAAAATAAATAAATAAATAAATATATATATATATATATATATATATATATATATATATATATATATATTTCAAAATTAGTATTATTACAAAAAATAAATAAAATAAGAAGAAATTATCATTCTTCAAAAAATTCACTTAATTATAAAAAAATACAATTTAATATGATATGATTTATCTGGTTACAAATGAGTACACAAGTTCTAATTTATAAAAGGAAATGGTTCCTTCACCTTAATTCTTTAATACAATTCCAACCAAGATTCTGACTTTTGGTTGTTTAAGATATATTTTTGAATCTATAAATAGATTAAATACCCATAAAAACCGTTAGATCATTCAAAGTATTTAAAAATATCTACCCTAATTTAATTGAAATTAACCACTCTAAAAAACCATTTCATCTATAAATTAGAAATATACTATCACGAAATTACTAAAGCCCACAAAACTTTGAGGTCAAAGCGGTTAAAAGACCGGGAAATTCGAAAATGTCGTAGTCTAACTGGACTCTTTTTTGCCCTGAAAATTATGGAAATTCTAGCAATATTTTCATAAAATCTAGCAAGGATTTTTGTGAATCTAGATTATAGCTATCAAAATTCAAAGTTTTGGGTACTCCATAACTTTTTCATGGTGTTGAATCCATTTCCACCATCAAAAACATGATTCAAACACCATTGGTGCAAGAAGTTTTGAAATATTTTTGCCAAAATTCCAGCTACTTTTATACTTTTAGTCAATTCCTCAACCTAAATAGACACTTAGAAAATTCGTACCGCTGGGCCAGAGTCCACAATAAACTTACAATGACTGAGAAGACTTTAGAAGACCCACTCAACTGTTGGTGGAACCCACCGCCTATGGCAGCTACTTTTCCCTTTCGTCAAAGATTTTGTCGCGTACTGACTTGGGCGTCTTTCCGACGCGTTGAAATGCGCCGCTACCGCGTAGCATAGCTCTTCTTCTTCACAGAAAGCACAACGATTTATATGTGTAGGCTCTCCTTCATTCACGCCAACTCCTCTGAGCTCGTGACTCTTCGAGCTTTCATTAACCTGAAGGCTCCGACTGCCATTCGATTAATTTCTTCTTTCCTTCTGCACATATCACTGATATTTTTCGAAGGATGTCAAATATGAAGGTATGTCACTACTCTAACTCTAACTTTGTTGAATTAGAATCATCGATTTAGAAATTCTACAATCATGAATTATCAAAACGATTAACTAATAATGATGGCCCTGCATGTGTTATATTTGCAGAAAATGGTGCTGAAAGTGGCGATCGAAGATGAGAAAAGCAAGAGAAGGGCCATAAGAGTTGTTGCAGATGTTGAAGGTAACTATCAATCCAATATTTATCCATTGCAATTCTCGTTACAATGAGAATTTGGTTTTGCTTAGTGATATGATATTTGATTGCAGGCGTAGAGTCTATTGTAGTTGATATGCATAAGAGGGAGATATCCGTGATTAGAGAAGCAGATCCTGTGCTTCTGTAAAAGAAATTGATGAAGCTCAGATTCAAAGAGTTACTGCGGGTATCCTTAAGTGGATTGCAGATTCTTGGAATATTTCAGGATCCGACGGACATTGGCGTAGTCAATTTTTTTACAGCGCCCATGTCCGTCAGATAATTGACCGTGCCATGTCCGTTGGATCCCAAAATATTCTGGGAATCTGCAATCGACTTAAGCTCACCAGCTGCGGAGCGTGGGTCCTGCCAAAAAAGAGAAGGCGACTGCAGAGACTCCGACAGTTGTGTATCATCATCAAGTGAATCCCCAATATGGGTACGGGCCTTATGAAGGATACTCTTCATATACTGTCGTGAGAGGCGAGGACCCCAATGGCTGCACAATTTGTTAGACCTATCATGTCCTATTTCTTCTTTATGGGGGAAAGTATGGGCTTGGGGGAGACAATAGGTGGTCTCAAGGGAATTTCAGGAGACGATGTAAGCTACTTCTAATGCTGTAGCAGCAGCTGGGAACTAGTTACTTTCAGAGGTAATGGGACAATGGGGGATTGCTTACCTTCCTTAAATATACAAATGTATCTACTAGGTCTACAACTATTTATTGTAGAAGACGTCACCAAAGGGTGTTCACTGGCTAATTGAAGGGAAGCCTATGTTAAGCCGACAAAGGCCCAGAAATAGATTCTAGTGCAAACCACTAGGCTATTTAGAGCTACCCTTCGATCTTCTTTTTAATTTTATTTTTATTTTTTTATAATTTTTTATGAGATTTTCAATTTTAATTTTTTAGAATTTTTTTATGAGATTGCAGATGCACTTTTAATATATAACTAAATTCCATGCTTATAAAATTATTTGAATCACAAAGCTCAAACATACTATTTCGAAAAATCCTTTCTATGAACCATCGGTGGGACTATATGTTATCAAATTATTTGAATCACAAAGCTCAAATTTACTATTTGAAAAATCCCTTCTATAAACTATGGGTGTGATTACTTGTAAATTGATTCTAAGGATTAAAATTTATTATTTTGAAAAATTCATAGACTACTTGTTCCAAATACCAAAATTCTAAAATGGTAATGAGATTTGTTTTCATAATTATACCATCTACACTAAGAACTGATAAAGCCTCCAAAAATTTGAAATTGCACAGAACTTCCATTCCACTGTAAAAAAATCTATAAAGGGGATATTTTGGAGGTGTTTTATAAAGATGATTTTGGGTTTGAATTTGGGTTGTTCGCTATGGTGGATGACGGCAGTAAGAAAAACAATAATGATGAACAGTGTAAGCGCAATTCTATTTCTCAGTCCAAAAAAATGTGTTGCCTTTAATCCTCTCATGGAATGGAATGGAGAACATTTATGTATTAAGGTCTCCTTAAAAAAGTTGATAGTGCATTTTTTTATATAAATTATCCATTCTAGATCGGAAATTTCAACAATAATGCATAAAAATGGTGTGCAATATCACCATCAAATCCAATCCAAATACCATCAAATCAAAACACCAATATCTCATCCATCGGTTCGAAAAAGAATTAGCTTCTCTATCTCAAGCATGAGAATAGGAAACAAGCTCTACACCTTATCTTACTTGAGTATGATAATAATTGATGAAGATGACTTGACTGCGATAGATAATAGATGAAGATGCAAAAAGATGATTTTTTGGTATATTAATTTGGTGCCAAAAGCTGAAAAAATATTTCACTTCATTTGAACCAAATACATGATAGTGTAAGAGAAAAGATACTATTGTTGGAGGTACTACACACCTAGGACCTTCATTACTGGCACATGTGGACACTTAGTTAGAGCATGGGACTACATGCAAGATCCTTTCTGCATGATTTACTCCCTGATTTTCTCCTCTTTTCACTCTGCAACTGGCTAGTTCTTCTGCATGATTTACTCCCTGATTTGCTCCTCCTTTCACTCCGCAACTGGCTAGTTATTTTGCATGATTTACTCCCTGATTCGCTCCTCCTTTCACTCTGCAACTGGCTAGGTCTTCTGCATGATTTACTCCCCCTTTCACTTCGCAACTGGCTAGTTCTTTTACATGATTTACTCCATTATTTGCTCCTCCTTTCACTTTGCAACTAGCTAGTTCTCTCCGGAGCTTGCTGTAGGTGTTGAGTCCTCTCATTGATCACCACTATGCTCATTGCCTTGGGATATTCACCCAGTAATGCTATATCATGAGCATTTTAACCTATTTTCTGAATCAATCATTCTTTTTGTTCTTTCGATTCTTTTATTGTTTTTCTCTGCAAAGCTGTGTGTTCAACCTTTACTAGCTAGATTCATCTGTGCAAGTTTTCTAACACATTTACATGGTATCAAAGTCCACAGGTTGCTAGATAAAAGGCACACCAGTACTTTATTTTGCATGTATTACAGCTTGGAGATCGAAGATCGACAGAAAAATGGATTTTCCCAAAACATCGATCATAACACCGTACAACTATCACAAATGGAAGGACCAAATGGCTCGATACCTTCATCAGAAAGGGTTGTACAGGATTACCATGGCTGCAGAAGTGGAACCCACTTCAACCATAGAGAAATCCAAGTACCTCAACCGCATGGATGAGGCCCATGGATCCATATGCATGTGCATCTCCCTAGAGTTGCAGTTTCATATATCTGCCTGCAATACTCCCAATGAGATTTGGAAAAAGGCTGAAGAACTCTACGGGAAACAAGATGAGATGAAAGGACATCTACTTGAAGTGGAGCTGCTATCATTGGATCCACGGAACTATGACAGAATTCAAGAATTCTTCACCAAATATAATGATCTATTGCTGCAACTCAAGGGTTGTGGAATTAACAAATCCAAGGAGGAGAGTCATCAAGTTCTCTCTATTATGTCAAAGTTCAAACCAGAATACTTCACCTTTGTGTATACATTTCATTCAGTAAGGCTCACAACAGGTAAATCCTACACTATGCCTTCTCTCAAAGAGTTCATGGAGTCCCTCACTTTTGAGCAAGATAAACTCATTGGCATGGGGAAAATCAAACCTCCAAAAGTGCATGCACTTGTTGTGCATGATGATAGCCACAATAAAATCACAGATTTGATTCAAATAAGAAAAATCAGCACCAAAAAGGCAAGGGAAAAGCGCATTCCCATCCAAAGAAGGAAGGGTACACCAAGCCCTTCAATGACTCCTCCAGCTCCAGAAACGAGAAAGGAAAGAAAGGAGACAAATGAACCTATTGTCACCAAGGATTCCATCTGGAATCCTCCTGCATGAAGAAACAAATTGACCAAATGGCAGAAATCCTTCAGAAGCACAACCTTGGGGACCACATCCCTCAGGCCACCAAGAAGAAAACTGAGGATCTGCCACATGGGAAAGGTAACAATTTTCATTCTTTAGTTGCAATTAACTCTTCCCCTGATGCATGGATTATAGATTCTGGTGCATCACATCATATGGCTACTACAAAGGAAGTCTATTCCTCTTTGGATGCATGCAAAGGACCTCCCATCCTCATGGGAGATGACTCACCTATTGAGGTCACCAGAAAAGGTAGAGTGGAACTTTTACATGGAAGCTTTGAAGATGCGCTTCATTTTCCAAAACTTTTGGTAAAGCTGCTTTCACTGTATCAGATTACTCATTCCGACACCAGAAAGAGAGTGGAATTCACTCCAGATGCAGTGAACATATATGACCTACATAGCAGCTCCAAAATTGCAACTGGTGAGGTAAACAATGGAGCTAGACTGTATACATTTTCTGAATTTATTGAATCTGAATCCTCCTTATTGCTTACACATGTTGATGATAGTAGTAGGCTTTGGCACGAGAGGTTTGGTCACTTAAATTACAGGTATATGTAGTAGCTAAGCAAGCATGAGATGGTGGAAGGCTTGCCAAAGATCAGTTTCTCCAAAGGAGTTTGTGAAGGGTGTGTCCTTGGCAAACATCTTAGAGAAAGGTTTGACACCGGCAAGACTCACAAAGCATTCTCTCCTCTAGATCTGATCCATATGATCTCATGGGGCCTTTTCCTCATCCTTCCATCAACAAAGCAACGTATGTGCTTACATTTATTGATGATTTCTCATAGTGTACTTGCATGTATCTTCTCAGGACCAAATCTGAAGTTTTTGTGCACTTTGAAGATTTCAAAGCACTAGTTGAGACACAGTCAAAGAGAAAGATCAAAGCCCTCCATACAGAAAATGGGGGGGAATATGTTAACACAGCACTTCATAACCTTTTCCTTGAGTCCGGCATATAGTTGCAGCACACAGTTCCACACACTCCACAGTAGAACGAAGTTGCTGAGAGAAAGAACTGATCTCTCAAAGAGATGGCTTCCTGCATGTTGCATGCTAAGTGACTACCACATAAGCTATGGGATGAAGCACTTAATTGTGCTAACTACATCTAGAACAGATCTCCTCATAGGCCTATTAAGGATCAGGCCCCCTTTGATGCTTGGAGCGGCACTAAACTGGAGGTCACCCACTTCCGTGTTTTCGGCTCCTGAGCATGGGCCAGGATCCCCTCTGAAAAGAGGAAAGCTCTTGATCCACAGAGCATTGAGTGCATCTTTGTTAGATACCCTGATGGTGTGAAGGGATACCGACTCCTGATTTCCTCTATGGAAAATCTCATCATTGAGCGAAGTGTTAAATTTGAGGAAAGTCTCTCGCATGCACCTCAATTTCCACATGCAGACACCTTTTATCTACCTCATGTCTGAGATGATGACTCAGTACACTCAGATGCAGATACAGATCATGCAGATGCCGAGGTAGAGCATGCAGATGCAGAGATAGAGTCTTCATATACAAATCCATTGCATGCATATGATGATCCACATCCAAGCCCAGATTGGGCTTCCAGTAGTGAATCAACTTCCCCTGTCATAAATCAAAGAACAAGGAGCTTAAGTGAGATATATGCACAAGACCACCCAACTACTAGATATGGTCTTGTGGGGGATAATTCTGATCTACAGAGGACTAGCTCAGAGTTTATTGAGCCTCCTCTTGCCCTCACTGCCACTGAACCAACGCCATCTTAGCATTGTCATTTGGTTCAGTCTTCTAATCCGCAGTTATGCTGAGGCTGCTCGACATCTCTCTTGGGAGTTCGCCATGGAGGAGGAGTATAACTCCATCCTTGAGAACCAAACCTAGGATCTGGTCCCCCTTCCTTCAGGAAGGAAACTTGTTCAATGCAAATGGGTCTACAAGACCAATAGTGCTGCAAATGGGAAAATCACCAGACAAAAAGCCAGGTTAGTAGCCAAAGGCTTCCAGAAAGTGCATGGCATTGATTATGATGAGACCTTTGCTCCACTAGCAAAGATGGATTCCATATGCCTTGCACTTGCCATTGTGGCTGCCCAGGGGTGGGAAGTACATCAGATGGATGTGAAGAATGCCTTTCTTCATGAACACCTATCGAGGAGATCTACATGGAGCAGTCATGTGGTTTCATTCAAGATTCATCTTTGGTATGTAGACTGGAGAATTCTGTCTACAACCTTAAGCAGGCCCCAAGAGCTTGGTAGGTGAAGATGGATTCTTTTATCTTATCACAAAACTTCGAAATATGTAAGTTTGATCTGAATGTTTACATGCTTAGGACACATGATTCTCTTCTTATCTTAGTTTTGTATGTGGATGATCTCCTGATCACCAGCAGCTCGGCTTCAGCCATTGCTGTAGTGAATAGGGCCTTGCATGATAGGTTCTTGATGAAAGACATGGGTCCATTACACATATTTCTTGGTCTTGAGATAAGCCAGGATACCACAGGCATAAAACTCTCTCAGGCTAAGTATGCACGGGATCTCCTCAAGAGATTTCACATGACTGACTACAAGTGAGCACCGACTCCTTTTCTGTCTGGGGTTCACCTTGAGGATGGAGGTGACACTCCATTAGTTGACAGTACTCTCTATCGACAGCTAGTGGGGAGCTTACTATACCTCACCCACTCCAGACCAAATCTCTCATATACAATAGGGGCAGTTTCCAGATACACGCAAGAGCCACATGAGCTACACTAGAATGCTGCCAAGTGCATCCTCCAATATGTGTAGGACACCATCACCTTCGGGATTCACTATGCAGTAGGCACTGCATTGAATCTACTTAGATTCATAGATTCTAATTGGGTGGGCGATAGCATTGATCGCAAGTCCACCTCCAGATATTCACTCAGTCTAGGGTCTAGCCCTATCTGTTGGTCGAGCAAGAAGCAGGCTGTTATTGCTCTCTTCAGTTGAGGCCGAGTACAGAGGAGTAGTCAACATCACCATTTAGGCTCTGTGGCTACAACACTTCCTCACTGAGTTGGGCGTCCAGTTCCACGAACCCACTGTCATCTGGTGTGACAACCAGAGCACTCTCAAATTTTGCAAGGATCCAGTACAACGGCAGCGGACGAAACGACAGCGGATGAATCACTTAGAGATCCATATGCACTACATCAGAGACTTATTACATGATTGGGTCATTGATTTGCAGTTCTATCCTCCAGCAGAACAAACTACAGACATCTTCACCAAGACATTCACTGAGTAGAAGTTTCACTCTCTGCGCGATCGTCTTGGAGTGAAGGACACAGTTGCTGAGCAACTGTCTTTTCTTCCTCTTCTCTTTTGATTACATTGTATTTTGAGGGGGGGGGGGGTTTCCCACGAGGTTTTCCCTCTTTCCTCAATTTTAGTACAAGTTGCACTGTGTTTTGGGTGACCTTTGGCCTTAGTTGCCTGGGCCCATTTTCTATTTTTCCCCATAGTGGTGTTCAAGGGGGGTGTTGGAGGTACTATACACCTAGGACCTTCATTACTAGCACATGCAGACACTTAGTTAGAGCATGGGACTACATGCAAGATCCTTTCTGCATGGTTTACTCCCTGATTTGCTCTTCCTTTTCACTCCTCAACTAGCTAGTTATTCTTCATGATTTACTCCCTGATTTGCTCCTCCTTTCACTCCGTAACTCGCTAGTTCTTCTGCATGATTTACTCCCTGGTTTGCTCCTCTTTTCACTCTGCAACTGGCTAGTTCTCTCCAGAACTTGTTGTAGGTGTTAAGTCCTCTCATTGATCACCATTATGGCACATTACCTTGGGATCTTCACCCAGTAATTCTATATCATGAGCATTGTAACCTATTTTCTGAATCAATCATTCCTTTTGTTCTTTCGATTCTTTTAGTTTTTTTTGCTCTGCAATGCTGTGTGTTCAACCCTTACTAGCTAGATTTGTCTGTGTAGGTTTTCTAACACATTTACAACCATAGGTTAAATAGAAACAAGTTTGAAGTCACCTTAATGGCACACTTTTCCAACCATATACTAGAGTAGCAATAAGTTTATTTTCAATTGTAAATACACTTTTTTATGTTCTAAGTATTTGTTAAATCACTTAACAAAATCAATTTTTTGTGCTATGTAAATTAATATGAAAAACGATTATTAAAATTTATCTAAATTGCACACTTTTCCAACCATATACTAGAGTAGCGATAAGTTTATTTGCAATTGTAAATACACTTTTTTATGTTCTAAGTATTTGTTAAATCACTTAACAAATTCATTTTTTTGTGCTATGTAAAATTAATATGAACAACAATTATTAAAAATTATCTAATTAGGGAGAAAATGTTAGAGGTTAAATATGTTATTATATATTTTTGGACAAGTAGAGATTTCATGATATATATAAAAGAAATGAATTTCATTAAATATATGTAACTTATCACAAGAAGATGCAATCTATAAGATATAAAGAACGACAATTAGGGAAACCATAAAAACCTTAGCCATCAACAAAGATCCACAATAAACAAGCATCAATAGTGGAATGTCCTCATTAGTTCAAACATCTGTTTTGTATCACATAAGATCTCCATAACAACATTGTTGTCTTTCATAGGTTTTAGCAATGTTGCATCACACAAGTACATGGTAAAAAACTCTAGTGTTACCCTCCAAATCTACAAGTACATCCAAGGGTTTGAATCCTGTTCACGGCGTTGGACCCACCAACATTCAAGGGATCTCCCCAGTATGAAGTTCCAACTAGACCTCACACTATTTGATGTAGGAGTCCCATCTGGTACGATGACCCAGTTGCCATTATCTTAAAGATATGCCTTAGCTCTTGCTTGTCAGCACGTGAGAGTGGTCTGCTTTGTCTTTGAACAACAAGGTTCGCGTGCCTGGTGAGTGCTAGTGTTACTTGTGTCAAGGTTCTTTCACTGTCGAGGGAGAGGGTGGAAGTGAGTCTCTAATCGAAAGGGAAGAGTCCCAACTCTATCCAAGACACACAACATAGCAGGACATCTGCAACTTCCGGTGGATTAGTCCACACGGATGCAACAGTCACAAACACACAATGAACGGATGAGACGTACAACACCTAGCAGAATAGTCCACGCAAGTGTGACGGTCGTTATAAAAAGTTTATGGGAATGGTTTTTTCTAGTGTTTGGCAAGGTAGCCCACACGGGAAAGACATCGTTAACAACTTATACAACACATTTTCATAAGCATATGTATTAGAACAATAAAAATAATTCAATTGTCTTAACACATGTTAAAGAAACATGCATTACAAGTGTCCAATGAATAGCCTTACAAACAATTACAATACATGTGTGAAAATGTGGTGGCCTGTTAACAGGCTTCTGAGGTAAGCGAAACTTCCAAAACACATCGGTGCACCATACATCACTAACCCCATAAGCGGGGCATTTGAGCCATTGCTCGCTCCTCAATGAGAATATTACACACTCTCAAGGCTATGTGGTAGGAGGCAAGGTGAAAAGTCTTTTGCATGTACAAATGAGGAGTATTTATAGCCAAGGGTACAACTGGCCCTTGTGATGGTTCGACTTCCCTCATGACTATTTGATTTTCAAGACCTTTCAACTTTACAAGACTCTTCAGATTACATGTGGGTCTCTTAGACTTCCACATTACATTACATTGATTTACAATAGTATGGCCCACAGTAGTGATGTGGATGACATGACTCATGACAGTTCTAGTATGTTCATGTTCCTGCTGGTGTCCATGTCGAGTTTCAGTGCTGCCGATTGATGGATGTGCTCTTGGTGTATCATAGCTTCACCTCCGCATGGCAAGGTGTGCTGACTCTTCGATGGCCTTGGTGTTCTCTTGATGTTGTATGTGCACATTGCTCCTTTGCTTGTACTTTGGCATGCTTCACGTGTTTGTCTCTTCCTGAAAAAATATCCTCGCATACATTGTCTATTCGCGAAAAAATGTCCTCGCATGCATTGTCCGTTCGCAAAACAATGTTCTCGCATGCATTCTTCATTTTTCTGTTCGCAAACAAATCTACTCACATGTTCTCTCATTGCTCATCATGTTCGCCTTCCCGTCATGTCTCATCTATGTACCTATATCTGCAATCACTCATGACGAGATGACATCAAATCCATAAATCTCCTAGTTTACCATGATGCATTTTCGTTCGCTTTTGGATGCAAGTGACTGGAAAAGAGTACAAGGTTATGAAATTGCGTAAGGCATATTTCAAGCTAGGATGCGGGCTTCGGGCACTGCCAATGAAAATTGTGCAAAAGTCACTAGGAGACTAAGATGGACAATCCGGATCAACACTAATTGTTTGTGGGATCTGGCTCGGCTGGAGGGCAGATATGCGTAGTTTTTTTAGGGATTCAGTGTAGGCAGCAGAGGGGGTTGGCAGCAAAAACTATGCAATTCCCCCGGGGAGCTAGCAGCGAGCAACAGGATGCTTGCTAGAAAAAATGCGCAATTTTTTCAGGGAGCTGGCAGCAGGCTGTAGGAGTGCTGCTGGCAAAAACTGCACAATTGTTGGGAGGCTGGCCTACTAAACATACCATCACAGTTTCTGACTTGATTGGGATGTTGGGCAGCTAGGAGACTGCTCATGAAAGCTACACAGTTTTCCGGGTGAGCAGCAAGCCGGATGACTGGTTGGAAAACTGCACAATTTTTTTAGGGATATAATGATGGACATAGGATGTATGTCTAGTATGTCTGCGAAATTTTTTTAGTCAGTGGAGCGGGCATGCTTTGTAGCTTTTGCACAATTTTTTAGGGGAGTGAGTCCAGGGGTCATTGCCCAGTCAAACTCTTCGGTTGACTAGCTAGAGGCTTGGTTGATGTGCTTGTGGGCAACGCAGATTGAAATGGATTTCTGGGAAACTTTTGCGTTGTTATGGGTGACATTCGGTTGAGTTGATTCCAGGGTTGCACAATGCAGACTGCTTGGGAGGCAGCCTCAAGCTCTGCACAATTATGGGCAACAGTACTTTATCACTAAGAGCTGAAACTGTGCAATGTAGCTCAGTGAGGGTCCGACTATTGGAGGGTGATACCGTCATCAGAACTTCAGAAAAATGACTAAGTGTGTGAGTGAGTGAACTTGTGCTTACATAACCTTGCGAATACACACCCAACATGACTCGATGACAAGACGCCTCAAACCATCAAGACAACATATACTCAGTGTGACTAACCGACGGTGCAAGTGACAAGTGCGACACTTGTGATAGATCGTTGAATGACCACAACGATGCTTCTGTGACAGTGCATACAACTACATGTGTGAGTGTGACAGATGTTCACATAGAAAATAGAACTTGTACACATAAAGAGTGAACTTGTGCATGGCCAAAAGATGGTTTCAAGCGTGACATTGGGACCAACATGCAAAAATGTGTTTGTTGAACGATCAAGTGAGGAGGGTGCAAAGACTCAACACAAGCTCACGAGATGAGCCCACATGCTCGCAAACATCAAGGAAAAGCCCAAGGAAGGCTTTGAAATTGAATGCAGGCCAAAATATTGGAGGGTGTTACAGCCGCTACAACACTTGGTGACACACTGGTTGAATTCCAGCTTCTTTGTTTCGGTTCATTGACAACTTAGGCCCTTGGTCTCTGAGGGAGTACTGAATCATTGTGTGGGCTTACCCCATGGATAAACATGGTTCACTTTTCACCAACTTAGTCAAACACAACAACAAGTTGCAGCTCGATCACAGTGTTTCAAAATCAGGAAGGGTAGTTTGGCTTGCGAGTTAAAAAATTTTAGAGCATAAGTTTTCATCTCTGGTGTTGCTCCACTTCCAACAGGCCTGGACAATACCCCGAGAGAGTCACGTAGTAACACAAGCATTACTCCACTACCAGCGAGCCTAGTCAGTACCCCGATGGAGTTGCATACTTCACCTCTTTGTGTAGGAAGTCTTTCTCTTCTTTCGCCTTTGTATTTTAAAGATCACTATGCATAAGCACTTCTTTTTTTGGGGGGGGCGGAAGAGGGATCCCAACGTATTGAGAGCAGAAGAGGTTGTTCCTTCAGAGAAGCATGTAAGACCTCTAACATAGGTTTGTCCGTTTAGATTTTCCCCTTCTCCATCTATACTAGTTGGATGAGCTTAAACACATAGAGCAGAAGGATGAGTACGGGCATGGGGTTTTTGAATGTGGATACAGGTTCATGGTTGGACCCAAGCTTCCCTTGTAGACGGTGTGTATTTTCCGTCAAGACTTCATTGGGCGAATATTATAACCAATCCCAGAGAAGATAGACACAGGACTGGCCAAGTGTTGTAGTGTCACAAGCCTCTTAAGATCTCCGCCACATACTCATTCAAAAGCCAGAACTTGGTATGGGGAAGCACTTATTTACAAAAAAAAAAATAGTAGCATACTATGTAAACAAAACAAATGGAACAGAAATATAAAAGTAAGACGAAAAGACAACAAGCAAGAAAAGTGAGCAAGCAAACAAACCAAACCAAGTCAGCAAGCAAACAAACCAAACCAAGTTAGCAAGCAAACAAACATGCAAACCTGAAAGAATAGACAAGCAAGAAAGCAGACACTACTCCTACTCATATGCTAATCGGTCGGGTTACATGAAATGAAACTTCCAGTGAAGCCATCATAGGCATACCCGACCTACAACCACAAATATACAAGCGATTAAAATAGATAAAAAAAAGTGTGCAATAGAAAATACAAAAAATTGACAAACCTGCACACAAGAGAGAAGGTCTCGACTCTAGGCAGAAAGATGTTTCACAACCACCCAACGCACATGCTTATCTCTTCGGCGGCTACCATTTTTAAATAAACCTCGGAGGCCTCCTGCAGGTGCATGTCCTTTTGCATCATGTTTCTTAGCGAGTTCGAGGAAGGACTAAAGCTTGTTACCTGCAAAATGGCTCGCCAAGTAAGATTGTTCTAGCCATTCATCGATTGGATCATAAAATTCGTGATGGTTTTTTTGAAAGACTTGTGATATTTGAGAAGATGGATTCCTGATTTGAGAGAGGGGATCATGATGGGAATCTGGTACGAATAGATAGATCTGGTCATTCTCGTCGGTCATTTCAAGACAGTGAGGCCCTGCCAAAGCCATCAGCGGAAGCTGAAGTGCCTCACCTGCTTGACAGAAGTCTGAGGAGAAAGATGTTACATGGTGAAGATCATAGTGCGCGAAGTGACTGTCATTGGATGTACTGTTGGGAAAATGATAAAATGCATGACAGCCACCCAAGATAGAAGAAAAATCAGACCAGTTGGTCGAGATGCCAAATTCCCAGTTTGACATGAACAAAGAAATTTTTTTAACAATCTTGTGAATGCTCTGAATGAGGGAACCAAGTTTGCTATGCACTAGATATGATAGAACACCCACCTGCAACTAGTGAAAAATTGCACAGGCATCATGGTCATCACAGAAATGTAGAAAGGATGCCAGCACTATGAATGTGTGAAACCAGTTGGGGTGTGGTGAAATGAGAGTAACTTGATTCGCGTGAAAGGTTGTGGGTTCATCATCACACAAGGAGATTGTTGGTGTGATAAGCAGGCAGATTTGATGTGCTAAATTCGTAAGAAGACCAAGGAGTTGATTATGAGAGAGAACACTCGATAAGTATGATTTTGGACAAAGATAGTCTTTGATATGATCAACATCATTGTTTCATGATTGCATGAGGGACGAACACTCCCAACCCAAATTGGATGTAAGAGAGGTGCATGAAGACGAACATAGTGTAACAAACTCATGGATTCGGTCACTAGCGAAAATTTGAAATTTTGAAATATCACACCCAGAATAGAAAATATTTTTTACATGGGGATCCACGTCGAGTGCGACCATGCAAATAGACGGGTTGTGCGTGAGAAATGAGATCTGATTTGGTTCGAGGGGCTTGCCAGAGTTGCAAGGTCCTGACATGACCATCAATGGATGTTGAAGTCCCTCGACTCGCTAGCATGTCCCAAAACTTTCTAGAATTGAAAAAATGCATTTTGAGATGTGAACAAGATCATTCATGGCTTGAGGATGGTTGTTGTTGCTGATTTCAAAACTACTCTTAGGATAACAACCATCTCTGTCACAAGCTTCATCAAATTTGTTAGCAAGCTGAATTGACGAGTTGTCTTCATGCAACACACAAGATGATGACGAGTGGGAAGTGTCTTGTGCGTTGAGACTGTTTTCATCATGGACAACTTCACTCCCTTGTGTCAATCGAGGAGATAACTCATAAGATGAAGAAGAAAGAGAACAGGGAGAATGTCCACCACATGTAGATGCGTTGTGAATGGTAGGACACACAAGAAAGTGAGGTGCAAAGGAAGTTTCAATATGGACGTCCTCTTTGACAGGTGTGCATTCCAGATCTGAGTTAGAGTGTACATGAGAGAACAATAGATCATGTGATGTGCTTGGGTGTTCATCACAACATACAGAAGCACATGAGTGATGAAAACCCAAGACTGGAGGTTGATTAAAAGAATTAATTGTGGACGATGTTTCACCAGGATTCATGGATTGAGAATCGATCAAGAATGGAAGCTCAATGTTTTGATGTGAACCATTTTTAAACATAGAAGAGGAATTGATTGTGTCTTCACCTTCCTACTCCTCCGCCTGTATAATGAGACTCCCTTGCACATAACCACAATTTGAGCCAGCAACTTGAGAATCAAGAGGGTGCACGCAGCTAGCTTGTGAAGCATATGGTTCAACCGAGTCATGGTACGGGGATTCATGGCCTGTAAATGATGGAGGATGGAAGAGATACAATTTAGACTCGAGACTTGGGTTATGAATAGTGATGTCCTCTTGCAGAATGGAGGAATGAGTCTTCACCATAGGCTTTCTGAGCCATTCTGGAATTTCCTCCATTGGAGCGGGAGACGACTGAGAAGATGGGTTGGGAACATGTTGCACAATTTTCTCACCTTTACGACCACTGAGAGGGGGTAAACGCTGCGCAGATTTATTAGCTTTGCGGTTACTGCGAGGGGTCACCTTCTTCGAGACATGAGGGGTATCATGATCTGTAAGAGTCGACAAAGAAGGGAAATCAAGAGGTTCACCGTTTCAGGAGACATGAACCAAGAGTTTCAGGTCTTGGCTCATGAAGTCAAGGTCCACAAACCATTTAGAAATTTCATGACAGAGGTGAAGGAAGTAGGTAGCAAAGTCCTTAAATGATTCTCTAGGCTTCATTCTTAAACGAGAGATTCTTTCATCGAAATATTGGTGGTCACACTTATTGAAGGTTTGATAGAGCTCCTTGAGGAAAGTGAGAAGGGAATGGACAGAAGAAGGTGGCAGGGTATGACACCACCAATTAGCATGACCTTCAAGCATGAGGAAGAAAAGTATGCAAACAATCTCATCACTATCGATTTCATGAGATCCGCAGAAATGAAGAAAATCAGAAATGTGCTCGGTTACGGATGTGCTGTCCTCATCATCGAATTTTAACAAGGACAAGTGATTGAGAAGCTCATCGGGGATTGATAGTTGATTAAGGGAGAAATGAGAGAAACACCCAGGGAGCACAAATTGTGTATGATCCATTTCATAAGAGATTCAAACCAGATGTAAAGGGCTCATCTTATCATCTGGCCCTCCTTCAAGCGCCAGAAATTTTAACGGTGCTGGACCCGCCAACATTAAGGGATCTCCCCGGTATGAAGTCCCAACTAGACCTCACACCATTTAGTATAGGAGTCCCATCGGATACATTGGCCTGGTTACCATTATCTTAAAGATATGCCTTAGCTCTTTCTTGTCAACACATGAGAGTGGTTTGCTTTGTCTTCGAACAACGAGGTTCGTGTGCTTGGTGAGTGCTAGTGTTACTTGTGTCAAGGTTCTTTCACCACAGAGGGAGAGGGTGGAAGTGAGTCTCTAGTCGAAAGGGAAGAGTCCCAACTCTGTCAGAGACACACAACACAACAGGACATGCGCAGCTTCTGGTGGAGTAGTCCACACAGATGCGACAGTCACAAACACACAATGAACGGATGGCGCATACAACACCCAGCGGAATAGTCCACGTGAGTGCGACAGTCGTTATAACAATTTTATGGGAATGGTTATGTCTAGTGTCTCGCGAGGCAGCCCACACAGGCAAGACAACATTAACAACTTATATTGCACATTTTCATAATAATATGTATTAGAATAACCGAAATAGTTCAACTGTATTACAAGTGTCCAAAGAATAGTCTTACAAACAATTAAAATACATGTTTGAAAACGTGCTGGCCTATTAACATGCTTCTAAAGTAAGAAAAAGTTACAAGACACATCGATACACCATGCATCACTAACCCAGTAAGGAAGGCATTGGAGGCACTGCTCACTCCTCAAAGACAATATTACACACTCTCAAGGCTATGTAGGAGGAGCCAAGGTCAAAAGTCTTTTGCATCTACAAATGAGGGGTATTTATAGCGAAGGGTACAACTGGCCCTTGTGACAGTTTGAATTCCCTCATGACTATTTGACTTTCATGATTTTTCAACTTTACATGACTCTTCAGATTACATGTGGGTCTCTTGGTCTTCCACGTTACATTAAATTTATTTACAATAGTATGGCCCATAGTAGTGATGTGGCCAACATGACTCATGACATGAATTGAAATGACCGTGTTGGTATGTTCATGTTGCTGGTGGTGTCCATGTTGAGCTTCAATGCTGCTAAGTGATAGATGTTCTCTTGGTGTATCATAGCTTTAACTCTGCATGGCAAGGTGTGCAGAGTCTTCGTTGGTCTTGGTGTTTGCTTGATGTTGCATGTGCACATTTCTCCTTCGCTTGTACTTTGGCATGCTTCACATGTTCATCCATTCGCGAAAAAATCTCCTTGCATGTGTTGTCCATTCGTGAAAAAATTTCCTCGCATACATTGTCCGTTAGCGAAAAAATATCCTCGCATACACTGTCTGTTCGTGAAAAATTCTCCTCGCATGCATTGTCCCTTCACGAAAAAATATCCTCGCATGCATTCTCCGTTCGTTTGTTTGCGAAAAAATCTCCTCGCATGTGCTCTCCTTGTTCATCTCGTTCGTTGTCGCATCATGTCTCATCCATGTACCTGTATCTGCAATCACTCATGATGAGACAACATCAAATCCATAAATCTCCTAGTCTACCATGATGCATTGTCATTCACTTTTGGATGCAAGTGACCAGGAGAGAGGATAAGGTTATGAAACTGCGCAAGGCAGATTTCAAGCTGGGATGCGAGCTCTGGGCACTACCGGTGAAAATTGCACAGAAGTCACTAGGAGATTGAGATGGACAATCTGGATCAGCAGTGACTTTTTGCGGGATCTGGCTCGGTTGGAGGGAAGATCTGCACAATTTGTTTAGGGAAGCAGTGCATGGAGCAGAGGGGGTTGCCAGTAAAAACTACGCAATTCCTCGAGGGAGTAGGAGGCTTGATGGGAAAAAAAACGCCATTTTTTCAAGGTCTTTGGAGTGGGCTGTAGGAGTACTTCTGGCAAAAATTGCATAATTGCTGGAAGTTTGCCCTGTTGAACATCCCATCGCAGTTTCTGAGCTGAGCGGGATGATGGCCAGCTGGGAGCTGTGCAATTTTTTTAGGGAGACAGTGACGGACACAGGGTGTCTGTTTGACATGTCTGTGCAGTTTCTTTAGTCAGCAAAGTGGGCATGCTTTGCAACTTTTGCGCAATTTTTTAAGGGAGTGAGTCTCGGGGTCACTGCTGGGTTAAAGTCTCTGGTTAACCAGCTGGAGGTTTGGTTGATGTGCTTGCAAGTAACGTAGATTGAATGGCTTGCTGGAAAACTTCTACGTTGTTTTGGGTGACATTCAGTTGAGTCGATTCAATGGTTGCGTAGTGCAGACTACCTGGGAGGCAACCTCAAGCTCTGCACAATTCTGGGCAGCAATGCATAGTCATTGAGAGTTGAATCTGTGAAATGCAACTCACCAAGGGTCTCACTGTTGGAGGATGATCCGGTCATCAGAACTTCATCAAAATGACTAAGTGTTTGAGGGAGTGAACTTGTGCTTACCTTGCGAACACACACTCAACATGACTCAGCGACAAGATGCCTCAAACCATCAAGACAACATATACCTAGTGTTACTGACTGACGGTGCAAGAGAAAAGCGCAAAACTTGTCAGAGATCATTGAATGACTGCATCGACGATTCTGCGACAGTGCATACAACTTTGTGTGTGAGTGTGATGGATGTTCACATAGAAAATACAACTTGTACACACGGAGCGGGACCTTGTGCATGGCCAGAACATGGCTGCAAGCGTGACATTGTTACCAACATGCAAAAAGTTGTCCGTTGAAAGGTCAAGCGAGGAGGGTTCAAAGTCTCAACATGAGCTCACGAGATGAGCTCGAGTGCTTACAAATATCAAGGAAAAACCCAAGGAAGGCTCCGAAATTGAATGCATGCCAAAATTTTGGAGGGTGTTGCAGCCACTACAACAAATCCTCAAACTCTAAATCTTTAACACTAGCATCAACTCAACCACCAAGACCTCCATGGGACATAAAGGATATAACAATATAATATTCTTGTAAGAAAATATTTATAGTCATAAAATTAGTCTCTACGGCCTAAGCTCATGTCTTGCAGGAACAAGGCTTCACAATCATGTATTGAGTTGGCTCCACTCTTTGTGTCCTCTACTAGGGTGGAAACTCTATCTCTACAACAAGAGCCATAAGAAACATGAGCATCTCCCATGTCATGTTATTATATAGGATTTATAGGTACAGGGAAAACCTTAGCATCGCAAAAGAGCTATCAAAACAAGGGCCATAAGAAACATGAACATCTCCTATGTCATGTTATTATCTAGGATTTAAAGGTATAGTGCAAACCTTAGCATCACAAAAGAGTTATCTCCCAATGCTTATATAAAATGTCTATCTTTGCCCTTGTCTTCACTTAGTGTTTCCTCATGAATCCTCATATTATGAAAAGTACAAAGAAAACAATAGAATGATGAATGATAAATAAAATAGCTCTATCTTCCCTCATATACACAATAAGTAAGTTAGTATAGCATAAAATAAGGACATAAGTCCATACAAGTAACCAAGGCCCACATGGAGCAATCTATAATAGAAGGATGTACATGTACAAAACTAGGGTTTAGTATACCTCAAAAGTAAAATTCCTTCCAAGATGATCCTCATTATTCTTAGTGTCCCTCTTCTAAGATGTTGCACTCTCAAATAGGTCATTAGTCCAATACCTCCTCTTCTATGGTGGTCTATTATTCTAGTGTCCTCATGAAAGGAACTATTCATCTAACCATGTGCCACATATGGGTGCTCGCAAGATAATGATGGTATTACAAGTGGAAATGGAACCATCACAAATGCGCTCACACAAGAACAAATGTGCATTCTTAAAAACACACATGCACTCCTAATCCTATAGCCTTAATGCTCCTCGAACAACCAAAAATGATTTCCAACATCAATTTTTGAGGAACACATGGACATTTTCAAAAGTGCATGTATGCTTATAAGAATACATGAACTTAATACAAAATGCATGTATGATTTCAAGAATGTGTGTGCATTTTCAAAAGCATATGTGCACTTTTAAAAGCATGTGTGCAATTTTAAAAGCACATGGACATTTCTAAAAGGACATGTTGTCATGAAGGAGATATCAAGGTTGGTGCAGAGGGAGGAATAGAGAAAGAGGGGAAGGGAGTTGAGGGTTGAGAGAAAGGGAGTGAAGGGGAGAGAGAGAGAGAGAGAGCCTATTGTCTCACAATACAAGGACAGTAACAATGTAGTTGACGCCCTTTCAAAAGAGACATTGGGATGGGGCGGGGTATTTGGAACATTTCCATTTCTTAGCATGGCATACAAATGATTTATGAACCTTAGAAAATAAATTATCTACGGACTTCTCCAATGATGTATTTTTTTTAATAAGGCCATGAACAGTTTTTTTTTGTTGATACAATTAATAGGTTTTGTGATAAACACACAACTTCCAAAGCCTTCTTTCAAAGCTCTAATATATGTACATTTAACTTTTTTTTTTAATTAGTTCACTGATATGTAAGGCATGTATGAAAAGCTGTCATGAGACAAATGTGAGATCTCTCACCAAAATTTGGGAAGGTTACAGATTCAACTCTCATGATCCCCTAATATATAGAGAGAGAGAGAGAGAGAGAGAGAGAGAGAGAGAGAGAGAGAGAGGATGTATAGAGAAAGAATAAGGAAGGGAGAGGTAAAGCGGGAAGGGGAAGAGGAAAAGTGGGTGAGAGAGTGAGTTAACATGTGAGACAAATATTGGGAAACCCCTAAGATGACCAATGTATTTACTTGTGTACATTATTATTAGGCCGATGAGCTAGGTTTTATTGGTGCATATGTGCCTCCATGGGTATAAATGTGTTAGGCTAGTGGGCTAGTCTACTAATGTTTTTTAAGGCCAGGTTTCTTGCGTGGTTGGGCTAGAGAGCCTATGTGTTAAAAAGCCAACGATCAGGACAAATGTAATGTGTAAAGTGCACATGTAGTAATAAATCACAATGGACAAGGGAAAAAAATGGTATAGGGGTTAAGACTCTACAAAAATAAAGGTCACATGGTAGAACCTACACATGGTTCATAATCCAAATCATTATTATGGTTATAATATTCCAAACTTCATCTTTAGGAATAATAATAAAATACTTTAATCCTAAATTATAAAAGGTAAAAGGAATGGAATAAGGGGGATTAAGCTTCCTTTCCATTAGAGACTCCCAAGGGATGAAGATGGACCTAGTTCTATGGAGAACCATAGGATCCCTGGATACTATACCCCAAGGAATCTAGGTGGGCCTCTGTAAGAGGGCAGTTTTCCTTGGGTTACCTCAAGGAAGGCTAGAGCCTTGGAGGGAGAATTGTCCCTACATTGGCTTAGAGGGCACCCTGATACCCTCGAGGGAAGTAGTAACTCCTATAAGCTATAAGGCTCTAATACATCCATGGCTGGTTAAGTTAGACACCTGGAGGTAGTCACACATCCCAAGGTATTGCACGGGAACAGAAATAGGTGCTCTACTTTGGTGTGGGGTTTATGAGGCATGTAGGCCTATTGGTTTCAGACTTTTTGGGTTTGGTACATTGGTCATATTCATATTCGATATCAAGCATGTAATTGAATTGAGTAGTCATTATCATAGTGGATTCATGGCCCCAACTCAGGGTTGAACAACTACTGAAATAACTAGAGTTGTGTGATATATGATTGGTTGGTACATCCAAGGTTTGTGACCAATGGACATATTTTAACATTTAAGTATTTGAAACTTGTTTTATGCATGCTCATGGTTGATCTTTTATGGTTTTTATTGCATGTTATTATGTCATGTTATGTATATTTATCTTTTATGATTATGGTAGTGGTGTCAGTGGTGACCACATCACCCAAGTTGGGTGAATTGGGGATGTTACAAGTCCCAATATATAAGTAGCAAATTCATGATATAACATCATTGGCGATTGCTTTAACCCATAAAAGGAATTTTTAGCATGGATACTCGATGTTTCTTTCCTTTCACAACGAATCCTTCTAGTTGCTTCATGTAGATTTCTTCTTCCAGATCCCCACAAAAGAATGTTATGTTCACATCCATATGTTTTACTTCAAGATCAAAATAAGCACAATAATTAAAAGAAATCTAATAGAAGTAAACTTAGGAACAAGAGAAAAAATATTAGCAAATTTAATTCCTTGTAACTAGGAATAACCCTTTGCTACTAACTGAGCTTTGCATTTCTCCATTTTATCTTTTTCATTTAGCTTCTGCTTGAATACCCATTTGCCACCAATGGGCTTTCCTCTAGCTGACAACTGCTCTAGATTCCAAGCCTCATTCTTGTCCAAGACTGTCATTCCTTTAGCCATGGCCTTTTCCCAGAGTTTTCCATCCACTAGATCCAATACCTCCCTAACAATTCTAGGATCATCATTAGTAATAAACAAGGAAAATATTGAATGAAAATAATGTGGAGCATACCTTTTTCGCTACCTTCTTTCACTAATCAATATCCTCAATGTCAAAGTCTATGGTTCTTCTTATTCTTATTCTTGTTCTTCTATAGAGTCTGGTTCATCATCCTTTAATTCAATCTTTGTATTTTTTGGTGCCTTTTTCCTTTGTAATACTTCCTGTTTGAAAATATCTTTGAATTCTTGAAATACCACATCTCGACTATATACTATCTCCTTACTTTCTATGTTCTAAATATTATAACCTTTTAGACCATCTTTATATCCAATAAATTTACACTTTTTTGTTTTCTTATCTAGCTTACCCCTACTCTCCTTTGGAACATGTACATATGCATCACAACCAAATGACCTAAGGTGTTTTTTAGAAGGATTCTTTCAATTCCATGCCTCATGTGGAGTCTTATCATCCAACACTAATGAGGGTCATCTATATACTAAGTAACAAGCAATGTCCACGACCTTTACCTATAATTCCTATCTTAACTCGACTCTCCATCCACATCCTATTCATCCCTTCTACAACTCCATTTTATACTACATATTTTATAGAATTCTTCAAACTTACTCCCACATAATTTTCCACCATTATTTTTCCTAAACACATTAATTTTCTTCTCTCCTCTATTTGATTTTCAATAAGATCCTTAAACTCTTTGAATTTCTCAAAGACTACATATTTCTTCACAAGGAAATAAATATATTTATTGAAGTCATTTATAAATAAGACATAGTACATAGATTTTCCCAATGATTTAACTCACACAGGTCTAAACACATCATTGTGCACTAGTTGGAATAATTTTACATAATTCTACTTGCCATGTAATTTTTTTTTAAATATTAATGCCCATAAGTAAATAAGCTTGTTCATTTCCAAATAAAAACTTTATAATAGAGTTTTTAGAGTTTTTATATTTTGAATTTAGAAAATATATAAACAAATGAAATCCAAGAAAAAAAAAATAGTTTTTAATTTTTAAATATACATATATTACATTATATTTTAATATTAATCATTTTATTATTATTTTGTTTTAACTATTTCAACAATAATATATATACTTTATAATTATCATTTTATAAAAAAAATCAAAATAAGAAGCCAGCATTGTTATTTAAATTTTTTAAATAATTATAGAATTATACAATTTAATATGATATGACCTATCCCTGTGCTAGTTACGAATAGCTTAGTCTCATTTATACACAAATGACCTTTTCACCTTAATGTATAGACCATTTCAATCAAATTAGATTGTGTTTTTATTATTATTTAAAATAAGTTTATAAATGAATATAACAAGATAAAATACCTTTAACTAACTTAAATTCTATAATCCAAGTTCAAATTTTTAAAAATCTTTATTATTTTTTAAAGTAATCGGAAAAAACCATTTTATCACCAAGCCTTTATTAGCAATAGAAATCACTCTGGTAAAATCTCAGGGCTTTGTAATTAAAATAGTTAAAGATCTGTAAATTAGAAAATTCATAGTATTGAAAAGAGTTCAAAATAAACTTACTACTGAATACTAGTGAAATTATTGCAAATAGATTCTAAACACAAAACTCCAGAAACCAGAGTTAATAGATTCTAAACACCAAAACTCCAAAGACCAGAGTTAAGTGATGAGACTTACTTTCATATTACTTATATCCAAATAAAATACTACTGGACTATAGATCACGACTTTGAAGACTTTAGAAGCCCCGCTCAACTGCTCGTGGAACCCACCACCTACGGCAGTTACTTTTACCTGTCCTCAAATATTCTGCCGCGTACTGACTTGGGAGTCTTGCCGACGCGTTGAAAGTTGAAACGCGCCGCCGCCCGCGTAGCGCTGCTCTTCTTCTGCACAAAGCACACGATTTATATGTGTCGGCTCTCACTCATTCACGCCAAATCCTCTGAACCCGTGACTTTTGATTTTTCACTAACAAGAAACCGAAGGCTCCCATTGCCAATTCGATTCCGCTTCCCTTCTATACGTATCACAGATAGTTTACGAAGGCTGTCAAATATAAAGGTATGTCATGAATTATCGAAACGACTCACTGACGATGATGACACTGCATGTGTTATATTTGTAGAAAATGGTGCTGAAAGTGGCGATCGAGGACGAGAAAAGCAAGAGAAGGGCAATGACAGCTGTTGAAGGTAAACAATCAATCCAATATTTTATGCATTGCAATTCTACGTTTTTAGTAGTGATATCATATTGCAATTCTGGGTTTTGAGTAGTGATATGATATTTGATTGCAGGCGTAGAGTCTGTTGCAGCTGATATGCAGCGGAGGGCGATAACTGTGATCGGAGAAGCAGATCCCGTGGTTCTGGCAAAGAAACTGATGAAACTTGGATTCAGAGAGCAGCTGAGCGTGGGTCCTGCCAAAGAAGAGAAGGTGGCTGCAGAGACTCCGACAGTTGTGTATCATCATCAAGTGAAACCCCATTATGGGTACGGGCCTTATGAAGGATACTCATCATCTACTGTCGTGAGAGGTGAGGATCCCAATGGCTGCACCATCTGTTAGATCTATCTCGTCCTCTTTCTTCTTTATGGGGGAAAGTATGAGCATGGGGTGACAACTGGTGGTCTCATAGGAATTTCAGTAGACTTTAAAAGCTGTTTGTAATGCTGCAGCAGCTGGGAATTAGTTACTTTCAGAGGTAATGGGACAATGGCGGATTACTTACCTTCATTAACTATACAGATACATGTACTAGGCCTGCAGGTATTAAGGTCTCCTTTCATGGAATGGGAACATTTTCGTATTAACGTCTCCTGTTTTTGAAAAATGATGCATTTTAGATGGGAAGATTCAACAATTATGAATGAAAATGGTGTACAATATCACCATCAAATCCAATCCAAACAAATTGGGTACCAAAAGAATAAGCTTCTCAAACTCGGGTATGATCACAACAATACGTGCGTGGTATAGATAATTGTTGAAGATGCAGAAATTTATGAATTAGGACCTTTTCTGCAAATGTAGAAGCTTTAGTTTTCATTTAAGATTTTTTCAATCTAAATTTTATGGATTATTCGTTATATATATATTTTATAGTATTAAAAATGAATAATATTTTACTTCTCTGCAGCACAACGCATTAAATAGCCCGAGACACCAGCTATTATATATTAAGTAGCAACAAGTTTGAAGTTACCCTAAGGGCACACTTTTCCAACCATATATTAGATTGGAGATTAGTTTATTTACAATTGTGAATACACTCTTATCTTCTAAGTATATGTTAAATCACTTAATAAATTCATTCTTATTCTATGTCAAATTAACTTGAACAACACTTATTAAAAATTATTTAATTAAGAAGCAAATGTAAATTAGAGATCAAATGTGATATTACACCTAGTTAGGGAAACCATAAAAACTGTAGCCACCACCAAAGAACCACAATAATCAAGCATCAATAATGGAAAAACCATAAAAAGTGTAGCCACCACCAAAGAACCACAATAATCAAGCATCAATAATGGAGTGCCTTCACCAGAACAAACATCTAGTTTGTATCACATAAGATCCACATAACAACATTAGTCTTTCATAGGGTTTACAAATCGTAGAAATGTTGCATCACATAAGTACATGACAAAAAAACTCTAGTGCTATAACAAAACTCTAGTTCTAAGATGGTGCACTCTCAAATAGGTCATTAGTCCAATACTTTCTCTTCCATGGTGGTCTATTATTTTAGTGTCCTCATGAAAGGAACAATTCATCTAACTATGTGCCACATCTAGGTGCGTGCAAGATAATGATGGTATCAAAAGTGGAAATGGGGCCATCACAAATGTGTTCACACAATAACGGGCGTGTATTCTTAAAAAAATACATGCACTCCCAATCCTATAGCCTCAATGCCCCTCAAAACAACAAAAATGCTTGCCATCATGGATTTTTCAGGAACATATGCACATTTTCAGAAGTGCATGTGTGCTTCTAAGAATGCATGCACATTTCCAAAGGTACATGCATAATTTCAAGAATGTGTGCACATTTTGAAAAACATGTGTGAACTTTTAAAACAACATGTACATTTTTAAAAGCACATGCATTCTCTTATGTCTATAATCTCTAAGAGGGAGGGAGGAGGGAGAGATGGGGGTATTAAGGGAGGGATAGTGAAAGAGAGGAAGGGAGTGAAGAGAGGATGTAGAGAGAGAGGAAGAGAGAGAGAGGGAGTGAAGGAGAGACAATAGATGGAGAGACAATAGATGGAGAGAGAGAGGGGGGGTGGGGGGAATGAAGAGGGTATAGTGGGGAAGGAAGAGAGAGGGAGAGTGGGGTAGAGAGGGAAAGAGGAAGAGAAAGGGAAGAGGAAGAGAGGGAGAGAGTGTGAGAGAGGGAAAGAGGAAGAGAGGGGAAGAGGAAGAGAGGGTGACAGAGTGAGCATGTGAGATAGATATTGTGACACCCCTAAGATGACGCGTGTATGTACTTGTATTCATTATCATTGGGTGAGTGTGCTGGTTTCTATTGAGGCCTATGTGCCTCTGTGGGTTAGGCCAGTGGGCTAGTCTACTAATGTGTTTTAGGGCTAGTGGGATAGTCTACTAATGTGTTTTAGGGGTAAGGTGTTTGTGTGGTCAAGCTAGAGTGCTTGTGTGTTAAAAGGCCAACAATATTGAGAAATGTAATGTGTAAAGTGCACATGTAATAATAAATGACATCATGGCTCTAAGCCAAGGGACAAAAATAGTATAGTGGGCTAAGAATCCACAAAAAGAGAAAGGTTAGGTGGAAAAACCCAGACATGGTTCCTAAGTCAAATCACTATTATGGTTAAAATATTCCTAATGTCACCTTTAGGAATAATAATCAACTATTATAATCCTATATTATAAATAAAAGGTTAAAGGAATGGAATAAAAGAGATTCAACTTCCTTTCCATCAAAGACTGCTAAGGGATGATGGTGGACCTAATTCTAGGAAGAACCAAAATATCCTTAGCTAATGTACCCCAAGGAGTCTTGGTGGGCTAGGGTATGAGGGCAGTTTTCCTTGGGTTGCATCATGGAAGGCTATAGCCCTGAGGGAAAAGGGTCACTATATGGGCCTAGAGGGTACCTTGAGATCCTTGAGGGTAGCAAGAACTCCTGGAAGCCACAAGGCTCTAAGACATCCCTTCTCAGCTCAGTTATACCCCTAGATGTAGTCACACAACATAAGGGATTGTGAGGGAAATGATGGGGGTACACTACTTGGGTTTGGGGATGATGAGGTATGTAATCTTATTGGTTTGCGACTATCATGGTTTGGTATCTTGGTCTTGTTCATATTCAATACTAAACATGTAATTTACTTGAGTAGCTACTTCCATAGTGGATTCATGGCCCTAGTTCAAGGTTGACCAACTGCTGAGAGAGGTGGAGCAACATGGTCTATGGCTAGGTGGTACATCCAAGTTCTGCAACTAGTCGACATATTTTAATAGATAAGTATCTGAAACTTGTTTTATCCATGCCCATGGTTTATGGTTTATGGTTTTTATTACATGATATTATTTCATGTTATGTATATGTATCATTTATGACTATGGTAATGGTGTTGGTGGTGTTGGTATCACCCTAGTTAAGTGACCAGGGGATGTTACAAGTACCAACATATAAGTATTAAATTCTTTATACCACATCATTGGTGATTTATTTAACCCATACATGGACTTTTTGAGCTTGTATACCAACTCTTTCTTTCTTTTCACAACAAATCCTTCTAGTTTCTTCATGTAGATTTATTCTTCCAAATAGCTACGAAGGAATGTTTTCTTCACATCCGCCTATTTTAATTCATGATTAAATGCAACAAAAATAAATAAAAGAAATCTAATAAAAGTTAACTTAGGAATAAAAGAAAAAATATCACCAAATTCTATTCCCTCTAACTAGGAATAACCCTTTTCTACAAACTATGATTTCCATTCCTCCATTCTTCCTTTTGGATTTAGCTTCTTCTTCAACACCCATTTACTAACATTGGTCTTTCTTCCAGTTAACAACTCCTCTAGAAACCAAGTTGCATTCTTGTTCATGGTTAGAATTTCTTCATCCATGGCCTTTCTTCAATTTTTTCCATTCTCTAAATCCACTACCTCCCTAAAAATTCTAGGATCACCATCAATAATAAACAAGAACTTTTTTGAATGGAAATCATGTCGAGTATAAATTTATGGTTTCCTTCTTTCCTGAATCGATATCCTTAGTGCCAGAGTCTATGGTTCTTCTTCTTTTGATTCATGTTCTTCTATAGAGTCTGATTCATCATCCTTTAATTCAAGATTTGTAATTTTCAGATCCTTTTCTCTTTGTAAGACTTCCTGTTTGACAACATATTTGACTTCTCTAAATACCACATATCAACTATAGACTATCTTCTTAGTTTATGGTTTCCAATGCTTATAACCTTCCAGACCATCTTTATATCCAATAAAGATACACTTTTATGTTTTCTTGTCTATTTTACTCCCATTCTCCTTTGGAACATGTACATAAGTACCACAACAAAATACCCTAAGATTTTTTAGATAAGGTTTCTTACAATTCCATACCTCATGTGGAGTATTAGTATCCAACATTGATGAGGGTGACCTATTTACTAATTCACAAGCAATGTCCATTTCCTCTACTTAGAATCCCTATCCTAACTCGACACCACTGAGCATGCTCCTTGATTTCTCAATCCACATCCTATTCATCCCTTCTGCAATGCCATTTTCACGAGGTGTGTATGGAGTATTATTTTGTATTCTTATAATGCATTTCTTACATAATTCTTCAAATTCATTCCCACATAATTTTCCACTATTATATATCCTTAGCGCCTTATTTTTTCTCTCAATCTGATATTTTGAATATCCTTAAACTCTTTGAATTTATCAAATACTTCATATTTCTTCCCGAGGAAATAAATCCATTTAATCCTTGGGAAGTAATGATGGACTTAACACAGATCGAAACACATCATTGTGCACTAGTTGTAGTATTCCCTCTAATTTCGTAGAATTAGAGGAGAATCTTACATATTATACTTCCATATAAATAATGTTCATATATTTCAAAGTCCAAATAATAATTAGACATACCTTCTACCATACCATTATTGTGTATGACTTGAGGACCCTTCTCTTTGATATGCACCAATCTTAGATGCCACACCACAATCTTTTGTCTAGAGGATATTGGGGTTTTTCCTTATCTTTCTCCACTCTTAAGAGCAATGGAACTATTGAACCCATAACTAACAATTCTTCCAAATAGCTTACAAAAAGTTCCAATCCAAAATCCCCTTAACAATACCATAACTCCTCAAACCATCCTGCATGTATCCTTTTCAAACACGTTTTTTACACCTGCATTGCTCATCTTGTTTATAGAAATCAAATTTATAACCAATATTGGGATGTGTAGAACACAAGGAAGTGATATAATCCTTCCACCTTTAAGCTTCAGCATGAATTTTCCTCATCCAAGGATTTTGGATGTTGAGTCATCTCCGAAGAAAACAACACTACCATCATATCTTTCAAAATCACAAAACCACAACCTATAAGGAGTCATATACATTAGGGGAATTTTGAGGTAAAAAATAGGCCTCAAAACAAAAGATGTCCTAACAAAAATCAATTTTAACCAATAGGATTCAAGATGATGATGTTATCCAGGGAAAATTTTAAGAAACCCCCCAATTTATATGTATAATAAATCAACGAATCCCCATGGTATATAGAAAAATGTATAGGCTATTTTTTCATTGATATAATATACATATATAATTTTTTTGTGAATCTTTCATTCCATTATAATCTTCTTAAAAAATAGAAAACATTGTGAAATAATGGTGATTCCTTGATAATTTATAAAAATATGTATAATAATAAGAAAAATATTTAGTTAAATTATAATATACTAATTTTCCATGTTTTGGAAAAGAAAAATCAAGAGTAATTTTACTCTAGGTTCTTATTATACACTATTGCAAATATTTTTGCATTTTTTTTATCATGTTTTACCACAAAGGTCTTATGACATCCCAAGGGGAAACTAGTTGGAAAGGAACCCCCAAAGGCATGTGATGTTTAACTAAAGAATTTTTTTTTCTCAAACGTTGTGTTGATGCATCTATATAACTCAATCATATTTAATGTAATTCATATTTTGTAGGCTTCACATGAGAAAAAGCTCTATGAATAGCTATATCAAAATCATTAATATTTACATCAAATTCTTTTGTTTTCTCATACATTGCTTTTCCAAAAGTTATATACTTCTCCAATTCCTCGAGTTCAAATAAACCAGCAACTTTAAAATGCGGTGCTTCCTCGTCATATGTAGGTTTTTCACCTAATTTTTGGATCACAACTATTGTAGTAGTTGTTGCACTTTATTCTACAATTGACATCTCTAATAATTTTGAATTGGTAAACAATTATTTGAAATCGTACAAAATGAAAAATGAAAATGAATGGAAGATAAATATGTATTGAAACTTAATTTCCTATGTGATGAAAAAAGAAAGAAGGTAATAACACAAACTCATTAAAAGACTACAGTTGGTGAGTTAAAAAATATAAACAATAGTCTTTGCATGTTCATTACTTGGAAAAATATGTCACAAATCAATCATCATCAAGGAAATTTTCACTTCAAGAATGATAGTGCACTAAATAGTCTATCGTTCTCATCTAATAACATGTGTTTCTTTTTTTGTATTGGTATCAAAGTATAATTGCATTAGATGAATGTTAGTCTCATGATAATAGGACTGCTATGATGAACACATAGGATCCTAGTGCATAGAACATTTTTCTCTTTAGTTAACTAAGAAGATACCATTTTCCTTTCTTAACAAACAGTAAGTATTTTCAAAGAAAATATAAAATAAACATAGTAGATTCTAAAATGAGGAGATTATTTTGTGACACTACAGAGTGAAAGGAAAAAAAATTCCTTAAATAATCAAATATGTAAAGAAAATAATTTATCTTTTATAGCTCAAATTTCTCGTAATTCCTACATTGTTATTTATATGATTTAAAGATGTTTTCCATTCCTTGGAACCCATTTTCTTCTTTCGTGGTTAACTCCTTTCAACTACCTTTATATTCTCTTTTCATTATTAATCTCACTTCATATTTTATTTCTTTCTTTTTCCTTGATGATGGGTGGAGTGTCCACTCGAATATTGGACATTTTAAATATTAACACACATTTTATTCCAAAAAAAATATCAACAATGGTTGAAAATGTTGATGATGAAGTGGACTATGATAGAAAACCTCGTGAAAAGGATAAATATGATAGGATTATTGTAAATAGGTTGATTAAGGGAACATGTGAGTTCCCACGAGACATCAACTATCAAGTAATGTCAGGAATGCTGAAGGAAACTATCCAAGTATGAAAATTAATCATGAAAACATATATGAATTGAAATGATTGGAGTATGAATTCCTTTAGGCATACTTTATATATTCATTTATTTTTTTATGATGGAATGCATGTATGATAATGAACCTAAGTTCGATATAATGAATGAAGACACTTTTCGTATGGCAAGATTGTTATAATCCTTTTGATACAACCATGAATTAGGATCTCATAATTGAGTCACATGACAATGAGTGAATGGGTAACATAATCATGTTATGAATTTTTATAACACATGAAAGTGAATGCCAATAGAGATAATGTGTGAGACCATATTGTTGATGGATATGGAAGGATGTAATACTTCACAAGTGTCAAGTTTTCTCTTTACTTATATTGGTGTTGTAGACTTTAACCTTCATGCAAATAGTGAGGAGCACCTACAAAGGAGAGGGTTACTAAGGTAATATAGAGTAGAGAAGGGACGTTTCTTGTGGTATTCCTAAGGTATAGATGGGAGGTGACTAGATGATTTGTTGAGGTGTTGGCTAGACCTTCCAACTGATGATGGTGGAATACATGGTATAGAAATGTAGTATTTTGATGTCAAGCGATAAAGATATATTGAGTAGATGTGATCATGAGTATTGAGTATGATTAATAACTAAAAATGATTGAATTATTAGTTTGTTAATATTCTTTTGAAAACACCTCATGGATGGTAGTAAATATTGAAAGAAAGGATTATATGCATAGATACTCACTTGTATTTGGTTGATTGAAAAGTTTAGGTTGTAGATAGAATGGTCTCAAATATGAAAATGAGTGTAATTTTGTAAGAAAGATTAGGTGCTACAACACACGAGTGAAACACTATGAGAAGGAATCTCATACTTGTGAAATATGATATTCTTTATGAATTAGACTTGGAATTTATAAGTTGTATTATTATGAATATATCTATGGTAACTGTATGTGTATGATACATGGTAGATAATGGATATTGAAGATGGAAACCCTCAAATAAAGGCCATTGTTAGGACAAAGGAACCCTGTGATTGCCACACATTATATATGACTAGTGGATGTCTAGTAGTAAGTTCGTGCTCTCCTTACATGAGAAATCCATGACAATATGGCTCACCTAAGGGATTGTTTAGTAGAGAAGGGAACATCTAAGCCTAGTGGGTGAGTGTATCAAGGAGGAGGAAACTTAAAAGTTCATGTGGGATGGTGGCTAGAATCTTGTGGGTGAGTTAGAAAGGATAATGAAATTAATAATTTCCTATGGAAGCCATTATATGGGATAGATGCATATCCATAGAGATAACTATTAAATAAAAAATACATACGTATATTTGAATAGATGCTTACATCATGGAATTGAGAAATATTGTGCATAAGATAAGTGTTTATTTATAATTTCTATAATATGTATGCTTACTGGATTACTAATGTAGGCATATGTTGGAATGTTGAAGTATTGTGGTATACCAAGATAGTGAATAGGATGGCACTGCAAATACAACTAAAGAATGAGGAAAAGAAGTGTTGTTAATGAGAAGAGAATATTTATGATTGTGTTATTTGAAGGGGGATATGATAGAATGTCCTAGTATTGAATCCCATTTACTAACTATACTTAATTATGATTAAATGTTCAATTTTGTTTAGCATGTATATTTTAATTACCATGCTTTATTTACACCACGAGGAAGAATTTTATGGTACATTGAATAATGTAAGTATTATATTTCTTGAATTTAATAAAATAATAGATCTACCTGAGATAGGAGCACATAAAAAATGGGTTATGATAGCAAGAGATGGAAAGGTGAGAGGTTACTAGTGGGTTCTACATTCCGAATAATCCTTAGTTTTCCATTTTTCCAAACTTTACCTTGTTTCCTTCATCACCATGCTCATTACAAAAATCATAGAAACCTTAACTACCAATCATGGAACACATGTGGCGGTTGTGAAGATGTACACCTTCCACAATTACTAAATCAAGGCGATAAGTACCTTCATCATGGGAATTATGAGAGGAGTGGTAAAACGTAGATTTTCTGACATTTTCTTTGAAAAAAATCATGTCCCCACAATAAGGGGGAAAATGAGGTCTCGTGGGGTGTTGGGGACAAGGTGATTTTCTTATTCATTCATTCATCATTATACCCCCCACACAGGTGGTTGATGGGGAAGGAACAAAATCACAATTGGATGTAGTAAATTGATTGTAGAGAGGCAATGATTCATGTAGTCTTAGAGGCATGCATGTGAATAGTTGTAGGGAAGAAGGAATGATTCATTATTGTTAATTATTAGACTAAGACAATCAACATAGTAGAATACAATGATCACCTAAATGACATAATTAATTTTGGTTCTAGGGTGAATGGTGGAGGCATTTCCGTAATAGCCCTGGTGAAAAGATCATGTAATAAAAGCTAATAAAGGAAAAATAAGACCATGGGTAAGGGACACTTATTCCAAGCTAGATGTTGGGAAATGATATCCTAGTGGGCATCACTGGATGTGTGTTTTGGCTAAGGAAAGGAAAAGGTATTAGAAGGAAAAAAGGATTTTTCACACATTTATTTATGAAAATAAAGGAAAATAGGAGAAAATTAAGGTGAAAGGTCAGAGGTTGCATGTGAGGAGGAAATTGAAGGAAAATAATGGAAAATGAAGAAAATTGAGGCCTCATTCATAAAATGACTTCTGAGGACCAGTTCATGGCTTTTGTCAGTGTAATATTTTGTTAGTTCAAGTTTGGAGCTCTCTCATTATTATCTCTCTCTCTCACTCTTGGTCACTTGGAACTTTCTTGGAGCACTCTAGTTTGGAGCAAAGGAAAGGAAAGGCAAGGAAAGGGAAGCAAGGAACAAGGAAAGGAAAGCAAGATCAAGCAACTTCAATAGGAATACTTGCAGGTAACCTTTTGCATGTGTGATTTCCTAGTTGGTTTGGACATGCATGGCTTTGCATGTTGCTGTATGGTTCTCTTGTTGTTGGTGGCATGGTTTTTTCGGGTTATGACAATAGTTTTCAACGTAGGCTAGCCATTTTCTGAATGCAATGGTATGTTGGAATGTTATTTCAATTTTTGAGCTTTGGAATTGTTGGATGGATTTCAGAATCCAGGGAAGAGGCGGTCTCAAGGTTCATTCCCAAAGGCCTAGGAATCCCTTGACCAGTTTTGGTGGGATACACAGTAAAGACTAAGGGAGAAGTCTCGATTTAGGGCCTAGTGATCCAGGTTTGGATTGCGGTAAAGCTTGAGAGACAAGGAAACAGAAAACTCCCCAAGGATACTGATGGATTTTGGATGGCATTCCAAGTTATGTTCAGTTGTGATCAGAGCATCAGTTTTGGTGCGATCACTGTTTGGTGAGGGTGGAGGTGGTTTAACCTCTGGATTCCCTTGGTTGCTCATGGATTGTTTGTTCTATGAGATCCCACATTTGTGCTTGGAATATGGCACGGTGGTGACTAGCTGAAAGAGAGTTTTGATTCAACCATGTCTATGGTCAGGTGGTACGTGGAAGTCCCAAACTTGGTAGAATTTTTCTATGATTAATAAAAGCTAAGTTATCTTATTTTTTCAATGATTTATATGTGGATTTAATGGCTATCATATCTCTGATATTTATATTGTTTTATTCTGGTTATAAGCATGGTTGAATGACATGTTTATGTCATGGTTATTTCATATATTTACTTGTAACTATTAAATGGATGGATGAAAGACCTAATTGATGATGTAGTAGTTCAATGGAGAAGGAGGTGATCATTGTAGTTATGTTTCATAAGTTGTTTCAGTCGTTTATGCTATGTCTTGTATCCTAGAACTGTAGGTTGCATTGATGCCAAGTGTTTGACATAATGTTAGTCTTGATTGGGGATTCTCAGGCCTAGTCTTGAGGGTAATTTTTTATTTATCAGCATTGTTATCGTGTTTTTAATGAATTTTGGAAGTTACAACAAGTTCTGGGCAGAGGCCAGGATTTTGGGCTAGGAAAGTGGCTTAAATCTCAGGGTCGCTGGCACAAAACTGGCAATTTTGTTCCATAGTCGTTGGTAGGTAGGCCTGTGAGAGAAAATTTGGGTCGTTGGTCACTCCTTTTCCCATAGCATGAGAGCAACTATGGCCTAAGAGATGCAAAATAGTTGTGGGACCCAGGGACATGTTGTCTGAGTGGATGACTTGTCTCCTGAGGGTTCTGTTGATGACATTGGATCATTGTATGTGATGTTCCATCAATTCCACTTCCTTAAGGTGACATAGGAGGTCAAATCTAATTGTAGTAGCATCTCTCTTGATGTTTACCCCAGTTGGCATGGTTACTTTGGGTAGACCTGGGAGGTGGTGTTATAAATTGGTATCAAAGCATGGTTTTGTTCTCTTTGGGTCATATCTGGTGTTACATATATGGATGAATGTGTTGTTAATGCATGCATGTTAGTTGCATGTGTGGATCTTACACTTGTGTTCCATGTGCTTGTTTCATTGCATCATATTGATCATGGTAGTAGTAAGGTTATCATGAGGAACTTGATGTCGATTTTATGGAATGTATCATCATGAGTATATGACTGGTTATACAATTATATGAAACTTGATTACATCCTTTCATGTTGGGTTGCATTCTTGGTTATTTGATTGCATGCAACCGTCTTATAGGTTGATTACAAGAATTGATCTCTTATGCTCGACTACATGCAGTTATGTGTATGTGTAGTTGATTAGGCATTGCTTATGTAGGTTGATAGTTGCATGAGGCAATGTGTATACTAGAGTAATGGTTTTATCATGCATGAGGTCATAGCATGCATTGTTGATATGGCCTTGCATTGATGACTGGACCCTAGTTAGTATGATGGTTATGCATTGATACACTTATTGATATATGTCTATATGTTAATATGGTTATGTTCTACATGCATCACACTGATTTGATGATCTTACAGACAAGTTATCCTCCTTGATTTATGCTAAGGTACGTTGATTTATGGTGATTTGGTTTAGCTAACATAGTATGCCTTGTAGGAAAGAGATAAGATGGCTAGCAAGGTGGTATACTACATAGAATATACTTATGCATCAAATGAGCGGCTTGGTGTAGGGCACTCTTCTGAATTGGCAGACACATTGAGAAGCCTGAAGGAAGAAATAAGGATTTTCAAAGCAGACAATGAAAAAATTATGAAGACACAAGAGAAACAAGCAGAGGTGAATGAGATATTACTTTAGAGTTTTTCAGATTTGCAGCTACATGAACCTCTTCGGATTAGCCATGGACATGAGGACATAACTAATGGAGCATATGGCAGAAGGTCTCATAGTAGACATAGGTCAGATATATATGACACTATCAAATATGGCAGGATGTTGGACATTCCAGATAGGAGGGGTGACAGACACATGTATTAATCTAATTCTGGTTTTCATAGACATCATGGTCATCATCATTATCATCCATACAGGAGGAATAATAGGGGATACTTGGCGAATGAGTTCAAGAAGGAAAAGCCACCTACCTTTGATGGAGAGATGAAGAAATTACAAGATGTGGAGGATTGGTTGCTTGGCATGAGGAAATTTGTTAGATTGCATGATTACTAAAAAAACATGAAAGCAAGGATAGTCCTTTTCAGTCTCAAAGGTAAAGCGGATATTTGGTGGGAAGATGTGAAGAATGTCAAGGACATACATGAGGATGATTTTGAAAGGATCTTCAAGAAGAAGTAATTATCTTAGAGGTATTATGATGATGGAGCTAAGGAGTTTTATGAGTTGTGGATGGGTTCTATGACAGATGAGGAGTATACTAGAAGATTTTTGGAGTTATTGAGATATGTGCCTTACCTCGAAGAGGAGAGGACGAAGGTTAAGAGATTCATTAGTGGATTGCAAGTTTCATACAGAGACTAGATTGATTTCGATGAGCCTAAATCATTGGATGAGGCCATCCGAAAGTTGAAGCATTATTATGAGGAGTCGAGGCACAGATTTGAGCTGAAACATGAATTGAAGAGAATTGACAAAGCTAAAGGAAAATGGACACCAAAGCGAGGAACACCTCAAGATGCAAGTGAGAAAGATAATGCAGTTCCTTACAAGAGAATCAATATAGCTGAGAAGGGACATGGAGAGAAGCACTCTAAAGGTGGTGGTTGGGAACCATTGTAGTGTTGGATATGTGGTAAGGATCATCGTAAGAGGGATTGTCTACAGTATCAGAGTGGTGGTAGGACATAGATCTACATTTCTCAGGAGGTGCATACAATTGGTGATGTTGGTCATAACATTCCTTGGATTTATTCAGCTATGGACAATAGGAAAGAAGATCATCAGGCATCGATCATTGAGATGGATAGTAAGCTTCGTGATCAAGTTGCTTCTATTTTGATTGATCCTGGATCTAACTATAGTTATATTAATCCTGATCTGGTGGATAAGTGTGGTTTAATAAAAGAAGTGCGTGCAGAATGTGGTTGGTACAGTTGGCTACAGGTACAAAGAAGCGAGTTCACCATTGGGTAAGAGCTTGTGAATTTGAGTTAAATGGTATGCCTACAGCAGCACATTTGAATGTATTTCCACTAAGACCGTATAGTATGATTTTGGGTATGGATTGGTTATACCTTTACAGAACTAAAGTGGATTGCTTCGACAAGGCCATTAAGTGTGTGGATGATAGTGGGGAAAAGAGGACCTTGCAGGTAAAGAAGAAGCCTACATCAGTGAGGATGGTTACCGCTATGCAGGCTAAGAGTAGTTGCAGAAAATGTTGTGTGATGTTTGCAGTACACATTTCCAGTGACAAGGTTAAGGAGGTTGAGGATGTTGATGTGTTGAGTAGGTACCCAGTATTGTAGCAGTTTTGGGATGTATTTCTTGAGGACATTTAAGAGTTTCCACCTCACAGGGAGGTAGAATTTTCTATTGAGTTAGTGCCAGGGGAAGCTCCAACATCGAAAGCACCTTACAGGATGAGCACAAATGGGTTGGTAAAGTTAAAGTTGTAGCTAATGGAAATCTTAGACAAAGGATGCATTAGACCTAGTGTATCACCTTGGGGTACACCCGTGTTGTTCGTAAAGAAGAAAGATGGTACTCCTCGATTGTGCATTGAATACAGGAAACTAAACAAAGTAACGATTAAGAACATGAACCCTTTGCCGAGGATCGATGATTTGTTTGATCAACTAAAGGGAGCAACAGTTTTCTCTAAGATCAACTTGAGATTGGGATACCATCAGGTACGCATCAAGGGAGAGGATATCTTCAAGACTTCATTCAGGACCAAGTATGGGAATTATGAGTTTGTTGTTGTTCCATTTGGTTGGACTAATGCTCTAGCTACATTCGGGTGTTTGATGAATAATGTGTTGTGTCCTTATTTGGACAAGTTTGTTATTATATTCATTGATGACATATCAATATATTATAAGAATGAGGAAGACCATGTCGAACATTTAGTAGCAATGTTGAGATTGCTAAGAGAGCATCAATTTTATGCTAAGCTTAGCAAGTGCAGCTTATTTCAAACTGAGGTACACTACTTGGGACATGTTGTATCCAAGGAAGGCATAACAGTAGATCCAGAAAAGATAAGGGCCATCATGGAATGGGTAGCTCCTAAGAATGTAGATGAGGTGATATCATTCATGGGATTGGTAGGTTACTACAGGAGGTTCATCAAGAACTTCTCATGCATTGCATATCCTATCACATCATTGCAGCAGAAAGTTAAAAAGTTTGAATGGATGGCGGAATGTGAAGATAGTTTTGAGTAGCTCAAGCAGTTGTTGACACATGCACCAGTGCTAAATATTGTGGATCCAAACATAAAATTTGTAGTGTGTACAGATTCTTGAAAGAGGGGACTTGGTGGAGCTCTCATGCAAGAAGGACATGTAGTGTGCTATGAGTCACAGAAACTAAATGAGCATGAGCAGAACTATCCAACGCATGATCTTGAGCTAGCAGCAATTATACATGCATTGAAGATGTGGAGACATTATCTTTTGGGCAGGAGGTTTACATTAATGAGCGATCACAGTGGGTTGAGGTATTTGTTCTACCAGCTGAATCTAAATGTTAGGCAAGCTAGATGGTTGACTACCCTTAGTGAGTTTGACTTTGATATCAAATAAATCAAAGGGAAGGAGAACTAGGTTGCAGATTCTCTTAGCAGGAAGGTATAGGTAAATCATATAGTAGCTATAAGCTCCTATGGAACAGAGTTATAGGATATGATCTTGTAGGTAGGACAACGGGATGAAAAATACATGGAGATTATGCACAAGTTATAGCATATTACAGGAATAGGTAAAGGTACAGGTATAGGTGATCAGGATGTGGACTATCATCTCATGGCATATGGCTTGGTGAGGTTTCGAGATAGGATCTATGTACCAAATTGTAGTGAGCTCAATAAGATTATATTGATGGAGTTTCATGTGAAGCCATATTCGGGTTATCCAGGATATCAGAAGACATTGATGACGGTGAAGAAGTTTTACTATTGGTTAAATCTGAAGAAGGAAGTGACTGAGTTCATGGCTAGATGTTTAGACTGATAGAAAGTAAAGGCGGAATGAAAGAATCTAGGTGGTCTACTACAACCTATTGCAATTCCAGAATGAAAACAGGGGCTCATTTTGATGGATTTCATCACAGGTCTTTCGAGGACAGTGAGGAAACATTATTCTATTATGGTCGTGGTTGACAAGTTGAGCAAGGTAGCTCACTTCATTCTAGTGAATACTACATATTCAACAAGTGAGGTAACACAGGTGTTCATCAGAGAGATAGTGGGACTACATGGTGTTCCAAAGAAGATTGTGTCAGACAAGGATGCAAATTTCACTTCCAAGTTTTGGAAGGATCTATTTGGAGGATTGGGTATAGAGTTTGCCTTCAGTACAACTTATCACCCATGGAAAAATGGTCAGACAAAGAGGGTCAATATGATCTTAGAGGATATGTTGAGGATGTGCGTGATCCACCAACAGAGTAAATGGGAGGAGTATCTTCCATTGGTGGAGTTTTCATTCAATAATGGTTATCAAGAATCATTAAGGATGAGTCCTTTTGAGGCATTGTATGGATGAAGTTGTAATACTCCCATCGACTGGAGTGATCTAGTGAATAGGGTACTTATTTGGCTAGACATGTTGGCAGACATGGAGCAAGAAATGCAGGTTATAAATAAGAATCGAAAGGCAACACAAGATAGATAGAAGAGTTATTAAAATCAACACGGGGTGTTTAAAGAGTTTCAGGTTGGGGAGCATGTGTATTTTTGCATCAAGCCCAAGAAAATATCTTTAAGGATTGGTTCATGTGCCAAGTTGGCACCACGATATTGTGGGCCTTTTGAGATCCTTGAGAGGATTGGACCATTGGCATATCGACTTGCACTACCTCCAACAATGAGAGTCCATGATGTTTTACATATTTCATTGCTTAAGAAGTATATAAAGGATGTTGATCATGTTATTGATTGGTCTAATTGCAAGTGGAGCTAGAAGGAAAGTTCCAACTGGAGCCTTAGTGCATATTGCAGTAGAAACATCTCATGCTCAGGAACAGAGCCATAGAGCAATTTAAAGCATAATGGAATTACTTTGGGCCTGACGAAGCTACATGGGAGATGACCGATTAGATGCGGGCCCTATATCCTTCATTGTTTTTCGGTTGAGGCTAAGAATTTTTGGTTTGATGTGGGTTTATGTTCGGCATATGTTTTGCTAATGTCTTGATATTTGTATATGTATATTTATATGGATGTAAATACCGCCATGAACTAAGTTATAAAGCTCCAATAAGCGGAATGGTTATTATCTTGTCATGTTGTCATGATGTTTTTCTTCTGAGCAGGTTCTTCATTGTAAATACTGCAACGAGTTAATTTATAAAGCTCCATGGGTAGTATGTTTTCTTTTAGCGAGTTTGGTGAGGTCTTGGTGTGGTTTAACACCAAGGGCGGTGTTCCCCAAGGGGGAGGATTCTATAACAACCTTGGTCAAAAGTTCATGTAATAAAAGTTAATAAAGGAAAAATAAGACCACGGGCAAGGGACACTTATTCCAAGCTGAATGTTGGGCAAACATATCCTAGTGGGCATCACTGTATGTGTGTTTTGGCTAAGGAAAATTGACAAAGGCTAAGGAAAATAGGAATTTTGGCACATTTATTTATGAAAATAAAGGAAATTAGGAAAAAAGTAAGGTGAAAGGTCACAGGTTGTGTGTGAGGAGGAAATTGAAGGAAAATAATGGAAAATGAAGAAAATAGAGGCCTCATTCATAAAAAGGCTTCTGAGGACCAGTTCATGGATTTTGTCAATGTAACCTTTTGTCAATTCAAGTTTTGATCTCTCTCATTATTATCACTCTCTCTCTCACTCTTGGTCACTTGGAGTTTTCATGGAGAACTCTAGTTTGGAGAAAAGGAAAGGAAACGCAAGGAAAGGAAAGGAAAGGAAAGGAAAGGAAAGCAAGGAACAAGGAAAGGAAAGCAAGATCAGACAACTTCAACAGGAATACTTGAAGGTAACCATTTTCATGTGTGATTTCCTAGTTGGTTTAGACATGCATGACTTTGCATGTTGACGTATGGTTCTCTTGTTGTCGATGGCATGGTTTTTTTGGGTTATGATAATGGCTTTTAGACTAGCCTAGCCTTTTTCTGAATGTTATGGTATGTTGGGATGTTATTTCAGTTTTTTATCTTTGGAATTGTTGGATGAATTTCAGAATCCGGGGCGAAGGTGGTCTCAAGGTTCATTCCCAAAGGCTTAGGAATCCCTTGACCAGTTTTGGCAGGACACATGGTAAAGCCTGAGGGAGAAGTCTCAGTTTAGGGCCCAGTGATCTGGGTTTGGATTGCAGTAAAGCTTGAGAGACAAAGAGATGAAAAATTCCTCAAGGATAGTGATGGATTCTGGATGGCATTGCAAGTTCTGTTTGGTTGCGATAGGAGCAACAATTTTGAATTGTATCCGTCACTCGACCGGAGAGGGAGAGGGCTATTAAGGAGATATGCTTTCAATCTTAGGAAATGCAGAAAATGTCTTTGTCTTTTTCATAGGCAAGTGGGGACCTCATGCATAGACGTAGATCCTAAGGGTGGAGGTGGTTTAACCTTTGGATTGCGTTGGTTGTTCTTGGATTGGTTTTTCTATGAGATCCCACATTTATGCTTGGAATATGGCACAGGGGTGACCGACTAAAAGAGAGATTTGGTTTAACCATGTCTATCGTCGGGTGGTATGTGGAAGTCCTGAACCTGGTCGGATTTGCCTATGATTAATAAAATCTAAGTTCTCTTAGTTTTTCACTGATTTATATGTGGATTTAATGGCTATCATATCTCTGATATTCATATGGTTTTATGCTAGTTATAAGCATGGTTGAATGATTGGTTTATGTCATGGTTATTTCATATATTTAATTGTAACTGTTAATTGGATGGATGCAAGACCTAATTGATGATGTAGTAGTTCAATGGAGAAGGAGGCAATCCTTATGGTTATGTTTCATAAGTTGTTTCAGTCGTTTATGCTCTGTCTTATATCCTAGACCTGTAGGTTGCATTGATGCCAAGTGTTTGACAGAATGTTAGTCCCGGTTGGGGATGCTCAAGCCTATTCCCAAGGGTGATTTTTGATTGATCAATATTGTTATCATGTTTTTAATGAATTCTGGAAGTTACAACAAGTTCTCAACAAAGGCTAGGATTTTGGGCTAGAAAAGTGGCTTAAATCCGAAGGTAACTAGCAAGCAGGCCTGTGAGAGCGACTTTGGTTGCTGGTCACTCCCTTGCCCATAGCATGATAGCAACTATGGCCTAAGATCTACAGAATAACCGTGGGACCTAAGGACAAGCTATCTAAGTGGATGACTTGTCTCCTGAGGATTTTGTTGATGATGTTGGATGACTATATGTGATGTTCCATCGATTCCACTTCCTTAAGGTGACATAGTAGGTCAAATCTTATTGTAGTAGGATCTCTCCTCATGTTTACCTCGGTTGGCATGGTTACTTTTGGTAGACCTAGGAGGGGGTGTTATAATTTCACATTCACATGAATGGTTTGTGACCATTATGAAATCATGCAAAGAATATTGAAGAGAGATGCATGGGGCCAGACACAATAGAGAAGGAAAATCATATGGAAGAGAAGTAGGTTATAAGAGAGAAAGAAATTGAGAGAGAGGTAAATTCATTCTTTATTAGTTGATACTAACATCCATGAAAGTATTTTTAGAGGTATTGATTCATACTAGGAGGCTGATCAAGGAATGATAAAGACCATTTTGAATTCATGTGATGAGAACTACAAAAATATGTATAGATTATGAAAATATATAAGGAAGAGATTCAAATGGTTAGAAGTTAATTCCTTGGGAAAGAAGAGAATTCTAAAGAGGGGGAACATAGAGAGATTCAAAAATAAGGTTGGAAAGGGATCCAAGGAAGATATCAAGCTATGTGATGGAGAAGACATGGATAGAATCTAAGGAGGAAATCATAGTGTGGGTTGAACAGACAAGCAAGGAAGCCTTTAAAACTTGAAAAAGGCCAAGAACTAAGTAAATTTTGTTGGAGTTAATGGATAGTATCTAGACCCTCTGCACACACATACAGGGAGCTCAGAGACTTTTGAGGGAATATTAAGTAGATAAGGAAGGTCTTTTCATTTTTCTATGTAAGGAAAGCAGTGTGTCACCAAAATAGTTGTGTTATTCCAAGGAAAAAAATAGTGGTGAGACAATGCGATAGGTAATTTTTTGTCCTAAGATAAAATGATTTCCATAAAAAATTTCTAAATTTCCTTAGTTGTATCATAGCCTCAATTGGGGTGGTCTAGTATAAAAAGAATAAGCGCAATATAGTGTATGGTTGGGTGGAACATTTATTTACCTAAGTTAATGTTGGCCTTCAACTTTCAAATAGATAAGTTTTTCCTTTAGTTTGTTTATTCAATTGATTAATACAATGCACTTGGTTGGAGTATTTTAGTATTTGAATGGTGAATGTTGAATATTGCTATAGGTTTACTATTTATTCATAATGGGAAATCAATGTTATATGTTCCGCTGTAATTCTTATAAATGGAATTTTATATAATGGTACAAAATTTTTACTAAGTATCATTATATATATTTATTTATGGATGTGAGTGTGTCATTAAACATCCATAACGTTATAGCTTGTAATGAACATGTTATGTGAATCGATATTTTGGTTATAGTTACCATTAGGGAATAACGAACTATGGATGGAACTTTATTCTTGTTTGCTAATGTTATGCACGAAACTAGAGGTATATATTGTGCTTCGTCTACTTAATCATACGCATTTACCTTGTAATCGTTTTTTTTATTAAAATAAGAACTCACTTTTTATGCACCAAACTAGAGGTAAAACAAATATATATCATTTTCGATCATTTTTTTGATAAAAATTAATGTAACAAAAATTTAGACATAAAATATAATTGTGTAAGGGGAAATTCCAAAAGATAGTTCCTCTATACCCCAAGGTTTTGAAAACTAGGCTATCCATGAAGATTTTTCTTTCTCCAATTGATTCTTGAGCATTTTAGATAAAAATTCATATGTACAATGCCTCAAATTCTCATTGAGAGTGATCACGGTTATTTTTTATTTGCATGTAAATTTTCATCCGTGGGATATGAGAATATTTTTTTATTTGCATGTATGTTTTCATCTATGGGATATGAGAATCAATTCTTTAATTAGAAACTTAACTGCAGTACTTGGAACTAGAAACAAAGTTGTGCACACATGATCAAATTAGTGTACATGTACCAAGGAAAATTTTAAGGATGGAAAATTTTCTTGAAGTTTAAAACATTGGCGAATCTCACTAATCCCTAATATGAAAATTATAAATGTTTATTGATATATTTGTAAAATTAATCAAATTTATAATTATTTTATATATAGTCTCTATATAATGTTGGCGATTTTTAAGGTAAAATAATTTTATATTCTAAAATTTGGGCGAATCGTCTTTTATAAAATTGGAAATTGGCGAATCTTTTTTTTGGACAAATCATGGAAAATTAGCCCACTGGGCGAACATTATATTATTTTTTTTGGTTTAGATTATATTTCAATCTTGGAGAGAGAGTATCTAGGATTTTTTCAAGGGAGCATGGCAGTCTTGTAGCTCCAAGAAAAACCTCTTTCATAGTGAAAATTTTGACTAAAAAAAATTCACACAACAGATTTAGAAACCTAAGCAATTTGTAAGATATATATATATATATATATATATATATATATATATATATATATATATATATATATATATATATATATACACACATATTTCAATCTTGAAGAGAGAGTATATAGGATTTTTTCGGGTGAGCAAGACAATCTTATAGCTTACAGTGAAAATTTTTACTAAAATATTTGCACACAAACGATCTGGAAATCTATTGATACACACACAAACACAAACTGGTTGTAATTTTTCATTGTCTAATTATATATTTGAATGTAAAAAATGAGTTCAATGTCTTCAAAAATTTCTTGAGAACTTGTATTGTGTAAACTACATAGCTTAAACTTTAAATTCTAACACATATTTTCTTGATTTCAAACAAAATGACCAAAAAATATTCTTAAAAGAGGGCCACAATGAGACTACTTAAAATGTTTTAGCCATAAAAAAACATATTTTTTTCAATTGCTTTATATAATGAATATAAAGTTTTTTGAATCATATATAATATATACACATTTAAATATTTTTCTTGAAATATTTTATCTATGGAATATGTTTTCCACATTAAAATGAGCTTTATTTTATTAATATATTTTTGAATACATTTCATATTAATTATCCCTCCAAATTAAAATATTTTATTTATTAGTCACATTGAATATTTTATTATTAATTATATATTTTTAAATGTTGCATTTTAATTTGATATTGATAATTAAATAAAGTACATATCTCCTTGGACTTTTTAAATTTTCATTACTTCTCTTACAACATTGAAATATTTTATTATGATCAACATTAAAATAATTAGTCATTTAGACTCTCTCCATATACATATGCATGAGGTTGAGATTGAAATAAATTATTTCACATGCATATTTAAAAACATTATTTGATTCATGTACTAAAATATTTAAAAAAAATAATTATGTCAGGTACTAAAATATTTTTAGAAAGTATAATAATTATACAATTTGTTGTACTCAGAAATATTACATTTATTAGTATTCTGGATTTAAGACATCTGCGGTTTATATCTTCTAATTTAGTAACCGGAGAACCCACAGTAAAAACCATTTTTTGTCAAAGTTTCAAATCCCAACAGAGATCCATCATCAGGACATTCTTGAATGACGATAGTAGAAGAGCTTGAATGAGGGTTGCAACTCTTCTTGCTATCTTCACCCTAAATTTTTCGAGTGAAATGATTTCACTCCATGTATCCCCTTTGCATAGGGAAATGATTCTGGATTTAAGACATCTGTGATTTATATCTTCTAATTTAGTAACCGGAGAACCCATAGTAAAAACCATTTTTCGTCAACATTTCAAATCCCAACAGCGATCCATCATCAGGACATTCTTGAATGATGTTTATATAATGGAAAAACCTGTGAGCAATTTTTGAAACCGACGTTTCGGACTAGCTAGGTGAGTCCATCATCAGGGTAATGAGATCTGCATTTTGAGAAAGAGAGAGTCAAGAAAATGAGAACCTAATAATAGAAGGATGGATAGATAACCTAGGTTTGGAGAGGTCGGCTTGATTTTCAACAATTTATTAATAAATGAATAAATAAATTTTTAATTTTGATTAATAATTTTAAACCTATATTAAAGTAATTTTTTTTTTTTACTAGATTAATTTGACCTAATATTAAAAATAAAATTAATTTAAACTAAATAAAATCAATTTAATAAATTAATTAATTAATTAAATTAATTTTAAATTTGAAACTATATTAATTCATTAATTAATTAATTAATTAATTTTTAAATTTAGTTTAATTAATAAATTTAAATTTTTTTAATAAGATAAATTCACTTAAATTAATTTGGCCTAAATTAAAAATAAAATTATTAAAAACTAAGTGGAATAAATAAATTTTAATTTTGTTTTAAATTTTAATTTAATTAATAAATTTAAAACTATATTAAAAGTAATTTTTTTATTTTTTTTAAATAGATTAATTTGACCTAAATAAAAATAAAATTAATTTAAACTAAATTTAACGTAAAATCAATTTAATTAATTAATTCATTAATTAAATTAATTTTAAATTTGGTTTAATTAATAAATTTAAAACTATATTAATTAATTAATTAATTAATTAATTTTTAAATTTAGTTTAATTAATAATAATTTTTTGAATCAAATTAATTCATTTAAATTAATTTGGCCCAAATTAAAAATAAAATTAGTTTTAAACTAAATTTAAAATAAAATCAATTTAAATTAATTAATTAATTAATTAATTAAATTAATTTTAAATTTAGTTAAAATTTTAATTAATTAATTAATAGAATTTGGTTATTAATTTATGCAATTATATATATATATATATGTTAATATTAATTTATTTACTTATTTGAGCTGTAAATGCTGTCTTAAGGGAGAATTTGTATAAATTAAAGTTACTGTATTTTGTTTAACAAAGGTTTCAGGTATTACTTAATTTAAGACCATCATCCCTATTCATATTATTAGAAGATTTTTCAATTTCTATTGCCTCTTTAATTCTTCTTTTTAAATAGTGGTCTTCCTTGTGGATTAATTTAGCTTGTTCCATGCATATATAGTGAGAGAAGGAACAAGCATGCTCTGCAAGACCTGATTTATCAGACCTATTTCTAGTAATATCACTAATGTGCTCTTTTAATCTTACTCCAAAGGATCTCCCTGTTTCCCCTATATAAACTTTACCGCATGAACAGGGAATCGAATAAACGCCTTTGTGACATTTTGGGTCAATTGCATCTTTTGCAGATTCAAGCATGTTTTTTATGGTGTTAGGGGGGGTGAAAGCTACCATAATGTTATGCTTAGCGAGAACTTTGGCAATTTTATCAGTGATTCCTTGTATATAGGGAAGGGATATTCTAGGGTTATCTGCAAAAGATGCAATTGACCCAAAATGTCACAAAGGCGTTTATTCGATTCCCTGTTCATGCGGTAAAGTTTATATAGGGGAAACAAGGAGATCCTTTGGAGTAAGATTAAAAGAGCACATTAGTGATATTACTAGAAATAGGTCTGATAAATCAGGTCTTGCAGAGCATGCTTGTTCCTCCTCTCACTATATATGCATGGAACAAGCTAAATTAATCCACAAGGAAGACCACTATTTAAAAAGAAGAATTAAAGAGGCAATAGAAATTGAAAAATCTTCTAATAATATGAATAGGGATGATGGTCTTAAATTAAGTAATACCTGGAAACCCTTGTTAAACAAAATACAGTAACTTTAATTTATACAAATTCTCCCTTAAGACAGCATTTACAGCTCAAATAAGTAAATAAATTAATATTAACATATATATATATATATATATATATATATATATATATATATATATATATATAATTGCATAAATTAATAACCAAATTCTATTAATTAATTAATTAATTAAAATTTTAACTAAATTTAAAATTAATTTAATTAATTAATTAATTTAAATTGATTTTATTTTAAATTTAGTTTAAAACTAATTTTATTTTTAATTTAGGCCAAATTAATTTAAATGAATTAATTTTATTCAAAAAATTATTATTAATTATACTAAATTTAAAAATTAATTAATTAATTAATTAATATAGTTTTAAATTTATTAATTAAACCAAATTTAAAATTAATTTAATTAATGAATTAATTAATTAAATTGATTTTACGTTAAATTTAGTTTAAATTAATTTTATTTTTATTTAGGTCAAATTAATCTATTTAAAAATAAAAATAAAAAAATTACTTTTAATATAGTTTTAAATTTATTAATTAAATTAAAATTTAAAACAAAATTAAAATTTATTTATTCCACTTAGTTTTTAATAATTTTATTTTTAATTTAGGCCAAATTAATTTAAGTGAATTTATCTTATTAAAAAAATTAAATTTATTAATTAAACTAAATTTAAAAATTAATTAATTAATTAATTAATGAATTAATATAGTTTCAAATTTAAAATTAATTTAATTAATTTATTTATTTATTTATTTATTAAATTGGTTTTATTTAGTTTAAATTAATTTTATTTTTAATATTAGGTCAAATTAATCTAGTAAAAAAAAAAAAAAATACTTTAATATAGGTTTAAAATTATTAATCAAAATTAAAAATTTATTTATCCATTTATTAATAAATTGTTGAAAATCAAGCCGACCTCTCCAAACCTAGGTTATCTATCCATCCTTCTATTAATAGGTTCTCATTTTCTTGACTCTCTCTTTCTCAAAAATGCAGATCTCATTGCCCTGATGATGGACTCACCTAGCTAGTCCAAAACGTCGGTTTCAAAAATTGCTCACAGGTTTTTCCATTAATTAAATACTCTTCCAGCCTGTATGGAATCTCTCTTCAACATTCTTGAATGATGATAGTAGAAGAGCTTGAATGAGGGCTGCAGCTTTCTTGCTATCTTCACCCAAAATTTTTCGAGTAAAATGATTTAATTCCATGTATCCCCTCTGCATAGGGAAATGATTATGGATTTAAGACATTTGTGGTTTATATCTTCTAATTTAGTAACCGGAGAACCCACAGTAAAAACCATTTTTTATCAACGTTTCAAATCCCAATAGGGATCCATCATCAGGACATTCTTGAATGATGATAATAGAAGAGCTTAAATGAGGGTTGCAACTCTTCTTGCTATCTTCACCTCAAATTTTTCGAGTAAAATGATTTCACTCCATGTATCCCCTCCACATAGGGAAATGATTTTGGATTTAAGACATCTATAGTTTATATCTTCTAATTTAGTAACCAGAGAACCCACAGTAAAAACAATTTTTCTTCAATGTTTCAAATCCCAACAGGGATCCATCATCAGGACATTCTTGAATGATGATAGTATAAGAGCTTGAATGAGGGTTGCAGCTCTTCTATCTATCTTCACCCTAAATTTTTTGAGTAAAATGATTTCACTCCATGTATCCTCTCTGCATAGGGAAATGATTCTGGATTTAAGACATCTGTGGTTTATATCTTCTAATTTAGTAACCGAAGAACCCATAGTAAAAACCATTTTTCGTCAACGTTTCAAATCCCAACAAGGATCCATCATCAGGACATTCTTGAATGATGATAGTAGAAGAGATTGAATGAGGGTTGCAGCTCTTCTTGCTATCTTCACCCTAAATTTTTCGAGTAAAATGATTTCACTCCATGTATCCCCTCCGCATAGGGAAATGATTTTGGATTTAAGACATCTATGGTTTATACCTTCTAATTTAGTAATTGTAGAACCCACAGTAAAAACCATTTTTTGTCAACGTTTCAAATTCCAATAGGGATCCATCATTAGGACATTCTTGAATGATGATAGTAGAAGAGCTTGAATGAGGGTTGTAGCTCTTCTTGCTATCTTCACCCTAAATTTTTCGAGTAAAATGATTTCACTCCATGTATCCCCTCTGCATAGGAAAATGATTCTGGATTTAATACATCTGTGGTTTATATCTTCTAATTTAGTAATCGGAGAACCCACAGTGAAAACCATTTTTCGTCAACGTTTCAAATCCCAACAGGGATCCATCATCAGGACATTCTTGAATGATTATAGTAGAAGAGCTTGAATGAGAGTTGCAGCTCTTCTTGCTATCTTCACCCTAAATTTTTCGAGTAAAATGATTTCACTCCATGTATCCCCATCGAGTAGGGAAATAATTCTGGATTTAAGACATCTCTGGTTTATATCTTCTAATTTAGTAACCGGAGAACCCACATTAAAAACCATTTTTCATCAACGTTTCAAATCCCAACAGGGATCCATCATCAGGACATTCTTGAATGATGATAGTAGAAGAGCTTGAATGAGGGCTACAGCTCTTCTTGCTATCTTCACCCTAAATTTTTCGAGTAAAATGATTTCACTCCATGTATCCCCTCCGCATAGGGAAATGCTTCTGGATTTAAGACATCTATGGTTTATATCTACTAATTTAGTAACCGAAGAACCCACAGTAAAAACCATTTTTCGTCAACATTTCAAATCCCAACAGGGATCTATCATCAGGAAATTCTTGAATGATGATAGTAGAAGAGCTTGAATGAGGGTTGCCGCTCTTCTTGTTATATTCACCCTAAATTGTTCGAGTAAAATGATTTCACTCCATGTATCCCCTCCGCATAGGGAAATGATTCTGGATTTAAGACATCTGTGGTTTATATCTTCTAATTTAGTAACCAAAGAACCCACAGTAAACCATTCTTCGTCAAAGTTTCAAATCCCAACAGGGATCCATCATCAAGACATTCTTGAATGATGATAGTAGAAGAGCTTGAATGGGGGTTGCAGCTCATCTTGCTATCTTCACCCTAAATTTTTCGAGTAAAATGATTTCACTCCATGTATCCCCTCCGCATGGGGAAATGATTCTGGATTTAAAACATTTGTGGTTTATATCTTCTAATTTAGTAACTAGAGAACACACAGTAAAAACCATTTTTCTTCAACGTTTCAAATCCCAACATGGATCCATCATCAGGACATTCTTGAATGATGATAGTAGAAGAGCTTGAATGATGGCTGCAACTCTTCTTGCTATCTTCACCCTAAATTTTTCGAGTAAAATGATTTCACTCCATGTATCCCCTCGGCATAGGGAAATGATTCTGGATTTAAGACATCTGTGGTTTATATCTTCTAATTTAGTAACCGGAAAACCCACAGTAAAATCATTTTTCGTCAACATTTCAAATCCCAATAGGGATCCATCATCATGACATTCTTGAATGATGATAGTAGAAGAGCTTGAATGAGGGCTACAACTCTTCTCGCTATCTTCACCCAAAATTTTTCGAGTAAAATGATTTCACTCCATGTATCCCCTCCGCATAGGGAAATGATTATGGATTTAAGACATCCATGGTTTATATCTCATAATTTAGTAACCAGAGAACCCACAGTAAAAACCATTTTTCGTCAACGTTTCAAATCCCAACAGGGATCCATCATCAGGGCATTCTTTAATGATGATAGTAGAAGAGCTTGAATGAGGGCTACAACTCTTCTCGCTATCTTCACCCTAAATTTTTCGAGTAAAATGATTTCACTCCATTTATCCCCTCCTTATAGGGAAATGATTCTAGATTTAAGACATCTGTGGTTTATATCTTCAATTTAGGAACTGGAGAACCCACAGTAAAAACCATTTTCGTCAACGTTTCAAATTCCAACAGGGATCCATCATCAGGACATTCTCGAATGATGATAGTAGAAGAGCTTAAATGAGCGTTGCAGCTCTTCTCACTATCTTCACCCTAAATTTTTCGAGTAAAATGATTTCACTCAATGTATCCCCTCCGCATAGGGAAATGATTCTGGATTTAAGACATCTGTGGTTTATATCTTCTAATTTAGTAACCGAAGAACCCACAGTAAAAACCATTTTTCGTCAACGTTTCAAATCCCAACAGGGATCCATCATTAGGACATTCTTGAATGATGATAGTAGAAGAGCTTGAATGAGGGCTACAACTCTTCTTGCTATCTTCACCCTAAATTTTTCGAGTAAAATGATTTCACTCCATGTATCCCCTCCGCATAGGGAAATGATTATGGATTTAAGACATCTGTGGTTTATATCTTCTAATTTAGTAACCGGAGAACCCACAGTAAAACCCATTTTTCGTCAATGTTTCAAATCCCAACAAGGATCCATCATCAAGCTCTTCTACTATAATCATTCAAGAATGTCTTGATGATGTATCCCTGTTGGGATTTGAAATGTTGACAAAAAATGGTTTTTTACTGTGGGTTCTCCGGTTACTAAATTAGAAGATATAAACCATAGATGTCTTAAATCTAGAATCATTTCCCTATGCGGAGGGGATACATGGAGTGAAATCATTTTACTCGAAAAATTTAGGGTGAAGATAGCAAGAAGCGCTGCAGCCCTCATTCAAGCTCTTCTACTATCATCATTCAAGAATGTCCTGATGATGGATCCCTGTTGGGATTTGAAACGTTGACAAAAAATGGCTTTTACTGTGAGTTCTCCGGTTACTAAATTAGAAGATATAAACCATAGATGTCTTAAATTCAGAATCATTTCCCTATGCGGAGGGGATACATGGAGTGAAATCATTTTACTCGAAAAATTTAGGGTGAAGATAGCGAGAAGAGCTACAGCCCTCATTCAAGCTCTTCTACTATCATCATTCAAGAATGTCCTGATGATGGATCCCTGTTGGGATTTGAGACGTTGACGAAAATGGTTTTTACTGTGGGTTCTCCGGTTCCTAAATTAGAAGATATAAACCACAAATGTCTTAAATCCATAATCATTTCCCTATGCGAAGGGGATACATGGAGTGAAATCATTGTACTCTAAAAATTTAGGGTGAAGATAGCGAGAAGAGTTGCAACCCTCATTCAAGCTCTTCTACTATCATCATTCAAGAATGTCCTTATGATGGATCCCTGTTGGGATTTGAAACGTTGACGAAAAATGGTTTTTACTGTGGGTTCTCCGGTTACTAAATTAGAAGATATAAACCACAGATGTCTTAAATCCAGAATTATTTCCCTATGCGAATGGGATACATGGAGTGAAATAATTTTACTCGAAAAATTTAGGGTGAAGATAGCAAGAAGAGCTGCAACCCTCATTCAAGCTCTTCTACTATCATCATTCAAGAATGTCTTGATGATGGATCCCGGTTGGAATTTGAAACATTGACGAAAAAAGGTTTTTACTTTGGGTTCTCATGTTACTAAATTAGAAGATATAAACCACAGATGTCTTAAATCCAAAATCATTTCCCTATGCGGAGGGGATACATGGAGTGAAATCATTTTACTCGAAAAATTTAGGGTGAAGATAGCAAGAAGAGTTGTAGCCCTCATTCAAGCTCTTCTACTATCATCATTCAAGAATGTCTTGATGATGGATCCCTGTAGGTATTTGAAACGTTGACGAAAAATGGTTTTTACTGTGGGTTCTCCTTTTACTAAATTAGAATTTATTAGTATTATTTTTAATTACTCTATAAAATTGGTATAATATTATGGTAGTTCATATGGACATTGAAATATTTTATTTATGGTTGAGAGTAGGCGTACAACATGTATATTCATTTTTTTATAGCCCACTTTTTTATTTACAATGAAAATTTTGACTAAAAAGTTTGCACACAACAAATTTAATCCCTCTATAATTTTTCATTGTTTAAATTATATTTTTGAATGAATAAAATGGATTCAATGTCTACAAAATTTACGGTGAAAAAAATGACTAAAACATTTGCATAGAACATATTTAATCCCTCTAGAAGCCTAATAGATTTGTAACTTATATATATTCACACACACACACACCACATGTAATTTTTTAATCGCTTCAATTTTTTTTATTGTCTTCAAAATGATAAATCCATCTCCTCTCCATCTTTACCATATATATGAATAGGATGTCAATGAAAATAAAAATTACACTGCATCTATGCATATAAAATCCCTAAAAATATCTCCTCTATCTTCATCTTGCTAATGAAATTTATTTGAAGTAAATAGTTTCAAATTTATTTTTCATTTTCTTAAATTCTCATTTTAATATAACCTTTTACATGAATCTTGAAAGTTTGGATGATAGTGCTTGCTTTGATAATACATTTATTTTAAATATATCTCATTATTTTTTTTAATAAGATGTCTTTAAACATCTATTCAATTATGCTCCAGCTGAATTTTTCAAACGGCCAATACCTTACTATTCCAAGAATAACAACAACTACTTTATCAATTCCTAGTAGAAACACAATTTATAAAATTTAAAAAATCTTAGCGAAATTGAAGTTTTAATAGAGTGTCTTCCAGCAAACGGTCTTCTGGTAGAGTTTTTCAAATAGTCAACACCATGGTATTAAAATAGTAACAACTAGTTTATCATTTCTTTATATACATTAAAGATAAAGGGTAAGTAACAAAATAAACGATGGAATTTGGGTTGTATTTATTTGGAACATAAGGGATTAATTTTTGGAATTGAGATTTTTAAATTTTTCACACATGTTGACTTAATGATGGGTGGAAGCTGAAAGCCTTGACTTACTAATTCAAATTTCACTACTTTGCAAACAACCTTGTACCTCTATTCTCAATCTTAACTTCTTAATTCAAATTCTATAACTTTGCGAACAACCACCATATATGATTATGACTAAACAGATGCAAACTTGGAATATGGCAAGAGCACTATTCAATCTTTAAATAGACATGAAAATAAGAGACTTGAATTTTTAAATAAAAATGAATTGTTCTTTTGTGACTATTTGTTCCAAAAAATGAGTGTCATTTTCTCAAAATTAATCCCAATACCATGAAATACCGGAAAATGAAAGAAAAACTTTTTTTACACTTACTGGGGAGGGTGAAACAACTACCATAAATACCTATTCTTTAAATTTAGGGCAAATGGAAGGTTGTAACTCGTAATTTCTAGGGATAAATTTACTTTTTTTACCCTCTCCCTTAAAATAAGGTGGGCTAACCTCCATACCTAATTTTTATATAAAATAAATTTGAGGTGATTTGTAACAATGTACTATGATACAAAATATTTGACCAATAAAAATTTAAAACCTCTTAATTTCTCCCAAGGGGAGATTCGCCACTAAAATTTTCCATGAGACCCACTAGGGGTTACTACCACTTCATATATCAATTTGCGTTTTTTCTTAAAACACAATTTTAACACTTAGCTTATGGATTGATGTCCATTGTTATTTACTAGCCCATAATTTTTATGACTACGCTATTTATTTAATATGGACATTGAAATTTCTCTAAAGCTAAGAATGAAAGAAATATTTTTACTACATCTCCTTTAAAACAAGTAAACAAATTAAGCAAACACAATAAACATAGAATTACTCATACTTTATGATACTTTTACTTGAAACCAACCAAACATATATATTTGTTATTTATTATAATAACCTTATTTTTATATTTAATATTATTTTAAAAATCACATATATCTCCGAAAAAATCATATATATATTAGTATTACTATTTTTCAGAATATATAAACAAAACCAATAATAATGTTATGATGTAACATATCTTCTTACATCTGTGATTCAAAATTAAGAAAATATTTTACATTTAATCTACCTTATAAAAGAACTACAACACAGGGGGTTTTAAGACAATTTTTGGGTAAATTGTCTTAACTTGAGACAAAAAAAAAACTTGTATATTGTCTTTAAGTGGGTGTCTCAAATTAAATTGTCTTAAAATATTGTCTTTATAAAGACAATATATAACACAAGCATTTTTGTCTCTCCAAAGACAATTTCATTTTTGTCTCTCTAGAGACAATAGTTGGGATTAAAGACATATTGTCTTTAAAGAGACAATATCTTTGATCCTAACTATTGTCTCTCTAGAGACAATAAAAAATTACATTCAAAGATAATACAACATCACTTTTTTTATGCTCTTAACCTGCAAAGCAATACCCAAACATAGAATTTGCGAAGAAAAGATATCGAGAACACAGAATATGCGAAGAAAATATACCCAGAACACAGAATAGCAATGATTTTATTATTCAGAGAGGAATGTTCACAGGCCTCTTCGAGGGGGCAACCTCCAATAGAGCAGAGCTCGATTTCAAAACAAGACACAATGCTCCTCGCAGGGAGTCTCTATCCTTTATATATGACTCATACATGCAATACCACGGGCCAATATCGTGGGTTTTATTAATACCATCTATCTAATACTACCGCCCATTTGCAACTAACTGTGGTCCCGTCATTAATTGCGGGTTAACCACTTACAAATATTAATATGGGCTTTATTGACTCTTGACTATGACGTGATCCCATGACATAAATAAGGGGGTTAGGGTGGGACCCTAACATGCCCTCCCCCTTAAGACTAGCCTTGTCCTCAAGGCTGAAGCTGCGGAAACTGCTGAAGAATAGTGGCTGGTTCCCAAGTTGCATCTTCCGGAGAGGTGTCTTTCCATTTGACGAGGACCTCCTTAAGCATGCGGCCGCGCAGGTGCTTTTCTCGTGTGTCTAGAACCTGTTCCGGTTGAAGCCAGATTGATCCTTCTTCGTCCAATTCATGTAGACTGGTTTGAACTCGGCAATTGTTCCCAATCACTTTCCTGAGGCACGATACATGGAAAACTGGGTGGATTTTTGCTGTAGGTGGCAAAGCCAACTTGTAAGCCACTTCTCCAATGCACTGAAGTACTTGGTATGGTCCGTAGAATTTTGGAGAAAGCTTTTGACAACCCTTGTCTTTGAGTGATGTTTGCTTATATGGTTGCAGCCTCAAAAATACCTGATACCCTTCTTGAAATTGGCGCTCTGAGCGATGTTGGTCAGCCTGTTGCTTCATACGGTTCTGAGCTTGATGAAGATTCTCGCGCAGATGGGCAAGCACGGTTGCGCGGTGTTGTAGGAGTTGATCCACGGCTTGTACTTTGGAGCACCCCTTGAGATAATAAGTAGGGGAAGGCGGAAGTTGTCCATAGACTGCTTCATAGGGAGTCATTTTGGTGGTGGCATGATAGTTGGTGTTATACCACCATTCCGCCAGAGGTAACCACTGTACCCAAAGGTGTTGTTTTTCTGAAGTGAAACACCTAAGGTAGGTTTCTAGACATTTGTTGACGGCTTCGGTTTGACCATCTGTTTGCGGATGATATGAAGTACTGAGTTTGAGTTGAGTGCCTTGTATTCTGAAGAGCTCCTGCCAAAAATTACTGGTGAAGATTGGGTCGCGGTCGGACACAATGGAAGTGGGCATGCCATGCAATTTGAAGATCTGATCCATGAAAGTTTGAGCAACCAAAGTGGGTGTGAATGGTTGGGGTAGGGCGCAGAAATGAGCATACTTCGACAGTCGGTCCACAACCACCATGATGACTGACTTGTTCCCAGACTTTGGAAGACCTGTAATGAAATCCATGGAGACCTTCGTCCAAATTGACGCCGGAATGGGCAATGGTTGTAATGTGCCTGGTGTGTTGACGGTTTCCCCTTTGTGGCGTTGATAGACGTCACATTCTGCTACGAAAGTAAGGATGTCCTGTTTCATGCCGACCCAAAAAAATGATCTTCTGGTGCGAGCATATGTCTTCTGAAAGCCCGAATGTCCTGCAATGGGAGATGAGTGCAATTCTGCCAAAATGCGACTTTTGAGGGTGGATGTTGGTGCTATTACGACTCTGTCCTTGTAGCGAAGAATATCATTTTGCCATGAGTAGCCCTTGCTGGAATTAGGATCTATCTGCAATTGAGAAATGAGTTGGGAGAGCCTGGGATGTGAAAACCATTCCCTGCGAGCCTCTTCAATCCAGTCTGGAATGGGGAGGGAAATTGCGAGCAGCTTACTTTCCTCCTCAAATTGGCGCGACAATGCATCTGCTACCCTGTTGTCTTTCCCTTTATTGTAAATGATCTCATAATCATATCCCAGCATTTTGGCTAACCATTTATTTTGTTGTGGGGAAGATAGGCGTTGCTCCAAAAAAAATTTAAGACTGTGATGATCTGTGCGGATTTGGAAACTTCGCCCCAAAAAGTAAGGTTGCCAGGTCTCGACTGCATGTAATATGGCCATCATTTCCTTCTCGTAGGTAGATTGGCCCAGATTCCTCCCACTTAGTTGTTGGCTGGTGAAGGCCAATGGTCGCCCTTCCTGCATTAAGACCGCTCCAATACCTGTTCCCGAAGCATCAGACTCAATGACAAATGATTTGGTGAAGTCCAGTAGTGCTAAGACAGGAGTGGAACACATGGCGGTTTTGAGAGCGGTAAATGCCTGTTGTGCTTCTTCGTTCCAGAAGAAGGAATTTTTCTTTAGGAGTTGTGTTAGGGGCTTCGCTATGCGGCCATAGTTGCGGACAAATTTACGATAATAGCCTGTGAGACCCAAAAATCCTCTCAAGCTTTTCAAGGTCTTAGGTTGAGGCCATTCTTGCATTGCGTGGATCTTTTTTGGGTCCACCTTGACACCTTCACGCCCCACAATGTGGCCCAAATGCTCAACTTCTTCCATGCCAAATGAACACTTAGACATCTTGACAAATAATTTATGCATGCGGAGCAGTTGCAAGAGTAGATCTACATGCTGAAGATGTGCCACCCAAGTGCCACTATAGATGAAGATGTCATCGAAGAAGAGAAGGACAAATTTTCTGAGATATGGTTTGAGGAGGTGATTCATAAGGCTCTGAAAAGTAGAGGGGGCATTACAGAGACCAAATGGCATGACCAGGAATTCATAATGGCCTTCATGAGTTCTGAAAGTTGTCTTGGGAATGTCGACTTCCTTCATGCGAATTTGGTGGTAGCCTGAGCGAAGATCCAACTTAGTGAAGAATTGAGCCCCATTGAGTTCGTCCAGCAAATCATCAACCACTGGGATGGGAAATTTATCTTTGACTGTTAACTTATTGAGGGCCCTGAAGTCTAGACACATCCGCCACTCCCCATCTTTCTTGAGGACCGTGACCACTAGAGATGAATAAGGACTAATGCTGGGACGAATGACACCTGCTTCCAACAATTCCTTGATGATTTTTTCTATTTCATTCTTTTGGGTGAACGGATATCTGTATGGCCGCACGTTTGGGGGTTGGGCCCCTGGAACCAATGTGATGCTATGATCATGTTCCCCTCGCGAGGATGGAAGCTCATGAGGCTTGTCAAAGACCGTCCGATGTTTATTTAAAATCTGTTGCATCTCGGGATGAATTGGCAGAGGCATGGTGTCTACTACCTGGATGGCATTAAATTGAGCTACCACTCCATGATGGCCCTTTTTTAACAATTTTTTCATCCTATGCGAGCTGATGATAGAGGGGGCTCCCGCCTGTAGTCCATGGAGGGTATGTGTGGAGTTGTTCTGCTTAAAACTCATATATAACTCCTGGAAATCCATTGTGATTGGCCCAAGAGTGCGGAGCCATTCCGCGTCGAGGACAATGTCGCAACCCCCCATGTGTATTGCAAACATGTGGGTTTTCAATTGATAATCCCCCATTTGAATTTTGACATTTTCACAGCGACCTTCACATTTCATTGTGCCCCCATCTGCTATCTGGACTTGGAAGTTAGAAACTGCCCGGACGAAGCAATGTGTTGCTTCAGCGATCTTTTGGTGGATGAAATTATGGGTACTTCCACTATCAATCAAGACTACTACTGGGCGATGTTTAAGAAAACCCCTGATTTTGAGAGTTTGAGGGGAAGAAATTCCTGCCAATGCATTTAGCGAAATAATTGGTTCATCAAATACAATCTCCTGTTGGTTATCTTCTTCGATCGCCTCCGATTCCTCAAGTGGTGGATCTTCCTCGGTGGAGCTGTAGTCAGTGGCATCTATTTGAAAAAACTTGTGCTCTTTGCATTTATGACCCGGGGAATATTTTTCATCACAGTAGTAACATAGTCCTTGCTTCCTTCTTTCGGCCATTTCCGCAGGTGACACCTTTTGAATCTTAAGTGTCTGAGTCATATTGGGAGCCTGTGAGGGACGACCTTTAGCGGGGAAGTTGGGGTGGCTGGATTGGGCTGTTAATGCACGTTCCACCTTACGGGCTACCTGGCAAGCCTCTGTCCATGTGGGAGGGTGGTGGAGTAGAACCTGAGCTTTGATGGCTTCTTTAAGACCACTGATAAAGCATTCCATGTAGAACTCATCTGTGAGACCCTTAGTGCGGAAGGCTAAGGCTTCAAAAGCAGTAATATATTCCTCCACTGTACCCGTCTGTCAGAGCTTAGTGAGACGCCCCAAAAAAGAGTCTTCCTGTTCAAAGCGACTGCGAAGAGTTTTGGCAAATTGGGCCCAATTCTGAAAATGTCCATTGCAACGCTGATGCCATTCCTTCCATTGCCATCGTTCATTGTCCAAGTACATGGTGCCCACCATAAGCTTAGTCCCCTCATCTGTGATATGATTCAATTGGAAATACTGCTCCATTTGTGCTAGCCATGCGGACGTGTGAGAACCGTCAAATTTCTGCATGTCCAACGTTGACTGGGTGGTGGATGGGAGTGCCAAACGTGAGGAGAGTGGCTAGACTCACCCTCATGGTATTCATGGCCATTATACGCCTCCTCGTGGGCTGGCTCCTTTCCCTTTAGGAGTGCCTCCTGTATCTGGTTACCCATTCCCTTAAGCTCAAGTTGTATGTGGGTACTCATTCCTTGAAGCTCATGTTCGATCTTATTCACCGCAATTTGGAGGGAGTGCATATGGTTTTCAATTTGGTCGATCCTTTCATTGGCCATCGCTTGAGCACGAGTTTCTACCATACACCAATCTGATGAAAAATTGGGACCGCCTAAAAATTTTTGTCTAAGAAATTGAATGGTACCACCTTGCTCAGCTCGTCATCCTGATACTGATGGGCTAGGTCACCAATAAGCGCCCCGAGAGATCTCAGCCTTTTTTTTTTTTTTTGGAAAACTCCTAACGGAGTTTTACTCCTTCCTGATCAATACTGCAGTCGCCAAATCCTCAAAATATCAATGCCGCCAAAAGTCCTGCGAAAATTATATCCATGTACAAGAACCCTTCACAACTACTCCGATCTGGTGGATCTGAGAGATCTGAATGGTGGAACAACTGCTGCTGCTGATCTGGAATATCCGATCTGGTGGATCTGATAGATCTGAATGGTGGAACAATTGTTGCTGCTGATCTGGAATAGATGATGTGTGATCCCCCAATAGAAAGGGAACTATGGTCTTGGGGAGTGTCAGGTGCTACAGATCGCAATATACATAAGGGTCTGACAGTAGTACTCGGCCCAATGTTTCAGGGCTCTAACTAAGGAGGATCGACCGTACCCTTAGCCGTACAACCCAACTACCCTATCGTACGGGCGAGTAATCTCTCCGAGTGCTGTTCTCGATGTACTGTAGCCACAAGACGGCCGAAGGTTTATCTATGGCGAGGTTTCAAGGGAGCTAGGGGGCTTCCTATATACCCAGAGGGTACGTGGAAGACAGTCCGTGCGCGGTTCTGTCTAATGCGCTACTACTCGAAGGGGTACCCACAGGGGTTACAAGGGAGTCCAACAGACGTGACCACCTCTTGTATTTCCTACGTGCATGCCTCCCCAAATCCGCAGGTTTATACACTTAACGACAGATCCCGTGGTTTAAAGACGCTGGAACACGTCTCTAGCCAAAAAAAATTTTGCTAAAATTTGGAGATCCCACCGGGCCCTGGAAAGTGCTCTGATACCACTTGTTATGCTCTTAACCTGCAAAGCAATACCCAAACATAGAATTTGCGAAGAAAATATACCGAGAACACAGAATATGCGAAGAAACTATACCCAGAACACAGAATAGCAATGATTTTATTATTCAGAGAGGAATTTTCACAGGCCTCTTCGAGGGGGCAACCTCCAATAGAGCAGAGCTCGATTTCAAAACAAGACACAATGCTCCTCGCAGGGAGTCTCTATCCTTTATATATGACTCATACATGCAATACCATGGGCCAATATCGTGGGTTTTATTAATACCATCTATCTAATACTACCGCCCATTTGCAACTAACTGTGGTCCCGTCATTAATTGCAGGTTAACCACTTACAAATATTAATATGGGCTTTATTGACTCTTGACTATGACGTGATCCCATGACATAAATAAGGGGGTTAGGGTGGGACCCTAACAACTTTTGTCTCATTAGAGGCAATAAAATAATGAATCTAGGAAATATCTCACCATTGAAATAAACAAATGTTAAAAGTATTTAATTAAAAATAAACTACAATATCATTGATTAATTCATATTAGGACACAATGGAATCAAACCACCAACCTCCTGCTTATAAAGCAGGCACTCTTCCATTGAGCTAGCACCCTTTAAAGAATTATGTGAGAGTTATGGTAGTCCTTGAAATTGCATATATAGGCATTGATTTTAAAACTAGCAATTGCACCGAGAGGTGCAAAGGAATGCCGATAGAAGTGGGAATGTGGAAGCCAATAAGCAAGTGAAAAATATGGAAAGTGAAATACAATCGAAATTTGAGTTTCTATATATCTTCTAAAGCATGTAGCAAGGAGGTTAAATTTAAGAAGAAAGTTACACTAACATAAATGTCCCAGAACATTGGAAATATTTACATGCACAAAGTATATCAATGTTTGACAAAATCCCAAAAAATGGAAATTTTGTAGAGATGTTACACAAATCGAAAGGACAATGGAAATCATGTGTTTACTAATGTTGGGGATGTCCAATCCCCCTTGATCACTTGGTATTGTGAAATTACAAAAAATTCAGAGACACCATATCAATCTTTTTTACCCCACCTTGCTTTCCCAATAAATGTTTTGGAGTACACGTTCCAACATTTTATAGGTTACTTGAGAAGAAAAAAAGGCAAAAACCAATGTGACCCACTGCTAGAAATTTATCAACAATTGCAATCTTATTGGAAGCAATTGAAATCTTCTTGGAAGGAAGTAGGTCAATATTACTCCAAGCTTGAATTTTTCTTTCTTAAAACTTTTCTATTATCCATCTCCAATAATCAACAGCTGAAAAACTATTTATCGAAGGACCTACCCAAATAAGAAATAGTCTCCCCGAGATTCATAAGATTTCATTTATGATTCAGCCAATTAGGGGATTCATCTTGGCCAAAACGAAACCCTGTTTTTCCTCTCTAACAACTACTCTTTCTCCTTTTGCATCAATAAATTGTTGAATCAACGAATGTGTTAAATCTGAGGCATTTGCAAAGTGGAAATTTGGGTATATTACAATACATATCTTGAAATTTGATATCATATGAATAACTTACATAAGAGAAATAATGAAAATATTTTACAAGTGAAGTTTCCATGGCTGAATGTCAATTCTCCAACACCTTTATTAGAGGTAAAAATACTTCGATATTTTTTCCAAAGAATATCTAATACTCAAATAATGAGGTGGAGATTGCAAGTTACATTTAAACTTGCATTCATCACTCATTCTAGCCACTAAAATGGTCTATATATCAATGCATGTTTTGTACATAGTAAAAGTGGTCAACTTTTAGGAGCTCTTTCTGGTGGACAAAGACAAATTCTTGGACTAGCCATACTAAAACATCCTGGAATATTTATGTAGAATTAAAACCACGGTGAGAAGCAAAGAGATTGCACATACCTTGAAACATATAATGGAACTAATTTCTAATTGAAATCTTTCCAAGAAAAAATATTAATGTAAAAGAAGGCTTGCAGTATGTGACATTCTTAGGAATTTTGCATGGATGCTTCATCAATAGGGAAAATTTTAGGGGCTAATATTCGCCTATGGGCTAATTTTCTATACGTTTTCCAAAAAAAAGATTCGCTAATTTCCATTTTTCTGTAAAAATGATTCGCCAAAATTTTATAGAATGAAATTATTTTACCCTAAAAATCGCCAAAAAATTATATATAGACTATATAAAAATATTATAAATTTGAATATTTTTACAAAAATATCTCCAAACATTTTATAGATTTCATATTATGGACTAGTGGGATTCGCCAAGGTTTCTAAACTTTAAGATAAATTTTCATCCTTAAAAATTTCCCTATTCATCAAGGTCATTCATGGATTTTTCTGTAAATAAATAGAAGCATCAACTAAAGCAACATGCTTCTCTACTCACAGTTTAAGGTTTTGCAAAGTTTTTTCCATTCCTTGGACTGGTTCTTCTAGGGGTGAAATTTGTGGATTAGAATCCACATCACACAAACATAAGCCAAAAGCTAGAGTTTCTTCTTGAAGGTGTACTTTTGAATAGAAGAAAATTGTATGCATGTGATTTGGCTAAAATGGCACCAAGACTCACGTCCACAATCTCTTGAAAGATTTACCTGGGATTTCTCAACCTTGTGGTTGAAGCCATTTTTGGCATGCCATATGTAACCTCAGATGTTAATGCTTTGTTGCAACTATTTGTAAGACACTTGGTAATGAATACTTCTAACAACTAGGATAACAGATCTCTGCTTGGGTTGAGTTTATTAGTGAATGCATTTATTCAAGACATCTCCCTCGTCCTTTATGTCCCACGATGTGAGCCCTGAGCTAGCCTTGACTAGCACGCCAACACTACCGTAAGGACTAAGGTGCCCTTAATGATGAAGTCTAGGCCTCATTTCAGACCTTTTAATCCATCGTTTGGAGGAGCTAGAAACTAAATTCCTCTATTTAATAGCGACGAGCACAACGGCTCATCACAAGGCACCTCATAAGTTCATCCTCAAGGTTTCATATGAGATAACAACTAGATACCCAAGGAAAAAAAAAATTATCTCTGAATATGTTGAATTTCTCAACTCTCTTATCTTGTTTGCATGGAGTTCCCTGGCTCGCCCATGCAGTTCTTACCATTCCTTGAGTGTATTTTCACACCCATTGGTAGTTTTATTTTCCATTATCTTTCTCACATTTTAACCCTAGACCTTAGAGGGTCTAGCTCAAGGCTGTTGGGAGCGAGGAGTGGAAGTGAGAAGTGCAATATTCAAAAATATTCTGAGAGCAGGGAGGGAAGCAAGAAGTTCAAGTTTCAAAAATATTGTGTGGCTCATGAAAATACCTATAAAATTTTCAGGAGAAACAAGTACATTATACTCTTTTGGTTGACAATACTTCTGCAGTAAAGTTGGCCAAGAATCCTAGATTCCATGATTAAACCAAGCCCATAAACACCAAGTACCATCTGATTCAATATCATGTAGAAGCCAAAACTATTTGTTTGAGACATTGATCCTCAAATGAGAAAATTGCAAACATCTTGACCAAAGCACTTGGAAGAGAAAAATTTGAAATGTTGAGAATGATGCTTGGACTCACAAAAAACCCTTCGAATTAAGGGGGAAATGTTAGATACCTAATCCTTAGGGATTGAGGTACATTGTAAATAACTTTGTAAGTATTAATCTAAGAGAAATATGAAGGGTCATAGGTGAATAAGAAGAGTCATTTGGAGCTCTTAGAAGATGAAACCAAAGGTCAATTCCTCTTGTATATATGCATGCTATGAGTTGAAGAAATTCATTCAAGCATGGAGTTATTCATCCTAGTTGGTAGTGGTATTAGAGCTGACTATTTTAACTTGATGATTCTCTTACGCATGCAAAAACACCCCTCGTTCAATGTCAAATATGAGGCATCTCCTAGCCACTATTCGTTCCAGTTTTTGAAAGACATATGTGGCATTGCTTCTTCCTCCCATGACCTTGCTCATTACATTTTCGCAACTCCTATGCACGCAATTGCTCCCTAAGAGAACAGAAGGTTGTGAACTCAATTTCGAGTATTACCGTACCGTATTCTTAGAAGGAAAGTCAGAAAAATTCGGCCGTGTATATAAAAAGTTGTGGGGTAGGAAAACGTTGGCAGGTTTGTCTCCAAATGATTCAAATTACATGGATTTCATACACATTGCCCTCAAAACATTCCACGATTTCTGCATTCACTACAAATAGGAAGGAACTGAAAGGGTAATTGTCTCAATGATTTTGTTTTTACAAAATCCAATGTATTTTTGAGTTATAGTTGAATAGAAAATAAGAATGCAAATGTTCAACATAATTTATGTCATTATTCATTGGATCTAAAAGGTTTACTAGGTCAATTCTTGTGCATTCCATGGGAAGATATTTTGATGGGAAATATTCTAGTATCATTTTCACTACTATGGTTGCAAAGCATAGTGTGTCTAAACCCTAGAACATATATTGTGCTTAAACTCTAGAATATATATTGTGTAATAGAGTTTAGCAGAAAACACTAGAGAAGAAGTGTAAAACACATTTATAATACAATGTCTTGTCATTTCTAATATGTCTACAGATTTTACAATGTTTGCACAAAATGGAAGATAAATTCTTTGGGAGAAGCACATCATTTGGAAGCACTCCATCTTCCTTTGGTCAGAGTTTGGCTTTTGGAAATCAGTCAACAACTCCATCATCTGGCAGCCTAAAACTTAGAAAAATTGCATTTCGTGGAGAGTGTGGAGGTAGTGAGAGAAAACATGAAAGCATTTTAGAGGTAGGGAGGATAAGCACAATCATGTTCTTCGTTTTGTTTGCTATGGAAAAAAAGGGCATAGGCAAAGACATGCAGAATCCCATGGGAGAAGATCAAAAGCAAACAGTATCAGTAAGAAGACAAAGATAAAGCATCAAATCTGGCAAAAGGTTAAGCCACATGACCTCCAGATAGATTTCTTTGAAGATTTCAATGACAATGTGGAGAAGTATCCTGTGGGTTTCCTCATGAAGTTTTCCTTGGAAAAAAAGGAAAAAATTATATATATATATATATATATATAGAGAGAGAGAGAGAGAGAGAGAGAGAGAGAGAGAGAGAGAGAGAGAGAGAGAGAGAGAGAGAGAGAGAGCCTATTGTCTCACAATACAAGGACAGTAACAATGTAGTTGACGCCCTTTCAAAAGAGACATTGGGATGGGGCGGGGTATTTGGAACATTTCCATTTCTTAGCATGGCATACAAATGATTTATGAACCTTAGCAAATAAATTCTCTACGAACTTCTCCAATGATGTATTTTTTTTAATAAGGCCATGAACAGTTTTTTTTTGTTGATACAATTAATAGGTTTTGTGATAAACACACAACTTTCAAAGCCTTCTTTCAAAGCTCTAATATATGTCCATTTAACTTTTTTTTTTAATTAGTTCACTGATATGTAAGGCATGTATGAAAAGCTGTCATGAGACAAATGTGAGATCTCTCACCAAAATTTGGGAAGGTTACAGATTCAACTCTCATGATCCCCTAATAGTTAAGCTCTCTAATTAGGGCCACTGCATTAACCAATTTACCATCCATGGATCATGGAAAAGTACTTGAAAGGATTTCCACGAGGTATATGTAGATATCTATATATATATATATATATATATATATATATATATATACACACACACATAGAGAGAGAGAGAGAGAGAGAGAGAGAGAGAGAGAGAGAGAGAGACCCTATTGTCTCACAATATAGGGATAGTAACAATGTAGTTGGTGACCTTTCAAAAGAGGCATTGGGGATGGGGCGGGGTATTTGGACCATTTCCATTTCTCAGCATGGCATACAAATGATTTCTTTCATGAACCTTAGCTACAAAATTCTCTACATACTTCTCCAATGATGTATTTTTGTTTTATAAAGCCATGAACATTCTTTGTTTGTTGATACAGTTCATAGGCTTTGTGATAAGAAAACAGCTTTCAGAGCCTGTTTTGAAAGCTCTAATATATGTCCTTTTAACTTTCTTTTTTTAAATTAGATCATTGATATGTAAGGAAGGTGTTCAACATCTTTATGAAAAACTTCGAATTTGGAATTTACAAGCAAGGCCAATTCCTACTCAAAAAGCCTCAATTCCCCTAACAACTACAAGAGGAAGGTTCATCATGAAAATAAGTCATACACCTGGATTTCTACAAAGCCATTATCCCCCAACTAAACTATGTGCCATAAAACATTGCAGTTGTCTATAATTATCTGAGTGTCCCTAAGGAGAGGGTCTTTCCAAGGAAGCAAGACTAAGAAAACAATTAGATTTAGCATGAAATCATGCTCAAAAATTCTTGGTGGACATGAATCTCCACTAGACATGCTTAGCTGGAGATGCACATCTGCTGCAAAACTTGCATGCAGTATTTGTAACGCCAAAATTATGAAGCGACTTATTTATTTATCATTTTAAGTTTGTTATTCTTCATGCAATGAAATATATTATATAACACAACAATTATTCACAATATGAACCTTTAATCTTTTGATTGCAATGGATATCATAAAAATTGTCTATAGGATAAGATGTTTGTATATTAAATTACTTACCGCTACAACTTGAAATTCATCAAAATTGGTTGCTATGGTTTCCCACTGGCAAGGACAAACGACATTTACCCTAGTCTTATTTTTTTACGTCAATCTTCCGAATCTCCCTATATAAACGATGACCAATAATGGAATCATCCTTGTACCTTCAAATAAATCCAACATATAATTATTAGAATCAATTTATCACAACTTCCTAAACAAATAAAATAAATAACAAAACATGATGAACACATCAATTATAAGAATAGTAAATACTCGAATAAAAAGACCTGGAATGAACCAAAAAAAAAGCAAAAAGATAGGTTTGGCACAACAAGCCCTAGAGTTGTGGCTCTTTAATACCACTTGTCATGATCCTACCTATGGTCCCACTCGACAAAGCAAGCAGACACATACATAAAATTCTGTTTCTTTTGTGCAATCTATTTCTAGAATCTCCACCTTATAAAAATTAAGGCTTTAGTTATCAGCTCTAAAATTGTAAAAGATGAACTCATAATAAGGCTAATATGGCCTTCAAATCATGAGAATCATAACAGTCTATAAACAAGAATGCAACATCAAATACTCCATAATATCTACAGCTTTACCAGTAGGAAGTTCCATGTGAATCCCCCTCGATCCGCTCATTACAAAATGCTGATATTTGAACTCCTTCTTAAGAGAACTGTAGATATGGGGTTGAATGTCCTCTTTTTGTCATGTATGAAAGGCCAAAAGATAATGATCACATTAATTAGTTGTTCTCAGAAATATTAAATGTAAGAAAAATATGCAACTAAAGAGAATATGAAAAAACACAGATATAGATGTAATGGTTTGCAAGTATTGGCACCACCAAACAAGCACCCAATGATTTTTTTTACTGCAAAAATAGAGATCTTGTTATCTATGAATTATTTTGGAAGCACTACAATATAACTGCGATGTTGATCATGAGGAAACCAAGAACAATTTTACTTAGGAAAAATGCAATTTTATTTAAAAATATATATTATCACCAAAAGTACATTAAAGGTAAAATACCAGCAAATTCATGCCTTTCTTTATACTTGGTCACAACGTATGATGAATGGAATCATTGCATTTTGATGATACCACCAAAATAGAAATGCAAATATGTTTTATACCTCAACCCGAATCTCACATAGTGCTTTCAAAATCAACACCCAGGAACCAGGATCAAGTTCCTTATATGTTATGTTCTCCTCTCTACATAAGAAGGGAAGCCTCAAATCACAGACAAATAAAATCCATACAGGCACAAAAAAATTTGAGGCTTAAACACTCACCCACGGGCTGCAATAATTGGAAATTCCCCTTCAGCTACCTATATATGAAAGTAAATAAGCTACTTCAGTCACAACACATTTACAAATTTGATTGTATTCAACGTGGAATAACATATTCTAGAACTATATTGTTGAACTACAACGATCTTGTCCTATTGTTATAAACTACTTGGTACCAACAATCCTTAATCTTCTTACATAATATAGACACCCACATGTCATGCCCAAGAGCACTTCTGATTACAGGAGGAATCACCTGCAAGACAAATAACTAGAGGTTGAGATGTATTTCAATTGATATGTTCAAACGATCTTATTAAAATCTACATTAATAACAAAAAAATTCCCAAAACATATTGATTCTCTACCCTTCCAACCATGTTCCTAAAGCATTCAAAACATAGCCAAACAAAAGAATAGGTAATAAACAACCACATCCTCTTGTTCTCCTGTAGCTTTTCTCCTTCACACTACATGTCTATAATAATCTTTCCAGAATCCAGACTCATTTTCTCCAAAGATTCCATCTTGTGGATTGTCTCATGGTTAAGAGCATGTGCTTCCTCCTAAGAGGTTACAAGTTCAAATCCAAAGGGGGGTAGAGTATGTGCACCTTCGTAGACTTTAGCAGTCAAATCTCTATGTGGAGACAGGTCCATTGTCCCACAAACAAGGGGGTTTCATACACCAATTTGGTATTTGGCTTGGTTGTGGCCTTAAAATTAGATTACTATTATTTACTGGCCATGTGTTTAAAAAACAGGATATATTCACGCAGGTTGAACACCCTAAGAAAAAAAATTCCCACACAGATCAAAGATCAGTACAACAATTTTTATGTAGTTAAAATCTGCAAAGAGGGAAACAGTCCATGGCTCCAACCAACATTGCCACTCGAGGTAATATATTAATGCAAAAAGAGATAGATTTACATGAATATATCTCACAATTTATCCTCAACAAATGAGCCTCCACGCTCTTTAAATAGAGATCATGGATCAATTGGGTCCTAAGGCAAGGATCAAGTGCGACTACTACCATGGAGAAGATGAACTGGGATCACTATATGTTTAGAACATAATCATGGATGTCAGCTTAGTTACAAGAGCATGCCAAAGAAACACATTTTAACTAAAGATACATTAGACCAAGTTGATCTTAACCGAATCCTAAGTGTCTAAATATCCTAACATCCTCCCTTAAAAACAACTTGGGATAGGATTGAAGGATTTGCAATGGTGACACAATAGGAGAAAGATGGAGGCATTAGATCCCATCCTCCCCCCCCCCCCCCCCCACTTAATGACAACTTTCTTACATCAATTCACCATCGGTTTCCTCAATTGATCGAAGATCTCCATACATGAATTTTCCAGTTCACTGGCTTGTTTTTATGGCAGACATTGAGTTGCACCAGTGACATTCTCATTATATCCACTCATCAAATGTCCTCTATCTGCCTTCCTGTCTCTTCCCTTCCCATCCCTTCCATCCAAATGCAATGCCTTGAAAATCCAAACCCAGTTGGAAGTTGGGCAATGCCTTCTCCTCCTTTGTTAAATGAATGAACACATGCATATTGAAACATAAACAAACAAACAAGCAAATAGCCAGAACGACTCAAACAAACAAACAGAGAGCCAGAATGACTCACACAAAGAAACAGTCAGCAAAACCATGCATATTATCATACAAACAGAACCAAGAGATGGGACTCACTTCGATATACACAAATTAACAAGAACAGAACTCAACATGACTATGCATGATCCAGGTGGATGTTGGTGGCCACCCACTAACCCATTTGGACCCCCACAACTGTCTCTTTCAGTCTTTTCAGTTTCCTTAATTGTAGCACAACTTACTATTTTTAGCAGTTTTTCGGGTCCTGAACTTCTGGAGCCGTTTTGAGGCCCTAAACGACGTTTTTTTTGGGAATCTGGGGCAACATGGGTCCACGGACCAATGTTGCCCTTCCCAAAGTGGTAGTTCTCGGATAGATCTTTCTAACGAGCTATCGTACGCGTCAAACGGAGATCGTATGCCAAAGTTACGACCCCGGAAATTGATGTACCAATTTACCCAAACGGGGCCCACAATTTGGCGTTTCATCTTCTAGGGTTAGGTTTCGGGATGTGAAGGGTTTTTCATTATTTCTCAACAATAAATAGGCCTTCGAGCCTCATTGTAATACAGTTGGGAACAGTTCAGAGGCATGTAGCCGCCACATCTCTTCTCAGAGATAAGCTACCATCGCCCTAGCTAGTTTCTCTCCATTTCTGTTTGTAAGCATATTTCAGTATTTTACAGTAATGAAATGAAGTATTATTTCCGCTGCATATCTGTATTTATGGTTATCGCATCTCTGTATTTATGGTTATCTCTGTAATCTATTGCGTTCCTGTTTAAATCCGGATCAGTGGTATCAGAGCGGTCTGCTTTTTCTCTATTTTTCTTTGCATGTCCCCAACGAGGTCGGGATATAAGGAGTTAGGGCTTGAACTGGTCGAACCTTTGCAAGACCAGCCTCGCAAATCCCGACGGCCTCCCATGGCGGATGAGAAGAAAGACGAGGGGGCAGGAGATCCTATCAAAATCTTGCTCGAAGAAGCGCTCGAGCGGCAAAGGAACGCGATGATGGATAGCTTTGCGCAGATCCTTCAGCGGCTACCCAGAGGCGACGCATCGACTTCCAACAACGACTCTAGAAACGCCACACCGTTTAAGGTACAAGTCAATTTTGAAATCCCCATCTTCGAGGGTCAAATAGACGCAGATGCTGTAGATAAATGGTTAAATCTGCTAGATGGGTATTTTTCTGTTCATGAATTTTCAAGTCGGGAAAAGATTGTTTTTGCCCTTCTCAAAGCAGCCCCCCACGTCAAGGACTGGTGGGAAACCTACTGCGAGCAGAAGGATGAAAGTACAGGCTCACTATTTTCAGCCGCACCCACTTGGAATGACTTTCGGGATGCCATCAAGGAGCAGTACTACCCTGTCGGAAGCTATGAGGACAAATGCATCAAATGGACCACATTGCGGCAGGGACGAGACCAAGATGTGCCAGAGTTCACAAACATTTTTCATACCCTTCGCACACAGTTGGGTATCAAAGATTCTGAGCTGCATCTGGTACTCAAATACCGTGGCTGCCTACATAGATACATCCAGGAAGAGATGGTGTTCTTGAACATCTCCTCACTCGGCACAGCATACCGATACGCTGTCAAAATCGAGCAAAAGTTTAAACAGAAGAAGCGAGACTTTGGATCTGCAAATCCGAAGCCCAAAGGACAAAGCCAAGGCGGGGTGACCCAAGACAACCCGTCAAAGCCGCAAGAAAAGAACAACACCACGAAGCCGAAGAAGGACACAGGAAAGTGGTGTGAGTTCCACAAGAGTCCCACTCATAACACAAGTGAGTGTCGGACCAAGCAGTCGCTGGTGGCCGAGTTGAAGGCTTCCGAATCAGATGCATGTTCCGACCCTGAGCCAGAACCTGACAAGGGGAATGGTAAAGGGAAGCAGATCATTGATGCGGATCCCAGTGCCACTGTTGCCACCGCCAAGATCAAGAAAAATGAGCCCGAAGATCCAGAGGAGGGGGAGCGTCTTTTCCACTCACAGATGTGGGTGAAGGGTTCACCGCTGCGATTCATTGTCGACAGTGGTAGCCAAAAGAACTTGGTTTCAGCAGAGGTCGTGAAGCGGTTGGGCTTACCGACTACACCACACCCACAGCCGTACAGTATCGGGTGGCTTCATGAAGGACGAGATCTCAAAGTTCGCCAGCAGTGCCGCCTTCCCTACAACATCAAACCCTTCACAGACGAGGTATTGTGTGATGTTACACCTCTGGATGTTTGTGATGTATTATTAGGCCAGCCATACTTATGGAGGCGACATGCTGTGTATGAGTCAAGGCCTCGTGCTGTCATTATTTCTTTGAATAATTCATTATACAGGATACCAGAGGTAGCCCCACCTACTGCCACATCCTTGATCACTACCAAGAAAGGCAGCAAGCTCATATCACAGACCAGGAAATTCATTTGTCTGGTTCACTCCCAAAATAAGGGGAAGATCGTTGCTACACCCATGACCCCTGCAAAGGGTTCCTCCATGCAGCAGCAGCAGCAAAAGGATACGGTCATGACAGAACACAGGAACAACTTCTCCTCACCCACAGGGGTACCACATAAGTTTCAGGTGGGCAACAAAGTCTGGTTGCATCGACAGAAAGAACGCCTTACCAGAACCCATCAGAAGCTCAGACCACACCGACATGGTCCTTACAGCAGTACCAAGGCTATGGGGAACAATGCTTTAAACCACAACATTCCTCCATTCCTTCGCCTGCACCAAATGTTCAATGTGGACCATCGTCGACCATGCTTCCCACCATCACTGGACACATCAGAGATTGCAGGACAAGTTCAGCAGATGGAGGAACTCAACGCAATGGGGACCATTGCTTCCTAAGGGGGGAGGAATGATCCAGGTGGATGTTGGTGGCCACCCACTAACCCATTTGGACCCCCACAACTGTCTCTTTCAGTCTTTTCAGTTTCCTTAATTGTAGCACAACTTACTATTTTTAGCAGTTTTTCGGGTCCTGAACTTCTGGAGCCGTTTTGAGGCCCTAAACGACGTTTTTTTGGGAATCTGGGGGCAACATGGGTCCACGGACCGATGTTGCCCTTCCCAAAGTGGTAGTTCTCGGATAGATCTTTCTAACGAGCTATCGTACGCGTCAAACGGAGATCGTATGCCAAAGTTACGACCCCGGGAAATTGATGTACCAATTTACCCAAACGGGGCCCACAATTTGGCGTTTCATCTTCTAGGGTTAGGTTTCGGGATGTGAAGGGTTTTTCATTATTTCTCAACAATAAATAGGCCTTCGAGCCTCATTGTAATACAGTTGGGAACAGTTCAGAGGCATGTAGCCGCCACATCTCTTCTCAGAGATAAGCTACCATCGCCCTAGCTAGTTTCTCTCCATTTCTGTTTGTAAGCATATTTCAGTATTTTACAGTAATGAAATGAAGTATTATTTCCGCTGCATATCTGTATTTATGGTTATCGCATCTCTGTATTTATGGTTATCTCTGTAATCTATTGCGTTCCTGTTTAAATCCGGATCAGTGGTATCAGAGCGGTCTGCTTTTTCTCTATTTTTCTTTGCATGTCCCCAACGAGGTCGGGATATAAGGAGTTAGGGCTTGAACTGGTCGAACCTTTGCAAGACCAGCCTCGCAAATCCCGACGGCCTCCCATGGCGGATGAGAAGAAAGACGAGGGGGCAGGAGATCCTATCAAAATCTTGCTCGAAGAAGCGCTCGAGCGGCAAAGGAACGCGATGATGGATAGCTTTGCGCAGATCCTTCAGCGGCTACCCAGAGGCGACGCATCGACTTCCAACAGCGACTCTAGAAACGCCACACCGTTTAAGGTACAAGTCAATTTTGAAATCCCCATCTTCGAGGGTCAAATAGACGCAGATGCTGTAGATAAATGGTTAAATCTGCTAGATGGGTATTTTTCTGTTCATGAATTTTCAAGTCGGGAAAAGATTGTTTTTGCCCTTCTCAAAGCAGCCCCCCACGTCAAGGACTGGTGGGAAACCTACTGCGAGCAGAAGGATGAAAGTACAGGCTCACTATTTTCAGCCGCACCCACTTGGAATGACTTTCGGGATGCCATCAAGGAGCAGTACTACCCTGTCGGAAGCTATGAGGACAAATACATCAAATGGACCACATTGCGGCAGGGACGAGACCAAGATGTGCCAGAGTTCACAAACATTTTTCATACCCTTCGCACACAGTTGGGTATCAAAGATTCTGAGCTGCATCTGGTACTCAAATACCGTGGCTGCCTACATAGATACATCCAGGAAGAGATGGTGTTCTTGAACATCTCCTCACTCGGCACAGCATACCGATACGCTGTCAAAATCGAGCAAAAGTTTAAACAGAAGAAGCGAGACTTTGGATCTGCAAATCCGAAGCCCAAAGGACAAAGCCAAGGCGGGGTGACCCAAGACAACCCGTCAAAGCCGCAAGAAAAGAACAACACCACGAAGCCGAAGAAGGACACAGGAAAGTGGTGTGAGTTCCACAAGAGTCCCACTCATAACACAAGTGAGTGTCGGACCAAGCAGTCGCTGGTGGCCGAGTTGAAGGCTTCCGAATCAGATGCATGTTCCGACCCTGAGCCAGAACCTGACAAGGGGAATGGTAAAGGGAAGCAGATCATTGATGCGGATCCCAGTGCCACTGTTGCCACCGCCAAGATCAAGAAAAATGAGCCCGAAGATCCAGAGGAGGGGGAGCGTCTTTTCCACTCACAGATGTGGGTGAAGGGTTCACCGCTGCGATTCATTGTCGACAGTGGTAGCCAAAAGAACTTGGTTTCAGCAGAGGTCGTGAAGCGGTTGGGCTTACCGACTACACCACACCCACAGCCGTACAGTATCGGGTGGCTTCATGAAGGACGAGATCTCAAAGTTCGCCAGCAGTGCCGCCTTCCCTACAACATCAAACCCTTCACAGACGAGGTATTGTGTGATGTTACACCTCTGGATGTTTGTGATGTATTATTAGGCCAGCCATACTTATGGAGGCGACATGCTGTGTATGAGTCAAGGCCTCGTGCTGTCATTATTTCTTTGAATAATTCATTATACAGGATACCAGAGGTAGCCCCACCTACTGCCACATCCTTGATCACTACCAAGAAAGGCAGCAAGCTCATATCACAGACCAGGAAATTCATTTGTCTGGTTCACTCCCAAAATAAGGGGAAGATCGTTGCTACACCCATGACCCCTGCAAAGGGTTCCTCCATGCAGCAGCAGCAGCAAAAGGATACGGTCATGACAGAACACAGGAACAACTTCTCCTCACCCACAGGGATACCACATAAGTTTCAGGTGGGCAACAAAGTCTGGTTGCATCGACAGAAAGAACGCCTTACCAGAACCCATCAGAAGCTCAGACCACACCGACATGGTCCTTACAGCAGTACCAAGGCTATGGGGAACAATGCTTTAAACCACAACATTCCTCCATTCCTTCGCCTGCACCAAATGTTCAATGTGGACCATCGTCGACCATGCTTCCCACCATCACTGGACACATCAGAGATTGCAGGACAAGTTCAGCAGATGGAGGAACTCAACGCAATGGGGACCATTGCTTCCTAAGGGGGGAGGAATGATCCAGGTGGATGTTGGTGGCCACCCACTAACCCATTTGGACCCCCACAACTGTCTCTTTCAGTCTTTTCAGTTTCCTTAATTGTAGCACAACTTACTATTTTTAGCAGTTTTTCGGGTCCTGAACTTCTGGAGCCGTTTTGAGGCCCTAAACGACGTTTTTTTGGGAATCTGGGGGCAACATGGGTCCACGGACCGATGTTGCCCTTCCCAAAGTGGTAGTTCTCGGATAGATCTTTCTAACGAGCTATCGTACGCGTCAAACGGAGATCGTATGCCAAAGTTACGACCCCGGGAAATTGATGTACCAATTTACCCAAACGGGGCCCACAATTTGGCGTTTCATCTTCTAGGGTTAGGTTTCGGGATGTGAAGGGTTTTTCATTATTTCTCAACAATAAATAGGCCTTCGAGCCTCATTGTAATACAGTTGGGAACAGTTCAGAGGCATGTAGCCGCCACATCTCTTCTCAGAGATAAGCTACCATCGCCCTAGCTAGTTTCTCTCCATTTCTGTTTGTAAGCATATTTCAGTATTTTACAGTAATGAAATGAAGTATTATTTCCGCTGCATATCTGTATTTATGGTTATCGCATCTCTGTATTTATGGTTATCTCTGTAATCTATTGCGTTCCTGTTTAAATCCGGATCAGTGGTATCAGAGCGGTCTGCTTTTTCTCTATTTTTCTTTGCATGTCCCCAACGAGGTCGGGATATAAGGAGTTAGGGCTTGAACTGGTCGAACCTTTGCAAGACCAGCCTCGCAAATCCCGACGGCCTCCCATGGCGGATGAGAAGAAAGACGAGGGGGCAGGAGATCCTATCAAAATCTTGCTCGAAGAAGCGCTCGAGCGGCAAAGGAACGCGATGATGGATAGCTTTGCGCAGATCCTTCAGCGGCTACCCAGAGGCGACGCATCGACTTCCAACAGCGACTCTAGAAACGCCACACCGTTTAAGGTACAAGTCAATTTTGAAATCCCCATCTTCGAGGGTCAAATAGACGCAGATGCTGTAGATAAATGGTTAAATCTGCTAGATGGGTATTTTTCTGTTCATGAATTTTCAAGTCGGGAAAAGATTGTTTTTGCCCTTCTCAAAGCAGCCCCCCACGTCAAGGACTGGTGGGAAACCTACTGCGAGCAGAAGGATGAAAGTACAGGCTCACTATTTTCAGCCGCACCCACTTGGAATGACTTTCGGGATGCCATCAAGGAGCAGTACTACCCTGTCGGAAGCTATGAGGACAAATACATCAAATGGACCACATTGCGGCAGGGACGAGACCAAGATGTGCCAGAGTTCACAAACATTTTTCATACCCTTCGCACACAGTTGGGTATCAAAGATTCTGAGCTGCATCTGGTACTCAAATACCGTGGCTGCCTACATAGATACATCCAGGAAGAGATGGTGTTCTTGAACATCTCCTCACTCGGCACAGCATACCGATACGCTGTCAAAATCGAGCAAAAGTTTAAACAGAAGAAGCGAGACTTTGGATCTGCAAATCCGAAGCCCAAAGGACAAAGCCAAGGCGGGGTGACCCAAGACAACCCGTCAAAGCCGCAAGAAAAGAACAACACCACGAAGCCGAAGAAGGACACAGGAAAGTGGTGTGAGTTCCACAAGAGTCCCACTCATAACACAAGTGAGTGTCGGACCAAGCAGTCGCTGGTGGCCGAGTTGAAGGCTTCCGAATCAGATGCATGTTCCGACCCTGAGCCAGAACCTGACAAGGGGAATGGTAAAGGGAAGCAGATCATTGATGCGGATCCCAGTGCCACTGTTGCCACCGCCAAGATCAAGAAAAATGAGCCCGAAGATCCAGAGGAGGGGGAGCGTCTTTTCCACTCACAGATGTGGGTGAAGGGTTCACCGCTGCGATTCATTGTCGACAGTGGTAGCCAAAAGAACTTGGTTCAGCAGAGGTCGTGTAGCGGTTGGGCTTACCGACTACACCACACCCACAGCCGTACAGTATCGGGTGGCTTCATGAAGGACGAGATCTCAAAGTTCGCCAGCAGTGCCGCCTTCCCTACAACATCAAACCCTTCACAGACGAGGTATTGTGTGATGTTACACCTCTGGATGTTTGTGATGTATTATTAGGCCAGCCATACTTATGGAGGCGACATGCTGTGTATGAGTCAAGGCCTCGTGCTGTCATTATTTCTTTGAATAATTCATTATACAGGATACCAGAGGTAGCCCCACCTACTGCCACATCCTTGATCACTACCAAGAAAGGCAGCAAGCTCATATCACAGACCAGGAAATTCATTTGTCTGGTTCACTCCCAAAATAAGGGAAGATCGTTGCTACACCCATGACCCCTGCAAAGGGTTCCTCCATGCAGCAGCAGCAGCAAAAGGATACGGTCATGACAGAACACAGTAACAACTTCTCCTCACCCACAGGGGTACCACATAAGTTTCAGGTGGGCAACAAAGTCTGGTTGCATCGACAGAAAGAACGCCTTACCAGAACCCATCAGAAGCTCAGACCACACCGACATGGTCCTTACAGCAGTACCAAGGCTATGGGGAACAATGCTTTAAACCACAACATTCCTCCATTCCTTCGCCTGCACCAAATGTTCAATGTGGACCATCGTCGACCATGCTTCCCACCATCACTGGACACATCAGAGATTGCAGGACAAGTTCAGCAGATGGAGGAACTCAACGCAATGGGGACCATTGCTTCCTAAGGGGGGAGGAATGATCCAGGTGGATGTTGGTGGCCACCCACTAACCCATTTGGACCCCCACAACTGTCTCTTTTAGTCTTTTCAGTTTCCTTAATTGTAGCACAACTTACTATTTTTAGCAGTTTTTCGGGTCCTGAACTTCTGGAGCCGTTTTGAGGCCCTAAACGACGTTTTTTTTGGGAATCTGGGGGCAACATGGGTCCACGGACCGATGTTGCCCTTCCCAAAGTGGTAGTTCTCGGATAGATCTTTCTAACGAGCTATCGTACGCGTCAAACGGAGATCGTATGCCAAAGTTACGACCCCGGGAAATTGATGTACCAATTTACCCAAACGGGGCCCACAATTTGGCGTTTCATCTTCTAGGGTTAGGTTTCGGGATGTGAAGGGTTTTTCATTATTTCTCAACAATAAATAGGCCTTCGAGCCTCATTGTAATACAGTTGGGAACAGTTCAGAGGCATGTAGCCGCCACATCTCTTCTCAGAGATAAGCTACCATCGCCCTAGCTAGTTTCTCTCCATTTCTGTTTGTAAGCATATTTCAGTATTTTACAGTAATGAAATGAAGTATTATTTCCGCTGCATATCTGTATTTATGGTTATCGCATCTCTGTATTTATGGTTATCTCTGTAATCTATTGCGTTCCTGTTTAAATCCGGATCAATGCACCAAGAGATAGGAGTCATTTCCATATACACAAATTAACAACAACAAAATTCAACATGATTGTGGCAGTCACTGAACATAGCAGAGAAGAAGGGAATGCAATTAAGTATTCAAATCATTCAAGTTTAAATAAATATACTTAATTTGTAACTTGTATAACATTACAACAATTATGACTCTAAAGAAGAACTTCAAGAAAGATCTATTTTCTTCAACATTATTTCTTGCAACTATTCTAATTATGACTTACAAGATGGGATTCTAGTCTTTATATTAGGTGGTACAAAATAACACAAAAATTGTTTGTACAAAGATGCCAGTATGTAGCAGCCGAGCTTCAAAAGACGGAGGAAGAGCTTACAAAACTGAAAAGACTTCTGATTGCAACAGAATATGAAAAATCACAGGCTATATTGGAGATGGACAAAACAATGTGTCTCATAAAGGAATTAACATTAAATTTGGAGAGTGCTAACACTTTAGAAAGGAAAGTAACAATTGACTCTAAATTTGCAAGGCCAGGAGTTGTGGAGAAGGACAATGTTGATTTGGATGAAGAAAATATCATTACAAAGACACAACTAGAGGTTGAAAAGGAAAGAAATGCATCAGTAATCTTAGAACTACAAGCTATCAAACAGGAGCTTGAGCATGATATTTCAGGATACCTATGTTTAGTTAAATTGAGGGACATATCTCTTGAAAATGCAATTGATGCATTGGCAGCTTCTGAAAAGGTGCAGAAACAAGTAGATGCACTAACCATAGAATTTATGACCACAAAGAATTTCTTAGATATAGCTCAAATCTTATATAGGGAAAAAAAAGAAGAAAAGAAACATGTTGTAGCTATGGCCAAAGACTGAGAGTCTGAGGAGAGGGGGAAAGAAATAGAGCATGTCAACCAGGAACTAATTAGGCTGAATCATGAAGTAGTTCTTGTTAAGGATCTGATGTTAAAGCTCGATGCCTCATCCTCTTTATTGCAGAGCTTGAAACTAGAATTAGCAGCTGTTAAAGAGTCGGAACTTAAACTAGGAGCAGAGATGCATGCAGTTGAAAATGCCCTCTCTAAAGAAGTGGATGACCTAGATCTTGCAAAGAGTCAAGAGGTTAAAAAAACTAAAGTCGAATATATAACTCTAGTAGAACTAGAGAAGATGAGAGAAAATCTAAACAAAGCCACACAGGAGGTAACTTATTTAGCAGGTGCCATTGAGCCACTCAGAGAAGAGTTGGAGAGGGAAAGTGCAATGCTAGAAGAAACATGGGAAAGGGTAGCAAAGTCTTATGTAGTAGTTGCTTCTCTAGAGGTTGAATTGAATCAAACAAGACAAGAAATTAAATCATGGAAACATGGAGAGAGGCAATCCAAGGAAGCTATGATAGAGCTTTCAAGAGATTTACAACAAGCAACTACTAATGGAGATAAGGCGAAGATTGAAGCTGAAGCAACTAGAGAGGATATGCGCAAAGCAAAGGAAGCAACTGCACAATCAGAGGCTAGTACTAGAACTGCAGAGAGTAGGCTACAAGCAACTATAAAAATGGCAGAAGCAGCTCAGGCATCAGAAGTGTTGGCTCTTGCTAGGATTGATGCTATGAATCAGAGTGAGTCAATTGTTGGATATTCCGAATCCAGGACTCTATCAGTTGCACTTTCATTTAATGAGTATTGTACACTGAACAATCAGGCACATGAAGCTAAGGAACTTGTTGACAAGCGAGTGGCAGCTGTTGTAGCCCAAATAGATGCAACTAAGGATAGTGAATGGGAAATATTGAAGAGATTGGAAGAAGCAAATAAAGAGATAATAGCAAGGAGGGAGGCTCTTCAAGTTTCCTCACAAAAGGCAAAGAGGGAAAATGTAGTGAAATTGATAGTTGAGGATCAACTCAGAAAATGGAGAGCACAAAATGGATAACATAGAAAAGCTGGTGATTTAGCTACTGCGGTGAAGAGATATGGTGCGCCACACAACCAAGTTAGTAATTGGAAAAACCATGCATATTCCGATCCAAATGATCTGGACAATAGCAATGAGAAAGAAAATATTCCTGTCATGCCAATAACATCATTGGGTCAGGTGTTGAGCATGAAAGCTTCCATGGAAAATAAGTTTGATGAAAGGCCTTTAGATAAGCCACTTGTGTCTAAGAGGAGTAAGTTCTAGTTTCCACGGTTTGCATTATCTGTTGGAAAGAAGAAAAAACATCCATTGAAATAAAATGACAGTTTTCCTATTTTAGAAGCACAATTGGGTTGCTTATATTTAATTCGTTGCATGGGCCATCAAGGTCACTGGGTCTTTCATCTGGTCACAGATGCAATTTTTAGTAAAAATGGGACGGTGAGTCCACAAGGACAAATTTATCCTATGGTTGGCTATAGTCCTCTCACATGGCCCAATTTCCTAGCAAATCACAGTATGTTAACTCCTACAACAATTCTAACCCACCATCTCTCTTTCCCCTCAACCTACACAACCCAAGGAATGGGATACCCTTCTCTGCCATACCCAGGTAGTTAAAACATGATAACAAGCAATACGTATTACAGGTCTTATGGAATATCTATTGATTCCTTACATACCATAATTTTATATAGCACCCCAATCCATAGACCTTATAACTTTATAAGTTTTTGTCTCAAGGCTTGCATGGTGTAATAAGGCTATTAACCCTTGCATTAAGGTCTATCCCTGTTGGGGAAAACCAAGAGCAAATGGTCACAGGTGTTTATTTACAAAATTTCCAAATTTTATATTGATTGGCCATTCCTATAAACATACTTCATTTTTTTTAAAGAGAAGTCTTTTACTTATGAATTGAGTCTAACATAAAATGCAATAAGAAATTCAATCTCCTCCTATCAAACTTTCTCAGTTAATCTATATTCCAAGTAAGCAAGCTATGTTACAACATGGTTGTCCTTCTCAAGGAGCGAGAGCTTGTAGGTCCCTACTAAATATAATATTGTTCTTAGAATGATTCCCGAGCCTACATGACTTTAAAGGCTCACACCCAATTTTTGTGTTCTTTGATCAACTACATGTACATATGCAGTACCTCGAAAAGAATAATGATTGATGCTATAAACACTCATATATTATCAAGTGTTTATTTTTATAGCTAGTGTAGATCACATGGAAACATGCTTGTTAGCCTCAAGGAAAACTATGCTGCCTTTTAACTGTGGAGATTCATTTCTTATTTTCCATATAATAAATTCTTCATGACTTAAAAACGTCTGTTTTTAATTTTATCACTAGTTATTCTTTCCTCAATTTCGTGTTTCTTGTAAAATATTATATTTGGGAAAAATGGATATAATTATCTGCAGAAGATAAATTAGATTTCATATTCCATCACATTGATGCTACTCATCATATTTGGTTTTCTATATAAATAGTTACACAAATTTGTAAAATATTCTCAAAAGTAATCCCCATATAAGATTCTGGAGTGTTTTTATCCTATGCATAGGTCATCTTCACTGCAGAGACAACCTTTTCCTATTTCTAAAAGATGCAAATATTTTCCTTAAATACTTTGATATCAGTCATGAAAATATCTATATGTTATACATTTGTCATCTCATTGATTCATGACAGATCATGCAAAAGTTTGATATATTACTTTGTAAACATGACACAATGAATTTGTGTGTGACATTCAGTTGGAAGATATTTACGCAAGTCTGTATCTAGTCAAGTGTGATATAAATCTTTCCAAAATGAAGCATCAGCTAGGTGAAAAGAAAGGTAAGGCAAGGAAATTCTACAATGGCATATGTTTGTTCCTAGTTCCAATATGTGTCATTTGGGCTCCTATGTTGTTATATATATACTTCCATATTTTTTCTTGTTAACACATTTAAGTTTTATATGGGGAAGAATTTCACCTCAATCATAAGGCACTAAAGGATGGCTCTATTGAATCAACTAATGTAACACTATCCATAGGGATAAGGCTTTATGACAAAACGAAGGCCAAGGAATTGGTGAAAAGATCACTCATTATACCCACACACTGTGAATCATAACCTAAGAACATAAATGTATCTTAAATATGAAAGAACAACCAACTTGATCATAGTATTTTCAAAGTCAATCTTCAACTTAAGGCATTGTTTCCCTATCTCTCTAGCCCACTCCATTGCCTTCTAGGCTGACCAGACCCCTGGACAAACATAGTCCACTTCGATCACACTACATACATAGAAACCCACCAGATCCTTAAATAAAAATCCTTTGCCACAAATTTGTAAGAAATGGTAAGCAAAGTAATAAGATACCAACCACCTATAGAGTCTCTCATTTCATTCTTAGGAATAGGCTTCATCAAGCCATAATTGAGACTTGAGGGACTCAAAGAGGAACCTAGAAAAAAAATCTACATCTAAACAACAAATATGATCCCCAATAAAGTCCCATGTGAACTTAGAGACTTCATAAGGAAAACCATCCAATCTTGAGGACTTTCCATTTTGTATAGAATTAAAGGAAGCACATAAATCATATCTCATAATATCCTGAACCAACATATCATTGTCCCCAATAATGACCTTGCAAAGGATTATCATGCAATAAGAATCTTGGGCAACACCCACACTATTTTTCAAAGCAAAAAGAGAAAATATAGACAAAGGGATACCATTGCTACATATGTACAATATATAAAGTCCATATATAAAACCCCACCTCCACACATGTCTCCTTCGCACTCAAACATGGACAGGTCCCCCCTAAAGATGCATTAAGTTGTCAACAAAGAAGAGGCCATCCAATTCCACAACTATTCTTGCTCAAAGCTAAGGATAGGGGCATACAAAATAGAAAAATGTATCACGTGGTCCTAAATCAAGAGCATGACCCAAACACACATTCCTACTGAATCCAAACGATAAGAAATCACATGATTCTGTAAATACAAAGAAAGAGAAAGCACTATGCCTCCACTCCCTTGAAAATGCTTAAAATTCCTAAAATGTTTCATTCCAACAGTTTCTCATTTGCTTCTGTAGCTCCAAACCAAATGCCCCTATGTTAAACAAACAAGTTTGTGTCAACAAGGTTACAAGGGATATCATCCACGAATGTGGGGAAACATCCCTTGGATTTCCCATGAAATTTTCCTTCGAAAAAATAATAATAATGACTATATATATGTGGTTTGTAATAGTTTCAAGTCTCATTACCAAAGTGGCACATTCTGATGTTTGGATTCCATTCCTTTAGAGTGCAGGTCCCCAATGTTATAGCATCCTCCTTCACTCTCCCATTAACATCACTAAGTGGTTTTGGTGCCATGCCTTGTGGCCCCTCTTTGGTTTGTGGTTGTTATCTATGTGATGTTCATAAGAATTGCAGGTCTTACTACTACAATGAAGTATCCCTATGTTGGGAGTCTATTCCACATTAATAACCTTCTCCTTCCTCCTATGATTACTTTCCACTACTACAAATGTATAATATATGAAGCCACAATGTAGGTCTCCAATGAGGTTGGGATATGAAGTCACAACACATGCCTCCAAGGAAGTAAGGATGGATAACTAATTTTATTGCAAACTATAGCGTAAAATAGAATGGAAAGGAAATGTTTTGGAAAGTGAAAAAAAAGAGGGTAAACTATCATCCTTGGATCTATGAAACAAAATCCCAAAAGGAATGAAATATATCATGGAAAAATATACACCATAAATAATAACAGTAATGAAAGAAAAATACATAACTACCAACCTATGATTTCATGAACATATAAGTTTGGTCAAATAATATATTTAGAGTTAACAAGGAAAATGTCACCAATATATAGATGATTCATGGGAACATAGACACCGCAGAGTTCTTCATCTCCACTCTCAACCTGCATATGACAATGGGAGAAAAGTAAGAACTACCTTCCATACAAATTGAAATAATATTTATTTAAACTATAGCATGTCAAAAGACATTGCATGTTTACCAATAAACATGGAGTTTTATTTATGACAATAATGATAATCTGCAACTAGATATCAATTTGCAGATATGCAAGAAACATTTCCATCTGCCACTCAATTTCAACATTCATGTGGAATGCTTCAGTATTAACTCAACTTCAAGTATATCTAAAGCATAAGAAACAACCTGAAGGACAAGTGATGATGTAATAAAACCAAAGGCATATTCCCCTACACGTGGATGATGAATAACTACAACCTCTTTAAAGGCCCTTGTGTTCTGGTATGCAAAGAATAAGCCATGTATAAGCTTTAAAAACACTTTCTAACAAAACAAAAAAATTACCACCTTATCCATAATCATAGCTTCAACTCTTTAATTAATAGTACGTTTATCCATAAATTTATTGTATTTGACCAATTCATATCTCATTGAATGGAAATCTAGGAATCCATTATATTTCAATCTATGGAAAAGCTTCAGAATTTAAATCGGATATATTTTTTGCAATATCACATAGGTATAAGAAAATAATATTACCAATATTTAAAACATGAATGCATACTCTCTTGAAATCTGACTATAAATTAGAGGAAAAAATAATTTCCATAGTGTTAGTGATCTGGCATTTTCCAGACCTAATACTTGATTATACAATAAAACATGTTTCTAAAATGTAAATGTGCTAAAGCCTAAAAGAAATGCAAAAGACCACATCATGCTTATGATTCTCAAAGTCAAACGAATACATGCACATGTACCTATTAAAAGGGAGTTATACAATTTAACATGCCAATAACATGTTTTTAAAAAGCCCAATATATGACGTCTAATCTTAGGAATATCTAGAGAAATGGTAGAACTTGTTTGCTTCGAGACTGAGTCTTTCCTAGGAATACATGTTGATAATTTACAATCTATGTAACCATCTTCCATCACATTCAGTTCATACTTTTTTCCATCCTTACTCAAAACTACTTCTGTCATATCATTGTTTAGCTCACAATCTTTTCCATCCTCTTCTCCTTTCACAAGCCTCCTTAGACCATGACCTACCCCTGAATTTTCTAAGCTTCCAATATTTCCATTGGATGCATGTGTTGTAGAGACATCCTTTTGTAAAAGAGAATGTGTTGAATTGACACATGCAATAACATTTTTCTCATCATATCCCTTTGATAATGGACCATGCTTAACACCAACTAGAAAAATGTCAAAGAAATGTTGATGTTAGTCAACCCAAAAATCATAAGGACCTTGCAGTTATCTCAACCAATATTTCAATGACAGTCTACAAGAAATAAAATTACATGATCCCAACAATTGATTTCTAGCTCTATCACCATGAGAAATCACATTTCAATGAAAAGGATTACATCCAGTGGTTCAACATTGTTTAGAACTTGTGATGAGTTCATCAGGAGAATGAACAAAAAAATAAGGAAAATATGCAATGCAAGGAATATCCACTAGCAAATCTACTAATGAGTCTTGCCTGGGAATACATGTTAATAGTTTACAATCTATGTAACCATATTCCATCATATTTAGTTCAGACTTAGTTTTGTCATCCCTACTCAAAACTGCTTTTGTCGTATCATTGTTTATCTCACACTCTTGTCCATCTTCTTCTCCTTTCACTAGCCTCCCCAAACCATGACTTCCACTGAATTTTCTAAGCTTCCAGTATTCCCATTGGATGCATGTGCGATAGAGACATCCTTTTCTAAAAGAGAATGAATTGAATTGACACATGCAATATCCTTTTTCTCATCACATCTAGCTGATCAGAGCGAATCACTTAGAAAATGTTGTGCAATATCACCAAGGATCAATTTATTTTCTTTCATGTTGGAAATAATACTGAGAGGGGGGGGGGGGTGAATCAGTATTATCAAATCCATATAACTTTTCACTCTCCATATTAAGATTCATATGTGATGCAACAAGTATATATCCAGTAAACATATGATTCAGTTAGTTGATCTCTAATGAGTGCATCAGAAAATTATTAACCATATGAGTAGTAAACCGAAGCAGTGAAATAGAACAGATCATTACACACAAGAAGCACACGTGAACACCATGATGTAAGGTGGAAACCCAATGTGGGTGAAAACCACCTGCTGCAATTCGTCTCAATCTTCTTTAATAAGAAATACCTTTTACAATAGTTTTGTACTGGTGCAGAATTATACCAGTACACAGGCTTCTACCTACAGAAGGCTACAACCTTCTCTCGTTCTCCATACTCTCCTAGAAGGGAGCTACAACCCCCTTTGCTCTTGTACTAGCCGATCCATTTACTACTACGCAGGCTGCTACCTACTGAAATGCTCCAACCTTTAATTTTTTTCCAACTGCTACTAGAAGGGAGCTACCACCCCCTTGGCTCTTGTACTAGCTGATGTACTAGTACGTAGGTGCCGACCTACCGAAGGCTACAACCTTCTCTTTCTTCCTCCAGGTACCACGATTCATCAATTTTCAGACTGGATATGCTGAAGCACAACATCATATTCTGAAAGGCCACGTTTCATCCAATTTTCATACTGGACCCATTAGTATCATTGAAACTCATAATCAATCAATACTAGCATCATCAATCTCTGAATTACACAATACTGAATCAATGCTTTCACCAAAGCCAACCCGCATACAGATCTGCAAATATTTCCTTATAACTTTGCAGTTGTTCCATACATCAGACATACCCAGATCATACCATTCATAAAACATACGTCAATAATTCAGATCTAGTCTATCAAACCAGATAATGATAAACATTACAATCCTTAAGATCCCGATCCATCAAGTATCAAATAGATTTGCAATCAACCAACTTCCTTGTGCATAAACTGAATTAATACTTTCTCAGCACACAGCAACCAGATATCAAATCAGAACCTTGAACACCGCAGTAATAGATAAAAACAGCTAAAACATATTTCAAGTAAAGTCTGCAACTTCACCAACAGAAACCTGCGTACAGATCTATAAATTCATTCTTTCAAACATTCAGATATTAGTTAATCCAGATTATCAGATTTATAGATCAAGTGTGTGCCACATATCACAGATCAAAGTCATATAGAGATACCACTATTCTAGCCTTAAGATTTTGACCCATCAATATAACTTATCCTTCTCCTTGCGCTCAGGTTCCTTCTTTATTTAGATCTAGATCTACACCATAACCCAATCACCATATTCCAGATCTAGCACTTTATCATATATTCAATTATTCAGAAGATGCCTTGCCAAATGATCTCCTTCCTCTTTTATAGCCTTAGGCCTTTCACAATACCACGGACCAAAAACCTAACAATTCAATACCATGGACCCAATACTTGGGATCAACAATTTTGGATGCAATACCACAGACCAAAACCATAGGATCAAAAACTGTTGGACTAATACCATGAGCCAACCATGAAAATGCGTGAACTTTTCTCTGCATGAAAGTGCGGGAACTTTTCTCTTCATGAAAGGAAATTTTCTCTGCATGAAAGTGCGTGAACTTTTCTCTACATGAAAGAAACTTTTCTCTGCATGAAAGTGCGTGAACTTTTCTCTACATGAAAGAAACGTTTCTCTGCATGAAAGTGCGTGAACTTTTCTCTACATGAAAGAAACTTTTCTTTGCATGAAAGTGCATGAAATTTTCTCTACATGAAAGAAAATTTTCTTTGCATGAAAGTGCGTGAACTTGAAAATAACTTTCCTGCACTATAATTTATCATCTGTGTGATTTGCCATCAAGGACAACACTTGTCTCATAATGCCAACAATCTCCCCCTTTGGACTTGATGGCAAAGCTAACCTGAGAACTGTCATCTGATTCCTTTGAGTTGTCCGGCATCCCATACACTCTGTCACATGTGATATCTCTTCCGTAGATTCATAAGTGAGTTTATATTCTACGAGTTGGTTGCCATTAAGTACAACACATGCATCATAATGTCAAAAATCTCCCCCTTTGGACTTGATGGAAACAATACCAAATCACTCTCCCCCTTTGACATCAAGGGCAAAGGGCGGACCAAGATAATCTCTTCCTTTGCTGTCCATACTCCCCCTGAGTACTTGCTGAAATCTCTGAATGAGTTCCCCCTTTGTATATGCCATGATGCACCAATCTATCCATGCTCTTTCTAAGAACATGCTGAAATCTTTGCTCTGCTGAAATATGATGTTCATGCTCCCCCTGATTGTAAGCAAGGTCTGCAAAAAGATGTTCTACAAGAAGAACATGACTCTATACATCATAAATGACCTTCCTATCACCAAAGGCTCATACATACATCTATGTCCCATCACAATGGTGATATACCAAAAGTTTACATATGATAACATAAGAGAATGACCTTCTTATCACCAAATACTCATACATACATCTATCTCCCATCACAATGGTGATATACCAAAAGTTTAAATATGATAACATAAGAGAATAACATCATTCATCCCAGGCATAGTGGGGAAACCATCATAGGCCGTTACATGATCTGAAGAGATCTCATCAAATGACTACAATAAATAGAGACACACTATTACATCATGAGTCTTGATATGACCTTTACATCGAATGATATACATGACATTTATAACAGAGACCAAACACCTAAATAAGATCATGGTAAACATAAATGACACTGTATGATCTGCTCCATAGCATCTGTCAACAGCAACTAGACCAACAACTTGTATTAGTGCATAAATCATCAAGGTATGTCCATATCAACTCATCCTTTGAACATAATTCTGTATATACATAATCATTCTATCATATGTGAGAAACACCATAGCCATCCAGATCTGCATGGACCAAGTATCATCAATTGGGAATATCTGCATCAATCAACATATGTGCGAAACAATCTATCATCATATAGGTAAGAACTCATCATCATCATGTCTCCAACAATGCAACTTTGAATAATAATCCGTGTATCCAGCCAACAATCCTCATCCATATATGTGCCAAGAACAATAGGAATCTGGCATCATAACTGTAAAACATGATCTTTATGCATATGACGACAACAGCATATGAGTGACTCATCATCAAGTAAAGAATATGTGAATTCAAGCTATGTAATTTTCCTTATCCTTATGAAGATCACCATGTAAGCATCATTAGAGAATCAACCACAAATCTGATCTAAATATCAACTATGTAACCCCAAGAATCATCTGAACAATTCATAACCATATCATAGCAAGATGAATCATTTATCCATATAAGCATCATCACTAAGGACTATTAACCATAATGCCAACAATGCATTAAAAGCATGTGCTCCCCCTAAACCTGTGCCATCTTGTTTACTGTCAGATCTGATCATGCATATCAACAAGAAGTATCAAGACATCTTTATTATCAAGTTAGAAACAAAACACTTCTAACCATCAAGTCATTTCCACACATCATCAGCAAACAACGCAAATAATAAACCAAATCATAACTGATCCTTTTCCTGAACCTATCCCTACTTCCTTTCCTCAAACAATCATATACGCGACTATGCCATAACCAACTCGCGTATATGTGTGACTTCTCTTTAAGAAACTTGCGTATGAGATTTAGGACACTGAAAAATTTACACTTCTAGCTCCCTCTGATTCTGTTATGTCTGTATGTTGTGTTGTGCCGCCTCTTTCTGACTGTACTTCTTTCTTCTTCCACATCTTCAAGTGTGATGATGATGTTTTCTCCTTTTGGTATGGTGCCCATACTTTGTTCCTGCATTCCTTAGCTATATGTCCAAGCTTGTTACATGTGTAACATCTTACATGTCTCATATTTCTTCTATAGAAATCAACAGCTCTGTGACCAAACATATTGCAAGCGAAGCAATATCCATTAAAGTATCTTGAATGTGATGATCTTTCTGCATGATGGTCTTGAAACCTTCTTCTTCTACATCTGGCTGCAACATGTCCAAGATTATGACATACATAACATTCAACATTATTCATAGGAGGAGTAAAAGATTTTCTTTGAAGAATTTCTTTCCTTGGTTGATGATGAGATTGACCTTTCATCTCCTTATTGAGCATTTCAGATTTTGCAGTAGATTCCCTTGTCTTACTTTGTGAACTAGATTCACCTTCAATAGATTCATGAAAACCAAGACCAGTTTGATAGCAAAAGACCTTTGACTATTAAGAATATCATCCAAGACTTTAGTACTATCTTGAAATCGTAAAAGCTTATCCTTTTCTTCTAATTTACCTTTCAAGATATTTACCTCAACCTGAAGTTGTTCTTCCTTTTCCAGACATTGCTTCTTCAAAATTTCTTCAGACTTTCTTCCTTCTTCTACTAGTTGTCTTAGTTTGAGAATCTCCTTTTCTTGTTCTTCATTCTGTTCTTGCAACATTTGACGAATTCTAAAGGCACATTCCTGCTGATCTTTTAAACTGATAACTTCGTTTTCCTGTTTTTCAATAGCTTGGAGTAGATATTTATTCTGCTTCTTTGTTTCTTCAAGTTCTTCCTTTAGCGAGAGGGTCGTAGCTTCAAGACTTTCATAATAACTGGATCTATCTCTGAGTTTATTGATTGTTGTGTTCTTTTCACTGACTTCATTTCTTAGAGATTTTACTTCAACATGCAACTTTTGATATTTGTCCTTGAATAACTTCCTTACCTTGCTTCCTTCCCCTTGTTGAACCTTTAGTCTCGTAGAAACTTCTTTGAAGGCACATTCCCTTTTGTTCAATAGATCTTGTTGATCTCTAATTTTTTTCTGTAAGCCTTTTGAATTCAGCCTCTATTTGATATCTTTCTTACTCACCCATAAGAGAAAATTCAGTTGTTTCGTTATCACTTTCATCTTTTCCAAATGGATAAATACCTGTATCACCAGAGGATAACAAATTCATACCTGATAGATCTTTTTCATCTTCATTCTAAAGTGATTCTGAACCTGAAGTGCTTCTTCCACATAATCCCCAATCGATGCTCCCACTGTCATAGACTTTCTGAGATGTCTTCTTCTTCTTAGGTGCTTTCTTCTTAAGCTTCTTTCCCATTGTTCCACGGATCTCCTTCAAGCGATCAATCTTCTACCAAAGGACCTGCTCTGATACCAATTGTTGGAAATAATACTGAGAGGGGGGGTGAATCAGTATTATCAAATCAATATAAATTTTCACTTTCCATATTAATATTCATATGTGATGCAAAAAGTATATATCCAATAAACATATGATTCAGTTAGTTGATCTCTAATGAGTGCATCATAACATTATTAACCATATGAGTAGTAAACCGAAGCAGTAAAATAGAACAGATCATCACACACAAGAAGCACACATGAACACCATGATGTAAGGTGGAAACCCAATGTGGGTGAAAACCACCTGTTGCAATTCGTCTCAATCTTCTTTAATAAGAAATACCTTTTACAATAGTTCTGTACTGGTGCAGACTTATACCAGTACACAGGCTTCTACCTGTAGAAGGCTACAACCTTCTCTTGTTCTCCAAACTCTCCTGGAAGGGAGCTACAACCCCCTTTGCTCTTGTACTAGCCGATCCATTTACTAGTACGCAGGCTGCTACCTACTGAAATGCTCCAACCTTTACTTGTTTTCCAACTGCTACTAGAAGGGAGCTAGCACCCCCTTGGCTCTTGTACTAGTTGATGTACTAGTACGTAGGTGCCGACCTACCGAAGGCTACAACCTTCTCTTTCTTCCTCCAGGTACCACGTTTCATCAATTTTCAGACTGGATACACTGAAGCACAACATCATATTCTGAAAGGCCACGTTTCATCCAATTTTCATACTAGACCCATTAATATCATTTAAGCTCATAATCAATCAATACTAGCATCATCAATCTCTGAATTACCCAATACTGAATCAATGCTTTCACCAAAGCCAACCTGCATACAGATCTGCAAATATTTCCTTATAACTTTGCAGCCGTTCCATACATCACACATACCCAGATCATACCATTCATAAAACATACGTCAATAATTCAGTTCTAGTCTATCAAACCAGATAATGATAAACATTACAATCCTTAAGATCCCAGTCCATCAAGTATCAAATAGATCTGCAATCAACCAACTTCCTTGTGCATAAACTGAATTAATACTTTCTCAGCACACAACAACCAAATATCAAATCAAAACCTTGAACACCGAAGTAATAGATAAAAACAGCTAAAACATATTTCAAGTAAAGTCTGCAACTTCACCAACAGAAACCTGCGTACAGATCTATAAATTCATTCTTTCAAACATTCAGATATTAGTTAATCCAGATTATCAGATTTATAGATCAAGCGTGCGCCACATATCACAGATCAAAATCATATAGAGATACCACTATTCCAGCCTTAAGATTTTGACCCATCAATATAACATATCCTTCTCCTTGCGCTCAGGTTCCTTCTTTATTCAGATCTAGATCTGCACCATAACCCAATCACCGTATTCCAGATCTAGCACTTTATCAGATATTCAATTATTCAGAAGATGCCTTGCCAAATGATCTCCTTCCTCTTTTATAGCCTTAGGCCTTTCACAATACCATGGACCAAAAACCTAACGATTCAATACCATGGACCCAATACTTGGGATCAACACTTTTGGATGCAATACCACGAACCAAAACCATAGGATCAAAAACTGTCGGACTAATACCATGAGCCAACCATGAAAGTGCGTGAACTTTTCTCTGCATGAAAGTGCGTGAACTTTTCTCTGCATGAAAGTGCGTGAACTTTTCTCTTCATGAAAGGAAATTTTCTCTGCATGAAAGTGTGTGAACTTTTCTCTACATGAAAGAAACTTTTCTCTGCATGAAAGTGTGTGAACTTTTCTCTACATGAAAGAAACTTTTCTCTGCATGAAAGTGCGTGAACTTTTCTCTACATGAAAGAAAATTTTCTCTGCATGAAAGTGCGTGAACTTTTCTCTACATGAAAGAAACTTTTCTTTGCATGAAAGTGCGTGAACTTGAAAATAACTTTCCTGCACTATAATTTATCATCTGTGTGATTTTCCATCAAGGACAACACTTGTCTCATAATGCCAACAATCTTCCCCTTTGGACTTGATGGAAAAGCTAACCTGAGAACTGTCATCTGATTCCTTTGAGTTTTCCGGCATCCCATGCACTCTGTCACACGTGATATCTCTTCCGTAGATTCATAAGTGAGTTGATCTTCTACGAGTTGGTTGCCATCAAGTACAACACATGCATCATAATGTCAACATTTCCATATCTCTTCAACAATTGGAACTGAATCGTTAGGACACCTAATATTTGATGAGCTAGAAACTGTTCAGTTTACTTATGTATCCATGGATTTATGTGAAACCAAATCAGAGCTTTGATTTCCCAAACCACCATAGGGTGCCGCAAATCTCATTTTCTCATTCACATGTAGGTCATTAGCATAATTGATTCCAATTTCTTCACTATCATTTGAGTACATTAATAAATTTATCAAAATTCAATTACTTTTTAAGTTTATCAGATAGTTACGATAGATGTAATGCATATGCACACTCAAAAAGCCATAACATACTTCTACAAAAACTTTTGAAATATTTAGGGTAGTTGAAATTTGAAAGAAAACTTAACAAACCCATAAATTAAAAACAAATGGAAAACAAAAAATTGTCTTTATATCTGAGCAGGGAGAAGGTGTTTCTTGTAGTAGACAGTCTAAAACCCGATCATTGAACTCAAGATGTTCATTTCTTTGACCAATGGTGAAACCCTAACTGTTCTGTATTTGAAATATTTGAGAAAGGTAGCAGATATTTATCTTTTGAATGATAAAAATGTGGAAACAAATAATATTTATGCTCATGTGTTTCACCATAACAAGTATATTCATTCTGTTCTTGAAATAGTGCACCACTAGAATCAAAATATGGGGAATTTCGACCCATCATTCCTTCCTTACTTAGCAGGTTTAACCGATGATCACATTGGAGAAGCTTTTCATAATGTCTGTCAAGTATTCCTTAAGAAAAATATAACAAATGTGTCCTCCAAAACATACAAATTCAATTTTGTTTGGCTTAAAATAAAATGAAACTTGCAGAATCAACTCTCATCCAACAAAATTGTATAGAGGTTATGACAATTCACTCTCCTCTACTTGTAAAAATCATACAAAAAAAATTAACAATCATGACCAACAATGTTAAGAAGGCTCCTATTGCATATGTATGCAACATGTGAGAGATACTTATCCTATGATGAAATACTTGGGATTTCATGTCATGCAATTTTAGTCTATAATTAATCTATAACCAATCTAGATCCATCTTAACTCCAAACCTACCAAGCACTGAGAGGGATCAAATCTCTTTTCACTCTAAAAGAAGTTTGCATCTCAAGATATTTGATCCCTCTTAGTGCTTGGTAGATACAGAGTTAAGATGGATCTAGGCTAGTTTAATTTCCCCCTTTAAATAGGGTATATTCCACATCAAAACCATGGGATCTCAATACTATGGGTTGTTTTTTTTTATTATTTTATTTTTGTAGGGTTTTTTTGTTATTTGTATTTATAATTTTTTATTTTATTTTGACCAAGTTAAAATCTTTACATTCCATCACATTAATATTTTTATTTAATTTAATTTATATTTATATTTATATTTATGTGACATTACATTACGTTACAACATCTCTAACATACTGAGTGCCCCACAAAGTAATCACATGGAGTAAAATTCATACTAAGAAATCCATAATGTTCTCTATACATATTTTATAGGATTAGGCGTACTATCAAATTGGAAAATGCCTCATATCCCATATCCAATTGAGGATTAGCACATCCTCCTAAGCCATAGCCTATAGGAATAGTTTAGTGGAAGCTGAGATACCAGACTGTAAAGGGTAAAAGAAGTTACACATGTTTAATGTTGAATTTCAATAGACCTGCATGAAGATATTCAACTCCTATTGTGGTGGATTCACATTTTATGAAAATGGGATTTACATTCCAAACATTGAATAATTATTTGGCTAATTTCCTGATTTCAGAGGTTGTGTAAGATTAAGTTCTCAAGAATGTTAAATTATGGTCACAACTTGCTATTGCCATAATACTTGTAACATGTACCATTAGCAAGCTTGGTGTTGAGATTTTAAATATACAACATTTTTAAATGCAAGAAGCTCATTAAATAAAGAGCTTTCAATTCTAGTTGCATTTCCTCATTGGGGCCACTAAAAAGGTGGAACTCCTATCATTTCAATGCAAGTAAGCAACCTCTCTTCTCATTGACTGAAGATATGGAATTCTTAATTGGTATTATCAAAACATGATGAACATTCCATTCAAATAAATTTCCACAATGTTTAATCCTTGGGAAATGAATACCTTATTGAATCAACATATCTTATGAAATGAGTTGATGACTTGCATATAGAGTTGTGGCCTCCTATAATTTCAGAAGCAAACTACCAAACATTGTTTTTTCTTATCTGAGGATTTGTATCCGTAAATAAAAGTGAAGACCTAGATACCTGGATGAGATAGAAGAAAATATATTGCTTCAGATATACCTACACTTTAGCACCACATACTTTAGACACACAAAAAAAAACCCAAATACTTACTTTAATCTCTAAGGTGCCGAGTTCATTGTCTAGAAAATTGGTCCTCAAAGAGGTTATATATGACCATTGAACCTCTATCTTGCTCTTCAAACCAGTCTCCAATACTTCCCAAACAAGCTTACATTTTGCATAATAGCATTTTGCCACCAAAACATCTTTGTATCTTGAAATATGCTAGCATCATAGTCATTTAAGTTAATGAAAATTCATAAATCTGAGTTACATTGTACAATTTTACAATTTTCCATATGTGGCTATAAAAAACTGATGAATTTATATGCAACTTGACAGTTAATTCTTGTACATTACTTCCGAAGAACTAGTTATAAAAAATGAGGCTAGAAAATTAGAGGCCTTGTGCTTGTCAACAATAGATGGTCCTGCTACACATTTTGAATCTTTCATTTCGCCGTCCTGTGGGCTTGAAGTATCTACAACTAAGGGAACTATCAAATCCCTTTGAGAAAGATTCATGTAAATAAGTTCTATGAAGGAAAGCGTTTTCTTCAATATTAAATCCAATGGGCTAGGATCCTCCAATGGATGTAAAGAAAGAACTTGAGAGAGTGTTTTTCTAGTTACAGGGCTCCCCTGCTAATTCACCCAACATGAAATATAAACACAAGTACATAAGATAATAGTTGGTAGCTACAAAAATTCTCTAAGGAAATCCACATCATGGAAAGCCCCAACAAAGTTTTGAAAAAACACAACTTTATGAAATTCCTCAACAATGCCAATAACATATAAAGGAACATATAATTATTCATAATTATTGATACGTTACAAAAACATGCTCACAGTGCTTCAGTTACAACAAACAACACTATGGCCGCTAAAAATAAGTTGTCACTATATGATTTTTCTTTGAATGTTTGTTAAATGCAATCATTATGTTTGATGCTTGGCATCAAGAAAAATTGTTTTGGTTCAGTGGCAATATTGTAATAAAGTTTTTATATTGGATTTAAAATTTGTATTTTTTTTGCAGTGAAATGACATTTCTTTTGTGTGTTCTAAAAATATCTATAGTCTATTATGGCCATTTCCAAATTCCAAGTACTCCACCAAGAACATATAGATTTAGAGGTTTGGTATCATACATTGTAGAGTAACCCACTATGTTCATGGAAAAATTGATAAAGTGTTATCTATCCAGAACATAACAGAGAGTTTATATTTCTGAAAAGTTTCCATTTAAGTTATTGTTCCTGGTTGTTGTACCTTAGCAGGATTGCTTGTATAAGAGAGAACATTGATCACACCACAATATGATAAGTGTTGTAGACATGTTAACATAGCAATTTCTAACATACTATAGGCCCCATGTTCAATGTTGTATGGTTCTCTACACAAAAAACTTAGGGATTTAAACATCATGTACAACATATAAATCCCAAATCCTTTCTTTCTGCTTCTTGTTTTTGTGTTTCTACTTTCATTTTGAAGTGTCCAGGGTATCTTATTTTTTGTAGTCACAAACTAACCTTGAAATTATGTGATATGTTTTACTGAAAATGGTTTGCTAAGCAATATGTTGCACTGTTGGACCTTTGTCAAAATGACCTCTGTCTAGCATGCACTCAACTCTATGTTGGGAGTGTAAGATGAATGGAAGATGTATACGTGAAATATAATCAAGTATGGTGATTGCACATTCAAGCATGAGATGTTTCCAACAAGCACATCTACAGAACCTGCACAGTTCACCTGAGATCACTCTGAATCCTATAGAATAATTCTCATGTATATCTTCAATTAATTTATGCTATGATGAATCTTTGAAGGTTTATCTTTTTCAATGAGTATCATTGACTATTTCCTACAACAAATTCAGCCTATGTGCAATCATCACGTCACCTTCTTTCAAAATTTGTTATTAATTAATATTAATGTCAAATCTATCCAAGTAAGCTCTCACAATGTTGATTCTGATTAGCATCTTGCTGCTATTCCTATAACTAATCCACTAATATTTCCTTAAGTGTTGTTGTCTCATTAATCTTTGTCTTGTAGGAACTCTCTCAGCCAAAACATTGGTCATGACATTTGCACCATTTATTTCCTCATAAGGTAGATTCTAAGAGAACTCATCATGCTAACAATTGTTAAGGAAAAGGTTTTAAAAGTATTCACCTACCAATAAATGAGGTCAAGACCATGTCCTCTATTTGGTAAAGAAGAAAAAACATTAGTAAAGACACTTAGACCCCTACTCCACATATCAATTACATTGAAATAGGTACTTCATTATGGTATTTAACTGTACAGTCTATGGGATTTTGGTTGCCAACTGAGGTAACGCCATGGAATTTCTTGATCATGTGTCTATGTCCATACCTTTATATATGCCACATATTCAACCCAATTTATATCTTAAGAAATATCCTACTCTAGCAGGGATATGGAATGGCTTTAGTTTTGACACCAAACCTGGAAGTTCCTAATTCATCCAGTTCATTTGGTTTCTTCTCTCCACGAGTGTTTTGGGTTGTCATGGGAGAGTAATCCACTTATGAAATCCATTGTTGCTGACACACAGAGACCTTAGAGTGAAATGGGTATTTCTCCCATGAGATTATTCTTGCATATTCTCACACTTTCAAGGTTTTCCTATGTGCCAGAAATCAAAGGCAAGTACCCACACTTGGAAGAGAACTCAAAGTTGTTATGTAGCTACTTAACCCAATTCCAATTCCATAGGTACAAAACTTGATGAATAATAGAACTCAAAGTTGTTATACTGCTACTGAGCTCAATTTCATACAACCAGAGATCTCAATGAGTTAAAACTAAATCCATGGACCATTGAAGGGTTAGATTTAGCATTCAGTATTGCATTGTGAATATATGAAATACACCAACCTTATCTATGCATTCATAAGAAACATATAAAAAACGCCTTTGGCATATGGATTTTAGTGTTTTAGTGGAAATGAATGAAGCATTGTATAAACAAAATTCAATCTTTTGGGAGATCCATTCAATGCTACATAAGGGAATAAAAGCAAGTAGCCAGAATTGGGTTATGGGTAAGACTCTGGATAATAGGAAACAAAAACATAAAATAAAGGTTATGCTTTGTAAACTTAATAAGAAATGAACGCATTAGGTAGAGTAAATCTATCTAAGTCCAAAAAAGGACGGAAAAAATGAGCCTTAGATAAGAATATAACTTGAACAACTTTTGACAAACAGCCATGTCATAGAAAGCTCAGCAAATGTTCTCGATCTGAAAACCCTATTAAGGTATCACATCCTGGTATGAACATTCTCAGACAAACCCTTTTTCAAAGACAAAAGAGAACAAAACTGAGTAATGGGTAAGGACTTTGATAACAGGCAGCAAACCCATAAAAAGAAATGATATGCTCTGTGATCATAATAAGAAATGAACACATCTGGAATATTAAAGCTATCTGAGTCTAGAAAAAAGGGAATATAACTCATGCCACTTCTGATAAACAACCATGTTAGTAGAAATATACTCAAATGTCCTTACTATGAAAGCCCTAAAAGCCCTAGAGGGACTCCCCATACAAAACTAAGCAATAACAGAGACAATAAGCACTGAGCCATACCTTCTTATACTTTTTCTACCTCTTCCCATCAGCGGTCTCAATAATAAACTTGGTAGAAAAGATATTAGCTAGCTTGGCACTAGACCCATTCCTTCCACCGGTGGTCTTCTTCTCAAAGTCATTGTAGTTACTACTCGTTAACAGATGCCCAAAGATCATCTCCAGAATATACATGCCCTCCTCCTAATGAATCTCCATGGGAACACCATCTCCATTGTTGTAAACACTGATGCAATTATCCTCCATGTTGTTGGTCACCTTCACGGAATCCATGGAGGGATCTCGCTACTTGTTATCGGCAGCATTGACGATGATCTCATCAAAAATCTTGTAAAGACCTGCCAAGTATGAGATGCTCTGGTGAACCATCTCATTGCCTTCGTAAACCTAGAGGGACTAAGTATGCTTCTCGATGGAGCTAACATAGGTGTCGGGACAAAGCAGGATGTGCTCCAGCTAAGTCTTCTTCTGGTATGTTTCTTCGCTGGTTTTACCCACATCATTTCTGCTGGCTTGTTGGATGTTGGCGCTATTGCTCGACTGTAATGGCTACTTTTTCTTGCCCACCATGACACAGAGAATGGCTTGACACAAAGATTGTGGCCAATGGGGATCAGGGAAAAGGGCTTCTTTGGGTTTTCCAGGCTCTACACAAAATACACAATCCAAACAACCCACACCTCTATCAAATCCATGTTGTGGATTGTTTGTATTTTAATGGGTTTGAAAAAAGAATTATTGATCGAGGTCTTGAGGGAAAGTGTGTTGTTTTGGACAAATATGAGAAAGATGAGCGTTAAATAGTTTTATGGTTTGTGTGGCATAATAATTCAAAAAACAATAGAACTACAACTTTTCTAACATGATCTCAGAATATTAAACCTAGATTCTAATTAACTTTTATAACTATGTATTAGTTGTTCAACGATATGAAGGTAGAATGTTTTCATAAGGATTAAGCTTTGGATTTGATGGAAAATTATGCTCTTCAAAATATTGCTTGTAGCATTGGATAAGATTTTATTTGTCCCTAACCTTCTATATCACAATGATAGTGATTTTCCTTGTATGTTTTATATATCTTATAATTATATACTAATGTTACATTCGAGTTACTTAAAAGCATTTGAGAACACTTATACTTGTTATTTTGTGTTTTTGGGTTCGTTTCTAGTGACTATTGTCATAAATTTTATGAGATAATCATGTTACGTTTAAAAAAAACAAAGGTAATTCGTTAATTGGATGATGAGTATTACATGATTTATTAGATCATTACATTCTGTATTTTCTAAATTTGATGAATAAAATTTCATATTAAATTGAAAATATGTTGTTTTGGGAAAATATGACAAATATTTGACAGAGATGGCTAGGAAATAACCTAAATTTGGCGTCAGTTTATGTCTATAGAGCTTCCAAGAGTGCTCCATGGAAGGAACCTCATCCTATAATTTTAAGAAATTTAAGATAATTTCAAGAATGGATTGCTAAGAACTCTCCTGTATCGATTTCATCTCAGGCATGTTTCTCTATTGGGAGCAAAAAAACCTAGTGAATTCGCTAGTAACACAGTTTTGCATAGATTTAATTGAATCTTGGTCAAACACTTACTCCATTTTCTAGGTTGAGTCTATGAACTTTTCTTTTAGCTTTCAATATCCCATTTTCATTTGATCTATGATGCCAACTTTCAATCTATACATGCTATTCAACTTGAGATCATCAATACAAAAACAACATTGACTATAGTCACTTCCAATCTATACATTTCATTCAACTTGAGATCATCAATCACAAAAACAAAATCAACTATAGCCAATTCAATCCTCTATCAAATTTTCCCATGCCCTGAAAAGTCATGCCAAGCAAGGCACAAAGTTTAGGGCACATGTCATTATATTTCTTGTTTTCCACTTGTTTCCTATTAGAATAAAATTTACATCTAAAAGGAAAATTGTGTTTACAACATCCTAAATTAATGACACCACAAAAAGAATACACTCTGTTGGTAATCATAAAATTTTAATAGGGCCGCAAGGAATTACAATTATGGGAAAAGGCCACGAAAGAAGGATTGAAAACAAAGAAACAGTTAAAATAGTGAACAAATGAGAATGCTATGAAACCCAATTGATCGACCTAGGACACCCAAGTTAACATTGGTTCATTTGTGTGGTCAACAGATTTTAACCGAACCAATAGGTTGCGTTGTCGCCATGGTCTACACCACCCAGATGGCATAACACAAAAGCCCCAGGTGATTTTGAAATAATATTTACCATTCAAACTCGGCACATGAGCCAACAGAAGTTCCTCACAGGTAAGAAACAAGAATTCTTATAATTAAAAAATAAAGATAAAATGTAGTTAGCTACCTTTTGAGTGGGTTTGGCCTCTAGAAGCTTCTCCTCTAGCACTAAGCCTCAATCCTACTTGTCTAAGTCCACGTCCATTTCCTCGACATTTGATTTATTTGCTTTGGGACTCTCAAAAGCATGGGTCCAAGCGAATCCGAGGTCCTTTTTGGGTCTCTGTCATTTTTAGGGATGATTGGATCATCAGAATCCATCTATGCTAGAGCATCTGCCTTGTGACCACCTATGGTCTTAGGATATTTGATTTCCTTGTCGTAATCAATGCATTCTTTCTCTCTTATTTTCCTATTTTCTTGGTTGATTTTTGTGTCAGAAAGGCACATGTTTTCTTCTTTGATGAAGCCATTATTGCTTATGTCTTTGGGTTCATCTTCGTCCATGGAATCCTGGAAATATAGTCTTGTTGTTCTTATCTAGAAGTATGGATATGATAGAAATTTGGTGGCTTAATGTAGGGTAAATTTTCATGAAATAATAAGGGTAGACATCAAAATAAGATTCGTGTGGTAAAAATGTATAGTGAAGTAGTACTATCATAGGATTAATGATCGTAAGACCACCAGATAAACCCAAAGCATCCACATCACATACCTGCCACCCAGGACATATGCAGAGGAGAATGGTCCAAATTTTGTCTCCAATCATCATCATCTCTTGTAAAAGGATAATACAGGGGTGATTAACCCCAATCAAGTGCCGAAGTATGAGGATTTTTCGGGCACTCCCCAAGCCCCTGATATTTAAGGACATGATTATCATTTTAATCCCTCATAAGCGGGCAAATAATCTCTAAGGGCCCTAATAGGAGAGAAAGAATAAACATAAGATGATGCACCAGAAGATGATGGACTAGGATCTAGTGTTGTAGAAAGATTGTGAAGATCAGTATCAGCCCCATTCGAATGATTCAAAGGTTTCAAACATCGTTCCTTCCTAATGGTCACATTACGACGATAAGGGATTGATAGAGATCTTAGGAGAGGAGGATGAATGAATCAACAAGGTCTCCATATGGATATCAGGGTGAAGGCAGAGAAGCTCGATATCACTCCCAAATGAATTAGTAGGAGAAAGGTCTCCAGAAAATGTCCCAAATTGAATGTGATAGTCAATGACTCATCAATAGTGGAGGTTGTCCCATTCGCATCAAAAGATAGAGTGTGGTTATATTCCATATTCTTTGAATGGGGAGAAATGTTTGGTACATATAACAATGAAGAATGTTCAATACAATCAGAATGTGGTAGTTGAATATGAAGAGAAACAATACATAAAGGACGAAATGTAGAATTACTAAGATAAACAACACCTGATACCTTATGTAGTAGTGTCTAAAAAAACCTTGTTAAAATATGTAGACAGGGTAAATTAATGTCACTTATCAATTATAGACCCCACTCGATGTAGGTCGTCACTAACTTAATCCACTAAGACACCCCTTAAAATACAATAGACTGACCAATCACCATCAACCAATGTCCTTCGGAGAATATCATCAAGCACACAATCAACAAAGATCTTCAATGATGACGCAATTTCTCCATCCAATATAATATAGTTGAAGTCAACTTCAACACAATAACTAAAAATTTAATTACTTGAAGAATAAATATTTTTGCAAATACATAAGTAATTTCTTCTTTAAAATCATCTTTTCATACCTCAAGGAAACCTCTACAAGCTACTCAAATAACAATTGTATGGTCATCAAAATCATTTCAAAATGAGGTATACGATCTACACAAAAAAGAAAGGTAGAAGTTGTACAACTGTTATATTGCTCCATATGACCATACGAATCCATACAATTGTATTGATTCTTTGTACAATTTCCTTTCAACCTATTGAAAACGTGTAAGTTCATCCTTATTATGCATTTATTTCTCTTAGTTGTTTAATGTGAGCAATACCTCTCTATAGTTTTTTATTTATGTTTTTTTGAAACATGTACAAGTTCTTGCTTGCACTACATTTCTCAATGTACATATTGTTCGAGACCTTTTATTCATATTTGGAAGAATTTTTTCATGGGAAGATACCATGTGTTTGTTGACATAATCAAACCCTCAGATGAATAGAAAATTCATGCTTTAAAAGGATTTCATGAAATAGAAAGTGGCAAGTGGAAATATGGACCCATTTTATTTATTCAAAAGACAAAAGGAAGTGCTCCACTTGAGGAGGATTAGGGCCTTGAAAAAATAAATATTATTTTATGAATTAGGGTTTTATTTGGAAGATCTAAATAGAGGAGAGGGTACTTTAAACAAAGTCATAGCTGGAATATTGGGAGTTCCCTCCAAGCTTAGTTGAATACCTTTGGGAGGATTGGAAGAGGGGTTATGTAAGATTTTTCCATCACTCTATTCTTTCCATGGATGATTATGGTTTTTTAAATTTCCATGAGTTTAGGTGAGACTTGTTTGGTCCTCTTGACCTTCTTGAAAAATCAAATTCAAAAAATGATGTATTGTTGGTTTTTTGTCTAATAAGAAGGTTGTGCTACTTTCTCTACCTTTAAGAGTTCATGTTTTGGTTATTCCTTTGTTGGTCATGATTGTTTGTTATCACTTGGTGGTAATTTCGTGTTTATGATGGTGCATCTTCTTTAAGGGTTCCTAGTTATTCTTTTCTTTTTCATGTTTCTAAGATCCCATCTTCCAACTCTTAAGAAGCAAAAACGACATCACTAGTACCTCACTAGACCCAATCAAATCTCTCCTTTTACTCTTTTGTTATTCGAAAATTTGTTTTGTACTAATTAAGCCACATTAGTGAATGGCTTAATTATGTATTCTTTGTCATATTTAAAAGCCTTCGCTCTTTGATTTTAACTCCCTCACCCAAACGGATAAGCATTGGTCTTTGTAAATTCCACCATTCTTTTTATTTTAAATAAATACCATAAAACTAAATTTTGGTAGGGTTTCCTCCCTTGTGCAAGAATAGAATCGGCCTAAAGTGAGGAAGCATTATTGTTTCGATGGGAAACCTTTCCAAGTTCTCATAGGGTTGCACTTGGTTAAGGGACTTTGTAGTATTTGAATTCTAGGTTTGGTAGGCAACAAATTGGCATTGTTACAATTCTAGGTTTGTGTCCAATTCCATGTATTTAGTAGATTAGTTACAATTATTTGACGAGGGAATTTATTTTAAGATCTAGTGGCTCTAGGAGGAAGAAAAGCATTGTACCAAAATATTTTGAGGTGACATGTTGTATGTAGAGGCGAAGACATCCAACGGGATTGAAGGCATTTGAAAACTCACCAAGTGACTCCATTGATGTAGAAATGAGGTATGTTTGTAATATGATTTTTAAATTTCATATCAACTTTTTAGTTTGAAGATAGATGGCTTTTGTGGTCTGATTGTATATCACCTTTAATATTTTTAGTATAATGTATTTTCCTTATGCATGCCCCCACTCAAATAGGGGAGTCCCAATTCAACTCTTTGCTTCTGTAACTCCTATTCACTACAATATTCCCTACCATTATTTCCTGCCATATTATTTCCCTCTACTCTATATGGAAAGGTTGAGGTCAGAAAATCATCAGATCACTCACTTGTCATGACTGGGATAGAAGAAGAAAGACTTTTGAAGTTGCAAGGAACCTATGCCCGTGCACACAAATTTTCATACAATTATCATTATGATGAAGGTACACTTCCATCAAGTCTTTATTGCATGCTATATTTGGACATATGAACTATGACAACCTTTGTTTGTTGAAGAAAAATGGTGTTACTAATTTGCCAACTATTCCTAGGAAACTTAAGGTATGTGATGCTTGTACCTTAGGAAAAAACAACAAACAATAATTTCATGATTCTCATTCCAGAGCACATAGAAAGCTTTAACTCATTCATTTTGATTTGTGTGGCCCTATGCATGTTCCTTCTACAAGTGGAAATAAATATATGATGACATTTATTGATGACTACACCAGAATGTGTTGGGATTATTGATGTTTTTTCTTCTCTCTTGTATTGGTTAGGTTCCCTCATAGTTTATCAAGGCTAAACCCTGGTTTGGAAAACTTAGTTGATTGATTCCCTAGTTTGAGACCTCATCCTTATAAAATCCTAATCTATGATAACCATTTTTATTGTTTTTGGAGTTGTGCTTCCTAGACTTAACTATCCTTGCTTGAGTAACCTCAAGCCCTAGCCCTAGGGTTTCTTTGACTCCATTTTCCCTAACCCTATATTAGAGTAAGGCATTAGTCTTAACATAATTTTTATCATTTTCACAAAACCCAAAGTCTCATCCTAAGTAAAATTTTATCTAGGGTTTCACACTAAGCCATTGAAAAACCCTTAACTACTATCAAACCTTAAAATACTCAAATCTATCCCTACTTGACCTAGGCACCTTATCTCCTCGTTTTCCCTAGCTAGTAGGATAAAGACATTTATTGTTGATATAGGGTCATATCAGCCTTACTATCAAGGTTTTAATGAGTTTGATAATTTGTTATTATTCTATTTTTATTTAAAACATTTCTCACTTTAGATGGCAATATCACATAAATTTATGACGAACTAGGTGCATAGTAACTTTCCCTAATAATTGATCTGGTATATTTAAATCGAAATGGACAAAAATACATTCAAGTTACATAATTTCTATGTAGGGTCAATTACAAGGGCTTAAAATGGTCAAACCTCTTAGCCAGGGCCCAAGAGTTTTACTAGCAATACGAAGGGAAATCTAACAAGCAGTGAGGGTACAAGCAAGATACAGAGCAAGACTTAATGCAAAGGAGAGTACTTACTATATCCATATCGTTAAACATTTTTCATCCCACTTAGGTTGCCTTAGGTAGTGCCTAGTTAGTCATAAGATCAAGTTGGTTACAACCTTCGTAGCTCCGGAAAACAAGTGGCAATACTCTTCATCTTCTAAGTTATGTTTAATCAAGAATATAACATTTGTCTTGATCCTTATTAGAAAGGACTCCATGGCGAGTTTTCTTTTCACATCATCTTTAATTAATATCCACAATTAAGTCTGATGCATTTGTTGAACATGAATCCCTCAGGATTTCAATCTAGCCAGTCTAGGTAAGATGGAAACTTTTCTGAAGTACTTTTTACCCACTAAAATGATCGATGGGCCATTTGTTGAGTGTTTGATGGGCCATTTTTCCCTATCCTTCCAACTACCTTAAGAGAATTCAGGGGATAGGTTATGGCTAAAGCACTAGACGCCATCGTCTGAAACATTCAATAAATTGACCCCCTACTATTAAGAATTATTCCCATACTATAATGACTACTCTCTATGAACCTGGCTTAGAGGAGTAGAGCTTTGGCTTGAGGTTGATGTTCATGGTTACTTGGTTGATGGTTAGTGAGGCGCTATGTGCTTTCAAGATTGGCACATCATGCAAGCCTCACACTTGTATATTGATGGTCAGAGGCCACACATTTATTTTGAGTTGAGTTTAGGAGCCTTTTGGGGAATGTTCACCCATTGATATAGTTTATTGAAGGCTTTGGGAATTCCACTTAGAACCATTCCTTTCCACTTGCACAATGACTTGGAGTTGAAGCATGCACTTTGGAGCCCACTTGCCCACATTTGAGGGAGCTTAGGGGTTGGTGGATGATAGGTTTGAAGATTGCTTGAAGATTGAATGTGGTTGAGAGGGCCTTTGGAAGCTAGAGGCTAAGCCAAAAGCCACTTGTACCCCTCTATTTTTGGAGAAGGATCACATTTTGAGGGTTTGGAAGAAAAATGGTCATCTTACCCCTTCAAAATTAAGCCTAGATGAAGTCATTCTTGAAAGCAAATATGCAACCTCGCAAGAAGAAGTTGGACTCCTGACATGGGGCAACCACGACTCCCTGCCTCAATAGTCACATGTACCAACGCATTGACTAATGTCACGTCATCGCCCCAGTTGCCTTCAGTATCAAGTGACATCCTACTGATAGATGTAAAGATCAGTTGTATAGCTGACACCGCTCGCATTATGTAATCTCGCCTATATGTGTACCAAAGTAGAGAGAATTACCAAAAAATACCTTATGTAGTAGTGTCTAAAAAACCCTCGATAAAATATGTAGGTCGATAAACCTTGATGTCACTTCTTAATTATAGACCCCAATCGATGTAGGTCATCACCTGCTCAATCCACTAGGACACCTCTTCAAATACAATAGATTGACCAATGGATTCGTATTCCTCCACCATTGCATCAACCCATACATGTTGTTCTATTGATTCCTTGAAAGAGGATGGCTTAGTCTCTCTAATCTTAGTCATTAGAGACATGTAACCAATGTAACTCTCAGGTGATCTCCTTTTCCTGCGCAAATTTGAAAGATGGATGTGAAGACCACCTTTCTCGATGGTGTTATTGAGGAAGAAATTTACATAGAGAAGGTAGAGGGATTTGAGACATATGACTGGGAGATGTGTGTAGACTCAAAAGAGCCCAGTATGGTCTCAAACAAGCACCCTAAGCATGGTACACTCAAATTTATACTTATCTCAGTGGATTGAGATTCACCAAAAGTGAAGCAGATGCCAAACTCTATCACATTGTGGTATATGGAAAGTTGCTTATCTTGGTATTGTATGTTGATGATTTGATACTCAGAGGAGATGAGCAGTGGATTCGATCTTACAAGGAGGACCTGCAAGATAATTTGAGATGAAGGACATGGGATTGATACATTACTTCCTTGGGCTGGAAGTATGACAGGGTGATGGTGAGATGTTTGTGAGTCAATGAAAGTATGCCTCTGAATACTTCAAATATTTTACATGGAGAAAAACAAGCCTATGGACACACCTCTAGCTACAAACTGGAGGAGGGAGAGTGCTTCTTTAGGAGAGGCAGTAGATTCTACCATGTACATATAGCTTATGGGATCCTTGATGTATCTGATGAACACAAGGCCCAACATACGTTATGCAACTAATCAGTTGAGTCAAGCGATGGCGAAGCCTACCAAGCTTTATTGGAAGGCAACAAAGCATGTGTTGAGGTACCTCAAAGGCACAACTGAGTATGGGGTATGGTATAGGAGGACAAAGGGAGTGAAGTTCCAAGGCTTCACTGATGAAAATTGGGCAGAGAGTCCATCAAAGCAGAAAAGTATTTCGGGTGTTATCTTCAGTGTTGGGTTTGCAACTATTTCCTGGTATATTAGGAAACAGAGGTATGCGGCACTCAACTTGATCCAGGTCCGTGTGTGAAGAAGGACCTTACCAAGACCTTTTACTTTCGTGATGTGTTAAAATTGCTTTTAAAGGAACATTAATGAATACATCTGTATGCAGAAAAGAAGATGAACATAACAATCATCAGCACATGAAAACAAAATCCGTTGATAATAGAGTTCGTCCAGGAGGGACTATGTCTCTGGGCCCCAGTGTCAAGATGTTGTAGGCCACTACATTATGTGTTGTCAATAAAGATGATGTACACAGAGATGATGTCTCGATCATACAAGGAAGAATGCCCTCACGCAGGAGTGGCTCTAAGAGATTTTCTACAGCTAGAACTCTCAATCAAACTCCTACCAATATGACACAAAAACAAGCATGGTGCGTATCCCGCCAACATGGCACAAAATGGATGTCAAAGAAAAACACATGCATAACGAAAACAAGAGTACCCCAACAACGTACAACAAGGGTTCTCAAAGCATAACATAAAGAGTTATGACAGAAAGTACATCACATAGAAAGATTCTGCATCAAATCAAGCAAGGAATCATGACAACATGTAATAAACAAGATCCTGCTTCAACATCAATGATCCGGATTTAAACAGGAACGCAACAAATTACAGAGATAACCATATACACAAAGATGCAGCGGAAATAATACTTCATTTCATTAATGGAAAATACTGAAATATGCTTACAACCAGAAATGGAAATAAACCAGCTAGGGCGATGGTAGCTTATCTCTGAGAAGAGATGTGGTGGCTACATGCCTCCGAACTGTGTTACAATGAGGCTCGAAGGCCTATTTATTGTTGAGAAACAATGGAAAACCCTTAACATTCCAAAACCTAACCCTAGGAGATGAAACGCCAAACTGTGGGCCCCATTTGGGTAAATTGGTACATCAACTTCTCGGGGTCGTAACTTTGGCATACGATCTCCGTTTTACGCGTACAATAGCTCGTTAGAAAGATCTATCCAAGCACTACCACTTTGGGAAGGGAAACATGGGTCCATGGACCCATGTTGCCCCCAGATTTCCCAAAAAACATCGTTTAGAGCCTCAAAACGGCTCCAGAAGTTCAGGACCCGAAAAACTGCTAAAAATAGTAAGTTGTGCTACAATTAAGGAAACTGAAAATGCTGAGAGAAACAATGGTGGGGGTCCAGGTGGACTTGGCAGGTGGCCACCAATGTCCACCTGGATCATTCCTCCCCCCTTAGGAAGCAATGGTCCCCATTGCGTTGAGTTCCTCCATGAGATTAGGAAACTTTTGTTGAACTTGTTCCCTGGTGAGCCACTTTCCCTGCTGAAGGAGTTGGCCTGCTTTGACAACTCGATACAGTGGGATATTTTGTTGGCGAGTGTTCTTGATCTGTGTGTCCATGATCCGATCAGTTGCAGCTTGTTCCATGCAATCTATATTTAATTCTATGGGTTTGAGCTATTCTGCAATGTCGGATGTGTCTAACAATGGTGGAAAGTATGGCCGAAGGCGGTCCACCTTGAACACTGGGTGCAGCCCAAGGAATGGGGGAATGCTGAGCTCAAATGCATTGTCTCCCATAGCCTTAGTAATGGTGTAAGGACCATATCGGAGTGGTCTCAATTTCCGATAGGCTCCAGTAAGGCGTTCCTTTTGCAAATGCAACCAGACTTTGTCGCCCACCTGAAACTTGTGTGGCACCCGATGTTGATCATGTCGCCGCTTGTACTTGGCATTTGATTTCTCAAGAATTTCATGGACCTGCTGGCGAATATGTTGGATGCACTCAATGAAGCTAGTGGCCTTATCTGTTTCGGACTGGACATGAGCTGAATATATGTGAGGAGCTGCAAGTGGCATGGCCACATCAATGGGGCATAGTGGCTGGAATCCCAAACCCACCTGAAAAGGGCTATGGCCAGTGGAGCTGTGAATAGCTCGGTTGTAGCTGTGCTAAACATAGGGGAGGCTCTTGTCCCATGTGCGTGGATGCTTTGAGTTATACATGCGCAGAATGTGCACAATCATCCTATTGACAACCTCTGTCTGGCCATCAGTTTGAGGATGGAAGGCTGTGGACTTCGTGAGTTTGGTGTCCAGCATTGACTAGAGACTGGACCAAAATGTGCTGAGAAACCGACTATCCCTATCTGAGATGATAGACTGTGGGATCCCAAAGTGCACCCACACTCGTTCAAAGAAGAGTTTAGCAGTGGCTTCTATTGTGATATTCTTCTTGCAGGCCGTCGTAATGGCCATATTCAAGAACCTGTCGACGACCACAAAAACACAATCATTTCCATGCTTAGTGGAAGGAAGGATTGACATGTAATCCATGGAGATGGATTCCCAAGGTCGACTAGGGGTAGGCAACGGGGTATATAGGACGTGCTTCTTAATGGCCGGTTTGGCAATGGCACAGGCAGTACATGATCTGATGTACTTCCCAACATCCTGTCGAAGATTCGGCCAATAGAAATAATTTTGGAGTACTGCCACTGTTTTCTCGACCCCGAAATGCCCAAGAGCCCGACTGTAGTGTGCTTCCCAAATCATCTTGGCACGCTCGCTTGAAGGAACACAAAGGTTACCCAGGTGGCATAACAGGGCATCCTGGAGGTAAAAATCTGGAACATGCCGACCCTCCAAGAGTGTCTGGTATGTGTGGCCGAATTCTGGGTCGCTTTTGTAGAGAAGTGGCCAATCAGAAGTTTCGTGCCCACAAGAGTTGAGCACGGTGGTCAACGCCATGATTGGTGGTCGACTAAGGCAATATGCAACATTATTGGTGTAGCCCTTCTTATACTTGATATTCAAGTGGAACTGTTGCAGGTATGTAGACCACTTCTGATGGCGATCATTCTGCAATTTCCCTTGGGTCTGTATGAACTGCAGGGGTCGGTGGTCTGTGTGGATGACCGTTTCCTTCCCCAAAATGTAATGCTTCCATTGTCGGCAGGCCTGTACAATGGAATACATCTCTTTATCAAAATTGGGGTACTTCCGGACTGTGTCTGAAAGTGTTTCACTGTGATATGCCACTGGATGTCCATGTTGAGTAAGGACTGCCCCAATAGCATAGTCAGAGGCATCTGTCTCAACCTCAAATGGTTGTTGTAAATCTGGTAACGCGAGCACTAGTGCCGTGCAGAGGCGATCCTTCAACTCCATGAATGCCTTCTGTTGAGATTCAGACCAAAAGAATTTTGCTTTCACCCCTCCTTTGGTGACTTGACTCAAGGGCCAAGTAATATGAGAAAACCCCAACACGAACCTGCGGTAGAAGTTGGCAAGACCTAGAAAGCTGCGGAGCTCTGTTAGAGTGGTTGGAGATGGCCAATCCTGAATGACTTGGATCTTGGCTGGATCGACATGCACCCCTTGTTCATCAATGATGTATCCCAGATACTGAACCTGGGTCATGCCAAAAGTGCATTTCTCCAAATTGGCACATAGCTTGTGTTGCCGTAGTGTTTGGAGAACCTGTCGGATGTGGTGGAGGTGCTCTTCCCAACTCTGGCTGAAGATCAGAATGTCATCCAAGTATACTACTACAAAGGAGTTGGTGAATGGCCGCAAGATGTCATCCATTAGCCTCATGAAGGTTGCAGGAGCGTTCGTCAATCCGAAAGGCATAACCAACCATTCAAAAAGGCCCTCCTTGGATTTGAAGGCAGTCTTCCACACATCAGAGGGTTCGATTGGTACCTGGTGATATCCTGACTTCAGATCGATCTTGCTGAAATATTTCACCCCCTTTAGTTGGTCCAGGAGGTCATCAATCCGCGGGATCGGGTACCTATTACGGACAGTGATCTTGTTCAGCGCCCGATAGTCAATACAAAGTCTCCACGTCCCATCCTTCTTCTGTACCAACACGATCGGACTCCCACAAGGCGATGAACTCGGACGGATGTGACCTTTCTGCAGGAGCTCCTGAATCTGCCTCTTGATTTCATTTTTCTCCAGAACGGAGCACCGATAAATTGGTCCATTAGGTAGCGGCACACCTGGGGTCAGATCGATGGAGTGCTTGACCTGACAGTGCAAAGGAACCCCTGCAGGGGAGGTGAAGATGTCCTCGTACTCCTCCACAACCTTGTCCATCTGTAGTTGTCGTGTAGAGGGACCCCGTCTAGAGGCCGCGGCCACTGTCTTCTTCTTTCCTTGAGGGCATATCATCAGGAAAACAAATTTCCTGGTTTTGGAAATGATCTTACTGGATTGTTTTGCAGTAATCAAAGAGATGGCGGTAGGTGGTGCTACCTCTGGTATCCTATACAACTTATTTCCCAATGTAATAATAACAACACGGGGCCTTGATTCATACACAGCATGTCGCTTCCACAAGTATGGCCGTCCTAATAATACATCACAAACTTCAAGGGGAGCAATGTCACACAATACCTCATCCGTCAAGGGCTTGATGTTGTATGGAAGGCGACACTGTTGGCTCACGCGAAGATCTCGTCCTTGGTGAAGCCACCCAATGGTGTATGGTTGTGGATGTGCTGTGGTCGGTAAGCCCAACCGCTTCACGACCTCTGCCGAAATGAGGTTCTTTTGACTCCCGCTATCAACAATGAACTGTATCGGGGAGCCCTTTACCCACATCTGGGAGTGGAAGAGACGCTCCTCCTCCTCTGGATCTTCGGGTTCATTTTTCTGGATCTTGGCGGTAGCAACAGTGGCATTGGGATCCGCATCAATGATCTGCTTCCCTTTTTCATTCCCCTTATTGGGTTCTGACTCAGAGTCGGAACATGCATCTGATTCTGAAACCTTTAGCTCAGCCACCAGTGACTGCTTGGCCTAACACTCACTTGTGTTGTGAGTGGAGCTCTTATGGAACTCACACCATTTTCCAATGTCCTTTTTCGGCTTCTCGGCGCTGTTCTTTGCTTGCAGCTTCGGCGGGTTGTCTTGGGTTGTCCCGCCTTGGCTTTGTCCTTTATTCTGTGGTTTAGCGGCACCTTTCCCCTGCTTTGGATTCACAGATCCAAAGTCTCACTTCTTTTGTTTAAACTTCTGCTCGACCTTGACGGCATATCGGTATGCTGCGCCGAGCGAGGAGATGTTCAGGAATTGTATTTCTTCCTGGATGTACTTGTGCAGGCAGCCACGGTATTTGAGTATCAAATGTTGCTCTGAATCCTTGATACCCAACTTTGTGCGAAGGGTATGGAAAAGATTGGTGAACTCCGGCCCATCTTGGTCCCTTCCCTGCCGCAGCGTGGTCCACTTTATGTATTCATCCTCATAGCTTCCGACAGGGTAGTACTGCTCCTTGATGGCATCCCGGAATGAATTCCAGGTGGGTGCGGCTGAAAATAGTGAGCCAGTACTTTCATCCTTCTGCTCGCAGTAGGTTTCCCACCAGTCCTTAATGTGGGGGGCTGCTTTGAGAAGAGCGAAAACAATCTTTTCCCGACTCGAAAATCCATGAACAGAAAAATAACCCTCTAGCAGATTTAACCATTTATCTACGGCATCTGCGTCTATCTGACCCTCGAATATGGGGATTTCAAAATTAACTTGTACCTTAAAGGGCGTGGCATTTCCAGAGTAGCTGCTGGAAGCCGATGCGTCGCTTCTGGGTAGTCGCTGAAGGATCTGGGCAAAGTTGTCCATCATCGTGTTCCGTTGTCGCTCGAGGGCTTCTTCGAACAAGATTTTGATGGGATCTCCTGCCCCCTCGTCTTTCTTCTCATCCGCCATGGGAGGCTGTCGAGATTTGCGAGCCTGGTCTTGCAAAGGTTCAACCAGTTCAAGCCCTAACTCCTTATATCCAAACCTTGTTGGGGACATGCAATGAAAAACAGAGGAAAAGCAAACCGCTCTAATACCACTGATCCGGATTTAAATATGAACGCAACAAATTATAGAGATAACCATATACACAAAGATGCAGCGGAAATAATACTTCATTTCATTAATGGAAAATACTGAAATATGCTTACAACCAGAAATGGAAATAAACCAGCTAGGGCGATGGTAGCTTATCTCTGAGAAGAGATGTGGTGGCTACATGCCTCCGAACTGTGTTACAATGAGGCTAGAAGGCCTATTTATTGTTGAGAAACAATGGAAAACCCTTAACATTCCAAAACTTAACCCTAGGAGATGAAACGCCAAACTGTGGGCCCCGTTTGGGTAAATTGGTACATCAACTTCCCGGGGTCGTAACTTTGGCATACGATCTCCGTTTGACGCGTACAATAGCTCATTAGAAAGATCTATCCGAGCACTACCACTTTGGGAAGGGAAACATCGGTCCATGGACCCATGTTGCCCCTAGATTTCCCAAAAAACGTCGTTTAGGGCCTCAAAACGGCTCCAGAAGTTCAGGACCCGAAAAACTGCTAAAAATAGTAAGTTGTGCTACAATTAAGGAAACTGAAAAATGCTGAGAGAAACAATGGTGGGGGTTCAGGTGGACTTGGCAGGTGGCCACCAATATCCACCTGGAACAATCAATCATGGATATGTACAACATAATGCAGAAAGAAGAAGTACATGAACACATCATATACCTCACCACCAAGGGCCATCTGAAGCAAAGGCTATCAAAGTGTTGAAGCTTGTTGAAACATCGATCTCACAGCATCGACCGCAAGAAAAAGATTGTTCGCACATGAAGATGGACATCTACACTGGCACTTAGAAAAGTGACTCAAAAAAGAAATGAGAGAAAGACAAATCTGAATACACCATCAGATTTTTAGCGTTGATTAGTGCTAAAACGACTATCCAAAATCCGAATTCTGAGAATTTTAAAATTCAAAGCTCAAGGAATCTTTTAGATTCCTCAAAGATTCTATTTCAGGGATGGACTGAAAATCTGCTATTCAAATGTCAAATCTGATTTCACCATTAGGATCCCTAGGAAAAACCATGACAAACAAGCATAAATTTGACCATATTCTGACAAAGTGAAATTTTACCTCCGTGGGAAAATTTCATGGCTCATGGTTCTGCTACCTGTGTTTCACTGAAATCATGGTTCCACGTGCATTCTGGAAATGATTGGTAGATGCAGAACTCAGATTGAAAAACGGATAACGCCATCGTGTTCATAGCGACGAGAGGTGTAAAATCCATATAAAATTTGTCAATTTCTGAGAAGTTGAAAATTTTACCCTCCTGCAAAATTCAAAGTTCCTACGTTAAAAAATTATTAAACTGCCTTGATTTGCGTGCCCACTCCTGTCTCTAAATTCGTGCAGTACTTCTCCTTCCTCAACTCTGGTAAAAACTGAATTCTTAAATAATTTGGTTGGTGGAATTATCAAAATATTTGCTTGACATATTTGGTACATGGTTAATTTTGTGTGAAGGAGGTTGTATGGTCAAATCCCTCTTCTCCACCAAGTAACACTTTTCAGTTTTATAACCCAACCAATATACACCCAAAAAAAATTACTTTAACCATTTCTCGATAACCGTGAAGGCTTTTGGAGTTGGTTAATAGGTGTTTTATATGGTAAGCTCATATCCGTTGACCTCCCATTTAAAGTCTTGTGCTTTGGTTTTTGAATGAAGTTTGTTTGGGTTATTACATATTAATATCCACCATACACGTTGCCCCTTGTTATATGGCGTTGATTATAATATAATAACCAATATACTTAAACCATATATATTTTTAACTCCCCACCATATGAATGGTGGGTCCCGAGGCCATCACGTTGGTTTTTTTTTGATTTCGAGTTTGGCAACCGTATTATTTTTTAAACCATATTTCATATATGGTTTCACCATTATACATATATATTAACTTTAGATTTTTGTCAATATATATATAAAATGATTTTGTTATAGTTTTGTATTTATATGAATTTTGTTTATTTATTGTTTTTATATAGTTATTTCAATAACTATATATTAAAACATTTTTTGGTATATGGTTATAATCAAAATGATTTTTGTTTCTTATACAGGTTTAGGAGACCAATGATGGGTTGTCATGTGTCAGTGGCTGATGGGCTGCCATCTGGGTCCCACGTGTTGATTGGAATGCTATATGGTGCGCTGTGAGCCCTGTCTTTTCCTTTGTCATGTCAAACTTTGAAGAGCTCTATATTTTGCATACGAGCTCGGTTTGATGAACCATTCACACCTCTGCGATCAGGACAACAAGATCTATGGTTTGGTCCTAGGTCGAAGTCATTCCGATGACTTTGATTTTTGAGCATCCCTGAGTCCTCCTTGTCTTGTGTGTGTTCCTGAAGATCCACTTGGATCAATCCTCCCCACTGAGGAGCTTTTGGTCCTCCAAAAGCATGTAGAATAATCTGCAACTTTCTTTGTACCCTGTCTGCATTACAAGCATCCTGAAAAGGTCCTGCTTCCATCTCCTTCACCTTTGTTCTTCGAAGCCTTAAGCGATGAGCCGACACTTGCCTTCTGCAACCTGTAGTACATTGTTTCGCAAATTACATGCTTAAATGACATGACCAACTAATGACCCAAATGTCCCACACTTGCCATGAGTTTATAATGCATACTCGGTGGTCAAGTTTACAACAAGATGGACGTAATACTCCATATATGACAACAAGGCCAACTCATCACGGTTGCTTCAACAAGTGATGGAAAACACCTCATCACCACAACACATGATTTACATTCATAAGGCCAAACACTATTGTTTTGAGAAGTGATGGAAACATAACATCACTTTTCAAAATGTAAAATACGACTCAAAACATGACCAGACATCATTGTTGCTGACCAAGTGATGGGAAACACATCATCACTTTTACACTTTAAAATGCAACAAATGATTTACAAAAGAATGACAACATGTCTAGAAACCATTTTTCACTGATCAATGTGAATGGATCACCTCCTTGTGGTGGTTTTTCTTGTTGAACAACTGCTCTTCTTGGTTCACGCACCGACGTTTTGTCTTTAAGGCGCTGCTCTGGATGGAGCCTCCAACAAGTGGCTTTTTGATGGCCATTTCTATCGCAATGACTGCAGTAGGTTTTCTTCCTCCATACCTGCTTAACCTATTTCTTTTCATGCTGTTGAGAGGGTCTTTCATGCCTCATGAGTGCTGCCATTCTTTTCCAACACTTGGAAAAGGTATGGTTAGGTAAACCACAAAAAGTGCATGTTTTTTCATGCCTTGATCTTCGTTCATTATTAAAAACATGATCATAATCAAAATGAACATTCGAAGATCGAAAGTGATTATACCTTCTTTTGCTATCTTTGATGTCAGTATGGCGATGAGAGCTTGCCTCAACTCTCTCCCTACAATGGAAATTGCCATGGGATGATGGGGATGTTTTCCCATCATTCTCTTTCCTTGACGATTGCAATGCTGTCTCGAACGACTCTGACACTTTTGAGCACTCTCCTTTATTGTATCTTGATCTTGTAAATCGATGCTCATGCATAACCTCCAAAGGTTGAGTTATGCCTTGGTTGTTAACACCAAGTTCTTTCTCCTCCTGCCTTGTCTTTGTAAGGAGCCTCATATGTGTCCCTGTAATTGGGATCTCCAAATCTCCAACAAACATCATACTATCAGAAGATGAAATCGAAAGGAAATCAACATCTTTTACCTTCTCTTTCGATTTGGAAAGAACTGATGAGGGCTGCTCATCATTCGTTGTTGGTGGATCACATTCCCCAACTTCTTTCCTGACATACCCAAGTCCTGCTTGACAGGGTAATTCCTCTACTTTGATGGGGTTGACAATGTCTTGGCCATTAACGCCCAATCCTTTTCCTTCATACCTCATTCTCTTCAACAGTTTGGAGCCAATTCATGTGGTGTGATTTTCAAACACAGCGAAATCACCATCAAGAAACATACATGAAGATGGAGAACTACTCTTTACCCTACATGAGTCATGTTGCAGCTTCTCCAAGGCCTCGTCCTTTGCTTGCAACTGTCATAGCAAACTTTGTTTTTCCTTTTTCTCTTCATGTAGGCGCATCTTCAATTCATCGTTATCTGTTTGAAGATTATGTTTGTTTTGCTTCAATTCTTCCATGGCCTTCTTTGTGGCTTGCAACTGAAGCTGTAATTGCTCCTTTTCCTCTGTCTCTTTCTGTAAAGTTTCATACACGATTTCCACTCTCTTGGTAATGTTGACCATGGTCTCGTATATTGGTCTTTCATTCTCTATCACTGCAGGTTCCATTGTTCACACTGCAATTCACATACACGTAAAGACCACTCTGATACCACTTGATCCAGATCTGTGTGTGAAGAAGGACCTTACCAAGACCTTTTACTTTCGTGATGTGTTAAAATTGCTCTTAAAGGAACATTATGGAATACATCTATATGCGAAAAAGAAGATGAACATAACAATCATCAGCACATGAAAACAAAAGTTGTTGATAATGGAGTTCGTCCAGGAGGGACTACGTCTCTGGGCCCCTGTGTCAAGATGGTGTAGGCCGTTGCATTATGTGTTGTCAATAAAGATGATGTACACAAAGATGATGTCTTGATCATACAAGGAAGAATGCCCTCACGCAGGAATGACTCTAAGAGATGTTCCATAGCTAGAACTCTCAATCAATCTCCTACCAATATGACATAAAAACAAGCATGGTGCGCATCCCGCCAACATGGCACAAAAGAGATGTCAAAGAAAAACACATGCATGACGACAACAAGAGTATCCCAACACCATACAACAAGGGATGTCAAAGCATAACATAAAGAGTTATGACAGAAAGTACATCACATAGAAAGATTCTGCATCAAATCAAGTAAGGAATCATGACAACATGTAATAAACAAGATCCTGCATCAACATCAATCATGGATTTGTACAATATAATGCAGAAAGAAGAAGTACATGAACACATCATATACCTCACCACTAAGGGCCATTTGAAGAAAAGGCTGTCAAAGTGCTGAAACTTGTTGAAACATCGTTCTCACAACATCGATCGCAAGAAGAAGATTGTTCTCACATGAAGATGGACATCTGCACTAGCACTTAGAAAAGTGACTGAAAGAAGAAATAAGAGAAAGAAAAAGTTGAATACACCATCAAATTTGTGGTGTCGAGTAGTGCTGAAACGACTATCCAAAATCTAAATTCTGAGAATTTGAAAATTTGGAGCTTAAGGAATCTTTTAGATTCCCTCGAGATTCCTCAAAGATTTTGTTTCAGGGATGGACTGAAAATCCGCTGCTCAGATGTCAATTCTGTTCACCATTAGGATCCCTATGAAAAACCATGAAAAACAAATATAAACTTGACCATATTCTGACAAAGTGAAATTTTACCTCCGTGGGAAAATTTCATGGCTCATGGTTCTATTCCCCTTTTTTTCTGAAATCATTGCTCTGCATGCATTCTGGAAATGACTGGAAGATGCAGAACTCAAATTGAAAAATGGTAGCACCATTGTGTTCATGGTGACGAGAAGTGTAAAATCCATATAAAATTTATCAATTTCTGAGAAGTTGAAAATTTTATCCTCCTGCAAAATTCATGACTCTTGCATTAAAAAATTATTAAACTACATCAATTTGCGTGCCCATTCCTGTCTCGAAATTCGTGTATTGCCTCCTTCCTCCACTCTAGCAAAAACTGAGTTCTTAACTAATTTGGTTGGTAGATGCACCAAGAAATCTGTTTAGCATTTTTGATAATAGTTAATTTAGTGTGGAAGAGGTTGTAGTCAAATCCCACCCTTCCGCAAAATATCACTCTTCAGTTTTATAACCCAACCAATATTCACCAAAAAAAAATACTTTAACCTTTTCTCGATAACCGTGAACGCTTTTGGAGTTGGTTAATAGATGTTTTATATGGTGGAGTTGGTTAATAGATGTTTTATATGGTAAGCTCATATCCGTTGACCTCCCATTTAAAGTGCTTTGGTTTTTGAATGAAGTTTGTTTTGGTTATTACATATTAATATCCACCATACACGTTGCCCCTTGTTATATGGTGTTGATTATAATATAATAACCAATATACTTAAACCATATATATTTTTAACTCCCCACCATATGAATGCGGGTCCTAGGCCATCACGTTGGTTTTTTTCTGATTTGGAGTTTGGTAACCGTATTATTTTTTTAACCATATTTCATATGTGGTTTCACCATTATACATATATATATTAACTTTAGATTTTTGTCATAATGATTTTGTTATAGTTTTGTATTTATATTAAATTTTGTTTATTTATTGTTTTTATATAGTTATTTCAATAACTATATAGTAAAACGATTTTTGGTATATGGTTATAATCAAAATGATTTTTGTTTCTTGTATAGGTTTAGGAGACCAGTGACGAGCTGCCATGTGTCAGTGCTTGATGGGCTGTCATGTGAGTCTCATGCGCTGATTGGGATGCCATGTGGCGCACTGTGGGCCCCGCTTTTTCCCTTGTCATGTCAAACTTTGAAGAGCTCTATCTTTTGTATATGAGCTCGGACTGACGAACCGTTCGCACCTCTGCAATCAGGACGACGAGATCTACGATTTGGTCCTGGGTTGAAGTCATTCTGATGAATTTGATTTTTGAGCATCCCTGAGTCCTCCTTCTCCTATGTGTGTTCCAAAGGATCCACCTCGATCACAACTCAATAAAGGTTGAATACATGGCTACAAGTCAAGAAACATGTGAGGCCATATGGATGAGCAAACTACTTGTGGGTCTTTTCAGTCAGTAGATGGATTCGAGAATGATTTATTGTGATAATCAGAGTTGTATCAAACTATTTGAGAATCTAGTATTTCATGATAGATCCAATCACACATTGATATCAGGTACCATCACTTATGGAATTGTGTGCATAGGAGAATTATGATGCTACATTACATTCCAACTAAGAAGCAGGATGCAAATATATTGAAAAAGGCATTGTCAAGAGGAAAATTCAAATTCCACAGGTGCAGGATATGGGTGGTTGAAAATCCATTTCTTGCTAAGAGGGAGTGTTAGAAAATGTAGTAAGAAAGGATAAATTTGACTTGTTCCTTAGTCAAATTTATTAATTCGATTTCCAAATCAGCGAGATGGCTTGGCTGGTAGTTAACTTGTGTGGCATTGCCTTGTCTACTTGTTTACTCACTAAATTTTAGTTATATGCTAGAAGTAGAGTTGTGCATGTAGTGTTGCTAAAATTTAGCAATCTAATTCAATTATTTTTAGTTTGATTCAGTTAACTAAGCTCAAGCAACTAGTCGATTCAGTTGAAGGTCAATTGAGTAGTATAATTTTTGTTAACTCAATGATCTCTTAGTAGCCAAAAATAGCCCAGACATGCATTGAATTTGAATTGGCAAACTGAAGTGGAGGAAAAGGAACACTGTAATTATTAATTGTATACTAGTTGAGTGTACATGTTGGGCATTGAGTCAGGCAATCGGTTACTTGGGATTTTCACAAGGGAATAATGAATTCCCCTATTATTTAGGAATAATCTCCTTGGGAATTATGCAATGAAATAGGAGAAATATGGGGTCTTGAATTGACTAAGTGCTAGGCAAAGCAGGACAATTAGTAGGAGAACAGGTTTACAGTGCAGGGTGTGCTTCAGGATTGAAGTAAGACATTGTAATAATTTCTCATTCTCATATGATTAATGAAAAGAAGTGGAAGGGTTTTTCCCTGTTGGGTTTCCCTATAAATAATTGTGTTCTTGTGTTGTTTTGATGGTTGCATGTCATTGCATGTGTTTCTAAATTGGGATTTCCATTTCTCAAAATAGCAGAGGAAATTTGTAATCTCTTGTTTTCAGTTCGAATACATCAGTAGTAGCAAATTTATATTAATTTTTACACTCTTAGGGTGTTGTAGGGTACAAATATTTCAATGATGGGTGGCTAAAAATGTTCCCAACACTCCTAGTTCTACCTGTACCACACTCTTTCCCTTTAGGATTCTCACCCAAAATAAAACAACATTTGGCCAAGTGTATAGACCCTTCCCTTACCTCAGATTTGATTACTGGGGTCGATGGATTACGATTGGTGTCTATACACACAACATGGTTCCACTAGGGTGTGGTTTCACCAGCACCTACTAGGTTTTGGACCTACTAGCATGTCAACAAAGTCATGTTCTCCCACTTCCTCTCGACCTCGAAAACATATCATATATGGACTAAAAAGAAACCTATGATAGGTTCATAAAGCAAAACTACAACTGTTGTGCACCCACTCTCTTGTAGTTTCAAGGAGACTCATGACCCAATTCCTAATACCTAAATTCTCTATGTTAACAAAATAACTAGCGCAATTGGTTAAACTAATTATACCCATAAATTTAGAAATCAACCGACCGAATATGAAAACATAATTGCGCATTCACCATGCACATGATAATGAATAGCATATTATAGGAACACTTGAAAATTCATGTGCATACATTACACCATTCTAATCATGAAGATACAGTGAGTGTCAAAACTCATACATTCATTTACATTTACAAACACGCAAGATCTTGCACCATTCACAATGTAACAAGATTCATCACACTCCATAAGGAAATACACATAAGCAATGTACACTTATCTATGTGTTTAATGATGACTGAAAAATGAAGGACTTCAACTCTCCACCCAATTGTAAGCCAACCACATTGCAATCTTTCTTGCAACTGATTACCCTGAGCTAGATCCAAAGTCTGAGGGGATGCATATTAAGGGAAATTCAAACTTGAGGCTTAATCCCATAACCAGGAGAAGGAGTCCACAATTTAGTTAGTTTATCAACTGCTCTACAATAGTAAGTACTAAAGTGACTCACCAGCCGAATGCAATGACAGACAAGTTGTCTCTAATCGTATCAGGAGAGATCGAAGGGATAGAAGTGGAATTGATGTCCATGAAATCTTGTTAGGAAAAATTGTTGTGTTCTTCAGAGTCATCTAACCCCATAAAACGAAGAGCCCAACAAATTATTGTCTTTATATAAGATAACGTGAATGGTAAGTGAAATAATGACCTTGGTATAGGCATGAGACAATAGTAGCCTGCGAACTAACAAACTTAGGGTGTACTGTCAAAGTCAATTTTGCAGTTGTTAGATAATATTGTCTTAAGTTGATATGTTTTGTCTTAATTGTTAACTTTCTTAAATGATTTTCGTCTTAAATGGTCATTGTCTTAAATATAGAATTTTGTCCTAAATTATTTTTGTCTCAAACTGTTTTTGTCTTGAATATAAAGTTTTTCTTAAAATAATTGTCTTAAACTGTTTTTGTCTCAAATATAAAGTTTTGTCTTAAAATATTTTTGTCTCAAATTGATTGTCTTAAATATAAAGTTTTGTCTTAAAATATTTTTGTCTTAAAATATTTGTGTCTCAAACTGTTTTTTCTTAAATTTAAAGTTTTGTCTTAAAATGTTTTTATCTTAAATATAAAGTTTTGTCTTAAAACATTTTTGTCTCAAACTGTTATTGTCTTAAATTTTATATTGAAGACAATTCAATTGATATTAAATTTTAATGTAAAATAACTAAAATAAAAAATGATTTTTTAAGACAAAAGATTTCTTTTGCCTTAAGAAAATGTCTTAGAAGTGCCCTTGGTGTAGTAGTGAAGCATGATAAAAGGATGAGTAGCCAATCATGTCTAACCATAAATCTTCTGAAATCTATAAGTAAAGAATAAGAAGACTCCACATTTGCATAGTGTCAAACTACTTTAAGTTATGCGATCATTGCTATCACTAAACCTCATAAAACGAGGGTAAATACATGAATAACCATCATTGTTTAAGTTATGTAGTCTTTGCCATCACTAAACTTCTTAAATAAGATTCATCTTAAATGGCCATTGTCTTAAATATAAATTTTTGTGGTAAAATATTTTTGTCTCAAACTGTTTTTCTCTTAAATATAAAGTTTTTCTTAAAATAATTTTGTCTTAAATTGTTTTTGTCTCAAATATAAAGTTTTATCTTAAAATATTTTTGTTTTAAATATAAAATTTTGTCCTAAAATATTTGTGTGCTTTTGTGTTAAATTTACAATTTTGTTCTAAAATATTTGTGTCTTACACTGTTTTTATCTTAAATATACAATTTTGTCTTTATACCGAAGACAATTTAATTGCTAATAAATTATAAAATAACTAAAATAAAAAGTAATTTTCTTCTGTCTTGAAAAAATCTCTTTTAAATAGTCCATCATATCTAACCAAATCTTCTCAAATCTCTAAATAAAGAATAAGAAGACTCATATTTGCAGTGTCAAACTACTTTAAGTTATGCGTTCATTGCTATCAATAAACCTCATCAAACGAGGGTAAATACATGAATAACCATCATTGTTTAAGTTATGCGGTCTTTGCCATCACTAAACCTCATAAAACGAGGGTAAATACATGAATAACCATCATTGTATAACCTGCACAAATCTTCTTAAATCTAGAGGTAACGAACCAGAAATAATCCACATGCACATGTTGTCAAGGTAACCATAGCCGTACGACCTGCACGCATGTACTCCACATTCACATGTTTTCAAACTACTTCCAATCAAACAGTCATGAATCATCAATAACCCTAATCACGAAATACCGTGATATTGAGGCCATTCCTATTTCATCGCCTATAGAATAGTTAATGCTATGCTGCTTGATATACAGTCATTTAACTATCCCTCTTTCTCTCGATGATGCATTAACTATTCTATAAGCGATTAATAATCGCCGTGATATTGATCCATTAATACCAGGAGTAGTATATATCATTAATTGGATCCAACTGGTGGTATATACTACCCCAGTAATGTGGTGGTATATACTACCCCAGTAATGTGCAGGGCAGTATATGCGACCCTGATCTAATTAATGTCATCTACTACCCGGCGCATTATTGATCATTAAAAAATCAATAACACAACATATCAGCACAATATATAGTGATAGTATAACCTGCTCACATTTTCTTTAGATAATGGTGTCTTCCATACCTTCAATACTCCATTCAAGCTGGATGACTCCTAGTTCTCTGACTAAGTAGTTATTGCCTAGGAGGTGGATACTCAGCAAATCTGTAGCTCTTGCAACATATAATAGAAGAAATTGAAGGCCCCTATATCAATTGATTCGACTTTGCTTCTACTAGATTCGTTACACTTCTTACAGGGAGTTTGAAAGGCTTCCTTTCGCTGTGAGATAACAAGGTACGCTACCGCCCTTGCCTGCATCAAGAAGAAACAATGTTCTAGAGATTCTGCAATGAATTACGAAACCCTTCCAGTGACTGGTGACGATGACCCATGTTACGTTGGATTTCCAGAAAATGGTACTGAAATTAGCAACTGAGGACGAGAAAAGCAAGAGAAGGATCTGCTGACAGTTAGCCAGGCTCGAAGCTAAATTTCATTCAGAAAATTAACGTGTCCACGAGCCTTCCTTTGAAAAAACAATGATAAAAAAAAAAGTGAAATACATTTATTAATTTTCTTGATAAAAGGAATCCTAAACCAGAACTACGATAACTCCAAATTCGCTTTTAAGTGCTAAAGGAATATATCTGATTGCAGTAGATATGAAACAGAAGAAGAGATCTCCTCTATCTCACAAAAAAACTAAGGAAATTCGGAGACACAAAGCCGTTCAGCATCTCCTCTATGTACCCAAATTTCCTGAGTTTTTTTGTGAGATACACAGGATCTGCTCCTCTCACTGCAAAAACATTTCCCTCTTACAGGTCCACAGCCCTAGAATCCAATGAAACATGGCAACATGAGTAAGGCAAACATAAAAAGACAATCTATATATGAAATTATGGGCAGTAAATCTCTTGGCATCGTCTGCAATAATGGTAATGGAGAATGATGCTTCCAGACTCTGCAACGGCCTTCATGGCCCTTATCTTGTTTTCCTCGTCCTCCATAGCCGATTTAAGCACCATTTTCTGCACACCCAGATGATGGTTAATGCCGTCTCTAGACATAAAATCTTCAAACCGTTCACAAAAATGAACGGCAAGAAATTTAAGAATATGGACCCTTCATTTCGACAAGGAAATAAATAGTTGCGGGCGTGCAATGTCCCGTAAACGTAGTGGGTAATTATTGTACAGACGGCACCTTCCGGGAAGAGCTTGCGAACACGGATGGAACTTGTAAGGTTCAGGGAAAGAGCAACATTTGACGAGTCTTATTTCTTGATATTTCGTGAAACCAACGGCACTGTGTACTAATAGATGTGTGAGTCTTATTTCTTCATATTTCGTGAAACCCACGGCACTGTGTACTAATAAATATGTTTGGATCCAGAAAATAGACTGATTGTGATGTGACAGCTTACCCACTGCTCATGACGTAGACAATACATACGAGATATGATTGGGCCATTTGTGACAATATTAACAGCCATTGACTTGGAATGGAGATTTTCTGATTTTCTTGTTTCACATTGGTGCTGTTTAGGCGGACTTATCTTAACAGATATTTATACTTCTGATGCCTCCTCAACAATTTTTGAGCAGAAAAATGAGTGGTCCTTTGGGACGCAAAAGGTTTCATAATTTTGCTTAGGACTCTATAGCTACTCTCTTTGATGTGGTTCCTCCTTAGGTGAGGAAACATATCCAAGTTTTGGAAAGTTGAATTGGAGGTGATTCATAGTTAATTAGAGATGATTCATAGTTAATTAGAGAAGAGGTGAAATGGATTGTTGCTCGTTGAAAGCTTTATTTTCTAATTCTCTTGGTTTTCATTGGTTTTCAAAGATAAACAAGTTGAAAACTACAATGTGTTCTTCTCTAGAGGACAATAAAAGCATGATTCATAATCAAATATTTTGTTTAGACAATTTGGATTCTCCATTGGCCTGGTTTGAGGGTTTCTTTGTTAGTGAATATTCCTCTGGAGATCTTGCGGATCCTCTAGGTTCCAGTGCCTACGAGCCGACAACAATCTCCTCTTCAGACCATGCCTAGGGAGTACAGACTCTTATGCTTTTCTGGTAAGTAATTTTGGTGGATTTCTATGATGGGAGATATGAGTTCTTTCTCTCGTATGTTATTAAGGTGGATGTGGATTAGTTGGCACCTTATGGTCCTATGCATTTTTAGAGGGCCCTGGTCTCTATGGTTGGCTCTACACCCCTATTAATCTCCTGTATACTGATTTCAATGATTGAAGTTTTGGTTCTCCGTTTCTTTCTCGGCTACAACTATGGTGTGGATGGCTCTAAAACACACTGCATTGTTAAATGTGATAAGTGATTTGTATCTTACTCTGCTAATGACCATGACTTTACATACTGCGACATTTTACTTTGGGTATCTTATTAGACTGAGTGTGCCTATTGGGGGTTATTTATGTTGGGTGCATTCTCTATGCGGTGTAATGTTGCCAACCCTCTTTGAGCTCGGTGTATGGCTGCATTATGGCCTTCTTTTGTCCTTGGAGACTTAGGACAATGTTGAATTTTATTTTTTGGATGTGCATATTGCTTTGGTTCGTTGATCTGGAGCTTATTTGGAAGATTGATTTTAGGATGTATTGGGTGTCCTTTAATGTATGTTAAAAGAAAAAGTAGCCTAGTTCATTATTGATTTGTTTCATAGTTTTGAAATTATGTAATGTATATTTTGTTTAGTTGAGGTGAGCATCTTGCTCTGTCTTGGTATTAATTAGGCTTTCAGGTTATTCCATATGGCTAATATGAATAGCTAAAAGAGATTTGTATCAACAATTTTGTAACAATGTTTTGATTACCATATATAAATGTTTCAATTCACAAAAAGGAAAGAAAAAAAACATATTAGATGCTATGACATTCTTATAACTTGTGAACTTCTTGTTTACCATATTTTACTTATATGTGTTTTATAGCAAAGTGATTAAAGTGCATTTTGCAGTAAAATAATTAATATTATTAGAAGGTTTTAATAATTTTACATTATTTTTTAAAATATATTTATTTTTCTAATTGTTTATATATATATATATAAATAATTGTTTTACGATATTTTAAAAATTATAAAATTTACTTTAATGATATGGTATCATGTTATTACTTTATAATGAATTGGATTTTTATGACCTAAATAAATGAATTAAACAATAATTTAATATTATATATATTATTTATTAATCGGATGAAATAAATAAATATTAAAAATTATGAAGTCATATATATATATATATATATATATATATATATATATATATATATATATATTTTGGTGATGTAAAATTATGCAACTGGATTGGATTTGTAAACCATGTGTTTAGATATGTGTGTTTCCAGAAGTTTTCGCAGTAGTAATCAAAATTCATTATTTATTTTTTATTAAAATATTAATATTGATTTAAAATTACTAATTACTAAATATTAATCAATTTAATGTAATACTCAGGAGATTATTATTTGACAACGAATATTATGATACTGCCTTTAAAAAGCCATATTATATCTTACCGAAAGATTCCGTTAGCCTCCGAATATTATGATACTTTACTAACATTCACCTTCTACGTGGAACTGGGATCTCCAATGACGCTTCTCAAAATATTTTGTCCTATTAGTCCGAATTATTCGGTATAACGTTTAATTGGCCGACTTTATTTTTTATAGTTTTCGACATATTTTCTTTTTTGTCCGAATAATTCGGTACCATATTTAATTGGCCCATTTTATTTTTTTATATTTTTCAACATATTTTCTCCCTTTTGTCCGAATTATGCAGTACAGTGTTTAATGGGCCAATTTTATTTTTTATAATTTTCAACTGGTAAGTTTGTGTTTTTGAATATTTTTCAACATATTTTCTCCCTTTTGTCCGAATTATGCAGTACAGTGTTTAATGGGCCAATTTTATTTTTTATATTTTTGAACCGGTAAGTTGGTGTTTTTGAAATATTGTTATGAATAGGCGGATAGATCACCCATATTGGGATTTAATGTTTCATAACAGGTTTCTAAAAGCGTTTTTTGATGGAGCTGCACAAAATAATTCTTGTAGTTGTGGAATTCACATCATTATGGATGAAAATAATCAATTTCTTATTTCGTGGAATGGAGGAAAAGGATCCAACTGCAAAGCAGAGGCGATGGCTTTCGCGAGGCTTCTCTCTTTCTGTTTCTTCTTTAACATTCAGTACGTCTCAATTTTTGGGGATTCCAAAGTAATGGTTGATTTTGTTATGGGAAAAATCCATATTAGCAATCCTCAACTTGCAGGTTGGATGAACAGGATTGTTTTCCTATGGGAAAGGATGGAAGGATGTTCCATACAGCACATTTACAGGTTACAGAACAAGAAGGCAGACAGTTTATCAAAGGAAGGTCTGTTTACAGCTCCAGGTATATGGCACATGAAGGTAATTTCAGACAAGCAAGTGTTCTCTATCACAGAATTTTCTTTACCTGAAGCATAATATCATCTTGCTGGTGTCAGGTATGTTTTGTCAATTTTGTCCTTGTTGTCCTCATTTTGATTTTGTCAATCACTTTTTTGGAATTTGCGCTGTATCCTCCACGGAGGATCTTAGTTCTCCAAATGTATGTATTTGCAAAATATCGTCTTTGAGGCCTCTATTACAGAGAATGACTGTCTATTTGGATGATCATCAGATTTATGTGTTTGGGGATTTCTATCCTCTTTCTCAGGTTTTTTTCTGTAACGGATTATTAGTCCGTTTCTAGCTCATATGCAGTTTCTGTCTGGCAATGTATTCTGATCATTATATTCCTTATATAATATAATCACGCTTTTTCGTTCTTGAAAAAAAATGAATAAGCAGATAGACTTGTTAATTTTCGAGTAAAAGCTTTATGATAAGAGTTTTTAGAACTTTTATATTTTAATTTATGGGATATAGATTCATTCTTGGTTTTTATAATTTTTATATTTTAATTTTAGAAAATATATTAATAAACTAAAGTATATATATATATATATATATATATATATATATATATATATATTATTTTATTTTAATTATTTCAATAATAATATATATTTTGGATTATTTCTATAGTTAGTCATATTGTTTGAGATTTGAGAAAAAGATGTGTGTAATGGATTTTTAATTCATCCAACATTTATGATGGGTGGAGTAACTATCTAAAATGTTGGACTGATTAAAAATCTATTACATAGTTTTCCTTCCAAAATCTCTAACAACAATATATATACTTCATAATTATTATTATTATAAAATAAATAAAAATAAGTCATCATCATTATTCGAAAAATTCACTTAATTATAAAAAAAATATAATTTAATATGATATGATTTATCAGGTTACAAATTAGTGCACTAGTTCTAATTTATAAATGAAATAGTTTTTTTACCTTAATCTTGCGATATAATCCCAAGCAAGATTGTGATTTTTTGTTGTTTAAAATACATTTTTGAATGCATAAATGGATTCATAAAGACCATATAAGCATTCAAAAAATTTAAAAATCTCTACCCTATTTTGATTGAAAATAACTACTCTGAAAAACGTCATTTAATTTATAAATTAGATTGAAGAAGGAAACTTACGCAGAGAAATTGCCCGGCCGGAATCTGAGCAAAAAAAATTCAAAAAATCTTGCAGTATTGTTTGAATCATGTTTTTTTTATGGTAGAAATAGATTCAGCACTATCAAAAACACCTCAGGCAACCAAAATCTTGAAATTTGACAGCACTTGGATTTACAAAATTCTTCACCAGATTTTATCAAAATCTCGCTGAAAAATCTGTTTAGACTATAAGATAATAAGGAGCCCTACCATTATATGACGAAATTACTTAGGGAAAGGCCGATGTACTTTGCCGTTAAAACTGTTAAAATACCGGCAAATCAGAAAATTCGTAGCACTGGCAAGAGTCCAAAATAAACTTACAAACACTGAGAAGACTTTAGAAGGACGTAGTCTAACTAGCCAGAGGAATTGCCCGAAAAGTTATGGAAATTCCGGCCATATTTAGAGAAAATTAGGCAACGATTTTTATAAATCCAAGTTATAATTGTTAGACTTCAAAATTTTAGGTGCCCTGGACGTTTTTGATGGTGCTCAATCCATTTCCACCATCAAAAATATGATTCAAAAACTGCCTCTACAAGATTTTTTGAAATTTTTTTGCTCAGGTTCCAGCCAATTTTGGTGGTTCGGGCAATTCCTCGACCTCGGTAGACGACTCCAGAACCTTTAGAAGACCCGCTCAACTGTTGGTGGAACCCACCACCTATGGCAGCTACTTTTCCCTATCGTCAAAGATTCTGCCACGTATTGACTTGGGCGCCTTTCCAACGCGTTGAAACGCGCCGTTACCGCGTAGGACAACTCTCCTTCTGCACAAAGCACAACGATTTATATGTGTAGGCTCTCCTTCATTCACACCAACTCCTCTGAGCTCGTGACTCTTCCATCTTTCATTAACCTGAAGTCTCCCAGTGCCATTTGATTAATTTCTGCTTGCCTTCTGCACATATCATTGACAGTTTTCGAAGGCTATAAAAAATGAAGGCTTGTCACTACTCTAACTCTATTGAATCAGAATCATCGATTTATAAATTCTGCAATCATGAATTATCAAAACAAGTCACTGACAATGATGGCCCTGCATGTGTTATATTTGTAGAAAATGGTGTTGAAAGTGGCGATCGAAGATGAGAAAAGCAAGAGAAGGGCCATGAGAGCTATTGTAGCTGTTGAAGGTAACTATCAATCCAATATTTATCCATTGCAATTCCCATTACAATGAGAATTGGGTTTTGATTAGTGATATGATATTTGATTGCAGGCGTAGAGTCTGTTGCAGTTGATATGCAGAAGAGGGAGATAATTGTCATTGGAGAAGCATATCATGTGGTTCTGGCAAAGAAACTAATGAAGCTTGGATTCAGAGAGCTGCTGAACGTGGGTCCTGCCAAAGAAGATAAGGCGGCTGCAGAGACTCCGACAGTTGTGTATCATCATGAAGTGAATGTTAAGCTCCCTTTACGGTTCCCATAACGGCCGCCGATTTATTACGGGCAACAATCTGCCACTGTTCCCTTAAGTTCAGGAAACCAACTGCAGTTATTTCATTAAATTACGGAACCAACTATAGTTAAATTAATTTCCTGTTTTCGATTCTTTTTAAGTGTTTATTCCGCATTAGAGAATCATTATTATGCTTACATTTGGTATCAAAGCCATTTTTATCTCTGCCTTGGTATATATAGACATGCTCTGTTTGGCTAAATGTCATATTTGAGAATTTTCTGAATTAAGGCATTTATATGGAAATATGTCTAATTTTTGCTCAATTTTTATGCTTATAACATTTATTTAGTTTAATTATATGCAATTTGGATAATTGTTGTGAAAAATTTATTAATTATGCTCGTATTTTCTGAGAAGGATCATTCAAAATCTCAACCTTCCACCTTAAGTGATAGATTGGTTATTGTTCACAGCACCCCTCAAGTACAAACTGGTGTTGAACAACCAATTGTTGAAGTTCCACAAGATGCTGACGACATTCCAGTAGATCGGGTAGTTCAAGAGTTTCCAAGAACATTTGAAAAACAAGTTGAATCACATACTTCTCAGGAAGATGATGGTACAACATTAAGAAGATCTATTAGACCGAAGAGATCAGCAATTCCTGATGATTACGTTGTGTAACTGCAAGAATCTGACTACAACATTGGAGCCGAAAATGATCCCGAGTCATTTTCACAAGCCATGAGTTGTAAAGAATCAGAATTATGGTACGATTCCATGAAGGAAGAGATGAATTATATAAAAAGTAACGAAGTTTGGGGTCTTGTTGAGTTACCTAATGGTGCAAAAGCCATTGGATGTAAATGGGTCTTTAAGACAAAGAAAGACTCATTGGGCAACATTGAGAGATACAAGGCAAGACTTGTTGCTAAGGGATTCACTCAGAAGGAAGGAATCGACTACACGGAGATTTTTTCTCCTGTATCTAAGAAAGATTCCTTGTGCATTATTATGGCATTAGTAGCCCATTTTGACTTGGAGTTGCAATAAATGGATGTGAAAACGAAATTTCTCAATGGAGATCTAGAGGAGGAGGTTTACATGAAACAACCTGAAGGATTCCCCTCTAGTGATGGTGAGCAATTGGTTTTCAAGCTCAAGAAATCCTTATACGGATTAAAACAAGCATCCCGCCAATGGTATTTGAAATTCCATAATGTAATTTCTTCTTTCAGTTTTGTAGAAAACATTATGGATCAATGTATATACCTGAAAGTCAGTGGGAGTAAAATCTGTTTTCTTGTTTTATATGTGGATGACATTTTGCTAGCAACCAATGATAAGGGTTTGTTGCATGAGGTGAAACAATTACTCTCTAAAAATTTCGATATGAAGGATATGGGTGAGGCATCTTATGTCATTGGCATTAAGATCCATAGAGACAGATTTTGGGGCATCTTGGGTTTGTCTCAGGAAACCTATATTAATAAAATTTTAGAGAGATTTCGGATGACGGATTGCTCACTAAGTGTAGCTCCCATTGTGAAGGGTGATATGTTCAATTTGAACCAATGCCCGAAGAATGACTTTCAAATGGAACAAATGAAGATCATTCCATATGCTTCTGCTGTCAGAAGCCTAATGTATGCTCAGGTCTGCGCAAGACCCGACATTGCATTTGTTGTGGGAATGTTGGGATGATATCAGAGTGATCCAGGTATAGACCACTGGAGAGCTGCAAAGAAGTGAATGAGGTACCTTCAAGGAACCAAAAACTACATACTTATGTATAGACGAACAGACAATTTGGAAGTAACTGGCTACTCAGATTCTGACTTTGCTGGATGTGTTGATTCATGCAAATCAACATCATGATACATTTTTATGATGCCCGGTGGAGCTATATCATGGAGGAGTGCCAAGCAGACCTTGATTTCCACTTCCACTATGGAAGCCAAGTTTGTCTCTTGTTTTGAGGCTACTTTACATGGTGTATGGCTTAAGAGTTTCATTTCTGGGCTTAGAATTATGGATTCTATCTCTAAGCCATTGAGAATGTATTGCGACAATTTAGCTGCTGTTTTTATGGCTAAAAACAACAAAAATGGCAGTCGAAATAAACACATCGACATTAAGTATTTAGCTATAAGCGAACATGTTGAATAAAAGAAAGTGGTCATTGAGCATGTCAGCACTGAGTTGATGATCGCTGAACCTTTGACTAAGGGCATGCCACCGTTTAAATTCAAGGATCATGTAATGAATATGGGACTTGGTTCCATTATGTAGTTTCTGATTGTATGGACTATGTAATTTTAATGAAATTCTTGATTATGTGATGTTTTTCCTCATATTTATGTGCACCTTAATTTGATTTGAGAGAATATTGAGCTCCCTTTACGGCTCCCATAACGGCTGCCGATTTATTACAGGCAACAGTCTGCCACCATTCCTTTAAGTTCAGGAAACCAACTGCAGTTATTTCCTTAAATTACGGAAACCAACTGCAATTAAATTAATTTCCTGTTGGGAGCTCCTGGAGTGGTCCATTACTCCCTCTGTAGTTGTCTACCATGATCTGCGGAACATTTGACACATAGCCAATAGAATCTTGATGGAAGCTTGGCTATAAACACTTATGTTTGGTCCCTAAGCTCACTAACTCAATCCCCTTTATCCTTACACCATCAAGTTAGAGTGAGCAGAGCTTGGAAGCGCCACAAAGATGAGAGTTTTTGGGTGAATTTTGTAATTGTGAACGCAGTAAAATACTATTCACATCATTATTCTCATTAACCCCCTTCTCGCACTGCGTTCTCGTATCTCTATTCTCTTTTTTATTGTGGTGTGATTTTTGGAGCACTCCTTCTATTTCCAGAGCCCCTTCTATATATTAAAATTGAGGCTTGTAACAAGTTACGCTTTGTGCTTGAGTATTAAGCGGTAAATTTAATTTGGATGCCATCACATAATTATAAACGAGATGAGGTTGTGATCGAGGCTTGAGGCACACGCGCGCTGGTTTCGATCATTTGTTAGTAACTGAGACAGAGAACTTTAGAGCCGAGAAGCAGATCTAAGGCTTTAATGAGCAAAGGTTGAAGGTGTACCTAGTGTCAAAACGGGAGGGAGAAACAGTGACAGATTGAGAGCAAGAATCAATGGCCAGAAGTATGATTTATTGGGCATTCAAGTTTTCTATTCTTTTTAAGTGTTTATTCTGCATTAGAGAATCGTTATTATGCTTACATTTGGTATCAGAGCCATTTTTATCTCTGCCTTGGTATATATAGACATGTTCTATTTGGCTAAATGTCATATTTAAGAATTTTCTAAATTAAGGCATTTATTTGGAAATATGTCTAATTTTTACTCAATTTTTATGCTTATAATATTTATTTAGTTTAATTATATGCAATTTGGATAATTGTTGTGCAAAATTTATTAATTATTCTCGTATTTAATTTTCATGAATTGATTATTTATGCTCTAACTAAAACATGCTAATTTGGATGAGTATACAAGACCCATCGTTGAATTTTATGCATGAATATTATAGTTTTATTTTTGAAATTTATAATTATTCTCATATCAAGTTAATTTTTATGCATAAAAGAAATAATGTCTAAGTAATCCATATAATTTTTAATTGATTAGAGAATAGCCACAACATCTCTAATTAAATAATATTATATATTATGACTGATTAAGATCACATAAAGAATATTTAGACATTAATAGTAATTAATTATACTAGATATAATAATTTTTTTCCCACAGGAAATTTTCTTATATTTATATAATTAATTAGGATAAAATATCAAATTATCCATAACATACCCACAGGAATTATGAATTAATAGTTTTACCATAAATTTCAAATCTAAGATAGAATGTATATCAAATTATAATCATAATATACCCTTTAGAATTATGAATTAAGTGAATAATTTGATAAATTCTATCATAAAGAATAATTGAATCTGCTTGAATTGAAAATTTAGTCCACAGACAATTTTTATGTCATTAGATTCAATTTTAAGCATGATTTACAATGGTAAATCATGAAATTTTATTTTTAGGCTTCAATTTTAACATAAGCATGTGATCTTTAATTTTATGTAATTGTACAACCTGCAAATTTCACTAAAATTCGTTGTGATATCCTTGATCTTAAGGGAGATAACTATTAGGTCCGAAAGGAGAGAGTTCTCCCTCATTTGGGGTGGATGGACATAGACTATGCTATTAGGAAAGATGAACCACTAGCACTCACTAATATCAGCACCGCAGTGAACATCATGCTTTATGAACGATGGGAACGATCTAATCGCCTAAGCATGATTTTCATTAAGACTAAAATTTCAGCTGGTATTCGTGGTCCGTTGATGAGCATGAAAAGGTCCGAGACTTGCTGAAAGCCATTGATGATCAATTCGTCACTTTAGACAAGGCACTAGCAAGCACCCTAATCATGAAGTTCTCAGCCCTAAGGCTCACCAGTGTGAAAGGTGTGCGCGAGAACATCATGCAAATGAGGGACACTGGCTCAATTGAAGAAACTCGAGGTTGAAATATCGAAGTCCTTCCTGGTGCACTACATTCTGAACACCCTTCCGCACCAATACAGACTCTTCAAAATCTCATACAACACACATAAGGATAAATGGTCAATTAATGAACTCATCACCATGTGTGTTCAAGAGGAAGGGAGGCTGGTTATGGAACTGGGAGAAATTGCAATGCTGATAACGCAAGGAAAGGGAAAATCTCAAGCCAATCGAAAAGGGAAAGGTAAAGTACCTCCCTAAGCTGATATCAAGAAGGATTCCAAGTGTTTCTTCTGTAAAAGTAAGGGACACATGAAGAAGCAATGGGCCAAATTTCATAAATGGATTGCGGACAAAGGTAATCCAATCTCATTTGTTTGCTATGAATCTAATATGGTTAATGTCAATATTAACTCCTCGTGGATTGATTCTGGATTAACAATTCACATTTCGAATTCCTTGCAGGGTTTGCAAAACCTAAGGAAGCCAGTGAGAAGTGAGAAAAGCATCTTATCAGGAAACAAGATGGGCTCGCATGTGGAAGCTATACGAACATGCTATTTAACTTTAAGTAGTGGCTTTGTTTTAGAATTAGAAAAGACCTTTTATGTTCCAAGTTTTTCTAGAAACTCGATTTCTGTTTCAAGGACTGTACCTTTTGGATATTTCTTTAACTTTTCATAAACATCCTTCAGTTTATTTTATAAATCTGATTGTGTTGGGAATGGTATTTTTTCTAATGATCTTTACTGCATTAATTTACAAAACAATGTCACTTATGATTCAATGCATGTTCACACTAGCACTAAAGATTTGTTACTAATGAAGATTCCTCTAAATTATGGCACCGGAGATTAGGTCGTATCTCCATAGAAAGAATTAAAAGATTAGTAAATGAAGGGGTACTTAATACTCTGGATTTTACTAATTTTGAGACTTGTGTGGACTGCATAAAGGGAAAGCAGACCAACAAGTCAAAGAAAGAATGAAGCATTAGATGCATTTAAGATCTTTAAGGCGAAAGTAGAGAAACAATGCGGAAATCAAATTAAGATAGTGAGATCAGATAGAAGTGGAGAATATTATGGTAGATACACAAAAGATGGACAAGCACATGGGCCATTTGCAAAATTTCTTCAAGAGCATGGGATTGTTGCCCAATACACCATGCCTGGTTCACTCGACCAGAATGGTGTAGCAGAAAGAAGAAACCGAACTTTATTGGACATGGTGCGGAGTATGCTTAGCAGCTCCAATCTTCCTAAATCCTTGTGGACTGAAGCACTTAAGACGGTAGTGTATTTATTAAACAGGGTTCCAACCAAGGCGGTTCCTAAAATGCCATTTGAATTATGGAAAGGTTGGAAAGCGAGTTTGCAATATATGTGCGTTTGGGGATGCCCGTCTGAAGTGAGAATATATAATCCAAAAGAGAAGAGGCTGGACCTAAGGACCATTAGTGGGTATTTGATTGGATATGCTGAAAGGTCTAAAGGTTACAGATTTTATTGTCCATCTCATGGCACTAGGATTGTGGAGTCAAGAAATGCAAAGTTTCATGAAAATGATTTGATCAGTGGGAGCGATTAAACTAGGAACATAATTTTTGAGAAGGATCATTCAGAATCTCAACCTTCCACCTCAAGTGATGGATTGGTTATTTTTCACAACACCCCTCAAGTACAAACTGGTGTTGAACAACCAATTGTTGAAGTTCCACAAGCTGCTGACGACATTCCAGTAGATCAAGTAGTTCAACAGTGGCCAAGAACCTTTGAACAACGAGTTTAACCACATACTTCTAAGGAAGATGATGGTACAACATTAAGAAGATCTATTAGACCAAAGAGATCAGCAATTCCTAATGATTATGTTGTGTATCTTCAAGAATCTGACTACAACATTGGAGCCAAAAATGATCCCGAGTCATTTTCACAAGCCATAAGTTGCAAAGAATCAGAATTATGGTACGATGCCATGAAGGAAGAGATGAATTCTATAAATAGTAAAAAAGTCTAGGATCTTGTTGAGTTGCCCAATGGTGCAAAAGCCATTAGATGTAAATGGGTCTTTAAGACAAAGAAAGACACATTGGGCAACATTGAGAGATACAAGGCAAGACTTATTGCTAAGGGATTCACTCAGAAAGAAGGAATCGACTACACGGAGATGTTCTCTCCTGTATCTAAGAAATATTCCTTGCATGTTGATATGGCATTAGTAGCCCATTTTGACTTCGAGTTGCAACAAATGGATGTGAAACGACATTTCTCAATGGAGATCTAGAGGAGGCAGTTTACATGAAACAACCTGAAGGATTCCCCTCTAGTGATGGTGAGCAATTGGTTTGCAAGCTCAAGAAATCCTTATACGGATTAAAACAAGCATCTCGCCAACGGTATTTGAAATTCCATAATGTAATTTCTTCTTTCGGTTTTGTAGAAAACATTATGGACCAATGTATATATGTGAATGTCAGTGGGAGTAAAATCTATTTTCTTGTTTTATATGTGGATGACATTTTGCTAGCAACCAATGATAAGGGTTTGTTGCATGAGGTGAAACAATTCTTCTCTAAAAATTTCGATATGAAGGATATGGGTGAGGCATCTTATGTCATTGACATTAAGATCCATAGAGACAGATTTCGAGGCATCTTGGGTCCGTCTCAGGAAACCTATATTAATAAAATTTTAGAGAGATTTCGGATGAAGGAATGTTCACCAAGTGTAGCTCCCGTTGTGAAGGGTGATAGGTTCAATTTGAACCAATGCCCGAGGAATGACTTTGAAAGGGCATAAATGAAGAACATTCCATATGCTTGTGCTGTCAGATGCCTAATGTATGCTCAGGTTTGCACAAGACCTGACATTGCATTTGTTGTGGGAATGTTGGGACGATATGAGAGTGATCCAGGTATAGACCACTAAAGAGCTGCAAAGAAAGTAATGAGGTACCTTCAAGGAACCAAAAACTACATGCTTATGTATAGACGGATGGAAAATTTGGAAGTAATTGGCTACTCAGCTTCTGACTTTGTTGGATGTGTTGATTCACACAAATCAACATCACGATACATTTTTATGATGGCTGATGTAGTTGTATCATGGAGGAGTGCCAAGCATACCTTGATTGCCACTTCCACTATGGAAGACGAGTTCGTCTCCTGTTTTGAGGCTACTTTACATGGTGTATGGGTTAAGAGTTTCATTTCTGGGCTTAGAATTTTGGATTCTATCTCTAAGCCATTGTGAATGTATTGCGACAATTCATCGGTTGTTTTTATGGCTAAAAACAACAAAAGTGGGAGTAGAAATAAACACATCGACATCAAGTATTTAGCTATAAGGGAACACGTTAAAGAAAAGAAAGTGGTCATTGAGCACGTCAGCACTGAGTTGATGATCACTGATCCTTTGACTAAGGGCATGCCATCGTTTAAATTCAAGGATAATGTAATGAATATGGGACTTGGTTCCATTATGAAATTTCTCATTGTATGGACAATGTTATTTTAATGAAATTCTTAATTATTGTGATGTTTTCCTCATATTTATGTGCACCTTAATTTGATTTGAGAGAATTCATTTATGTAGGACCAAGAATAAACATAGGGTTTATTCATTAAGAAATTGTTGCCACATAAATTTTAATAGAAATAAATACATAGTAATACATGGAAGATAATACTTATCATTAGAGGAATTATCACCATGATTCATGTATCTATTACTTAATACAGATTATCAATGGGTTTTAAGATGAGACATTAAGATTGGAAGTATGGACCAAGTGGGAGAATGTTAAGCTCCCTTTACGACTCCCATAACGGCCGCCGATTTATTACGGGCAACAGTCTGCCACCGTTCCCTTAAGTTCAGGAAACCAACTGCAGTTATTTCCTTAAATTACGGAAACCAACTGCAGTTAAATTAATTTCCTGTTGGGAGCTCCTGGAGTGGTCCATTACTCCCTCTGCAGTTCTCTACCATGATCTGTGGAACACTTGACACATAGCCAACATAAGCTTGATGGAATCCTGGCTATAAATACTTCTTTTTGGTCCCCAAGCTCACTAACTCAATCCCCTTCAGCCTTACACCATCAAGTTAGAGTGAGCAGAGCTTGGAAGTGCCACACGGATGAGAGTTTTGGGTGAATTTTGTAATTGTGAAGGCAGTAAAATACTATTCACATCATTATTCTCATTAACCCCCTTCTCGCACTGCGTTCTCATCTCTCTATTCTCTTTTCTGTTGTGGTGTAATTTTTGGAGCACTCCTTCTATTTCCAGAGCCCCTTCTATTTCTTAAAGTTGAGGCTTGTAACAAGTTACGTGTTGTGCTTGAGTATTAAGTGGTAAATTTAATTTGGATGCCATCACATAATTATAAACGAGATGAGGTTGTGATCGAGGCTTGAGGCGTGCACGTACTGGTTTCGATCATTTGTTAGTAACTGAGACAGAGAACTTTAGAGCCGAGAAGCAGATCTAAGGCTTTAATGAGCAAAGGTTGAAGGTGTACCCAGTGCCAAAATGGGAGGGAGAAACAGTGACAGATTGAGAGCAAGCATCAATGGCCGGAGGTATGATTTATTGGGCATTAAAGTTTTCGATTCTTTTTAAGTGTTTATTCCGCATTAGAGAATCATTATTATTCTTACATTCGTATCAGAGCCAATTTTATCTCTGCCTTGGTATTTATAGACGTGCTCTGTTTGGCTAAATGTCATATTTGAGAATTTTCTAAATTAAGGCATTTATTTGGAAATATGTCTAATTTTTGCTAAATTTTTATGCTTATAATATTTATTTAGTTTAATTATATGCAATTTGGATAATTGTTGTGAAAAATTTATTAATTATGCTCATATTTAATTTGCATGAATTGATTATTTCTGCTCTAATTAAAACATGCTAATTTGGATGAGTATATGAGAACCATCGTTGAATGTTATGCATGAATATTATAGTTTTATTTATGCAATTTATAATTATTCTCATATCAAGATAATTTTTATGCATAAAAGAAATAATGTCTAAGCGATCCATATAGATTTTAATTGATTAGAGAATAGCCACGGCATCTCTAATTAAATAATATTATATATTATGATTGATTAAGATCACATAATGAATATTTAGACATTAATTGTAATTAATTATACTAGATATAATAAATTTTTTCCCACAGGAATGATGAATTAATAGTTTTATCATAAAGTTTAAATCTAAGATAGAATTTATGTCAAATTATAATCATAATGTACCCTTTAAAATTATGAATTAAGTGAATAATTTGATAAATTATATCATAAAGAATAATTGAATCTGCTTGAATTGAAAATTTAGTCCACAAACAATTTTTATGTCATTAGATTCAATTTTAAGCATGATTTACATTGGTAAAACATGAAATTTTATTTTTAGGCCTCAATTTTAACATAGCCATGTGATCTTTAATTTTATGCAATTGTACAACCTACAAATTTCTCTGAAATTCGTTGTGATATCCCTGAACTTAAGGGAGATAACTATAAGGCCTGGAAGGAGAGAGTTCTCCTTCATTTGGGGTGGATGGATATAGACAATGCTATTAGGAAAGATGAACCACTAGCACTCACTAATACCAGCACTACAGCGGACATCACGCTTTATGAACGATGGGAACGATCTAATCGCCTAAGCATGATGTTCATTAAGACTAAAATTTCAGCTAGTATTTGTGGTCCCGTTGATCAGCATGAAAAGGTTTGAGACTTGCTGAGAGTCGTTGATGATCAATTCGTCACTTCAGACAAGGCACTAGCAAGCACCCTAATCATGAAGTTCTCATCCCTAAGGCTCACCAGTGTGAAAGGTGTGCGTGAACACATCATGCAAATGAGGGACACTGTGGCTCAATTGAAGAAAATTGAGGTTGAAATATCAGAGTCCTTCCTGGTGAACTACATTCTGAACACCCTTCCGCACCAATACGGACCCTTCAAAATCTCATACAACACACAAAAGGATAAATGGTCAATTAATGAACTCATGACCATGTGTGTTCAAGAGGAAGGGAGACTGGTGATGGAAATGGGAGAAAGTGCAATGCTGGTAACGTGAGGAAAGGGCAAATCTCAAACCAATCAGAGAGGGAAAGGTAAAGTACCTCCCTTAGCTAATATCAAGAAGGATTCCAAGTGTTTCTTCTGTAAAAGGAAGGGACACATGAAGAAGGAATGCACCAAATTTCAGAAATGGCTTGCGGACAAAGGTAATCCAATCTCATTTGTTTGTTATTAATCTAATATGGTTAATGTCAATATTTACACCTGGTGGATTGATTCTGGATCAACAATTCACATTTCGAATTCCTTGCAGGGTTTGCAAAACCTAAGCAAGCCAGTGGGAAGTGAGCAAATCATATTATTAGGAAACAAGATGGGCTCGCATGTGGAAGCTATAGGAGCATGCTATTTAACTTTAAGTAGTGGCTTTGTTTTAGAATTAGAAAAGACCTTTTATGTTCCAAGTTTTTCTAGAAACTTGATTTTTATTTCAAGGTTTGTATCTTTTGGATATTTCTTTAACTTTTCATAAACATCCTTCAGTTTATTTTATAAATCTGATTGTGTTGGGAATGGTATTTTGTCTAATGGTCTTTACTACGTTAATTTACAAAACAATGTCACTTATGATTCAATGCATGTTCACATTGGCCCTAAAAGATGTGTTATTAATGAAGATTCCTCTAAATTATGGCACCGAAGATTAGGTCATATCTCCATAGAAAGAATTAAAAGATTGGTAAATGAAGGGGTACTTAATACTCTAGATTTTACTGATTTTGAGACTTGTGTGGACTGCATAAAGGGAAAGCAGACCAACAAGTCAAAGAAAGGTGCCAATAGGAGTTCGGACATATTAGAGATCATACATACTGATAAATGTAGTCCAGACATGGACTCACATGGTCAGAGATACTTCATCTCTTTTATAGATGATTACTCACGATATATGTATCTTTACATGCTTCATAAAAAGAACAAAGCATTAGATGCTTTTAAGATATTTAAGGCTGAAGTAGAGAAACAATGTGGCAAGCAAATTAAGATCGTGAGATCAGATAGAGGTGGAGAATATTATGGTAGATACACAGAAGATGGACAATCACCTGGGCCATTTGCAAAATTTCTTCAAGAGCATGTGATTGTTGCCCAATACACCATCCCCAATTCACCCGACCAGAATGGTGTAGCAGAAAGAAGAAACCAAACATTATTGGACATGGTGCGGAGTATGCTTAGCAACTCCAATCTTCCTAAATCCTTGTGGACTGAAGCACTTAAGATGGTAGTGTATATATTAAACAAGGTTCCAACCAAGGCTATTCCTAAAACGCCAATTGAATTATGAAAAGGTTGGAAACCGAGTTTGCAACATATGCGCATTTGGGGATGCCCGTTTGAAGTGAGAATATATTATCCACAAGAGAAGAAGCTAGACACAAGGACCATTAGTGGGTATTTCATTGGATATGCTAAAAGTTATAAAGGTTACAAATTTTATTGTCCATATCATAGCACTAGGATTGTGGAATCAAGAAATGCAAAGTTTCTTGAAAATGACTTGATCAGTGGGAGTGATCAAATCGGGAACATAGTTTCTGAGAAGGATCATTCAGAATCTCAACCTTCCACCTCAAGTGATAGATTGGTTATTGTTCACAGAACCCCTCAAGTACAAATTGGTGTTGAACAATCAATTGTTGAAGTTCCACAAGCTGCTGATGACATTCTAGTAGATCAGGTAGTTCAAGAGCTACCAAGAGCCTTTGAGCAACGAGTTGAACCACATAATCCTAAGGAAGATGATGTTACAACCATCATAGAGCTTCGGTTTGAGTTTTGGGTGAGTTCCAACCACTCCCCTACCTTATTCCTTCCATCACTCACATTCCCTAACCTCCATACCACCATCCAAATCACTCCTTCTGCTTTTGGCTTGTTCCTAAGGAAGATGATGTTACAACCATCATAGAGCTTCAGTTTGAGTTTTGGGTAGTTCCAACCACTCCCCTACCTTATTCCTTCCATCACTCACATTCCATAACCTCCATACCACCATCCAAATCACTCCTTCTGCTTTTGGCTTGTTCCTATAGGAAAATAGGGGATCCTTTAGGTGAATTAGGACATCCTATATGCATCTTATAGGACGACCTATAGTGCCTGTTTTGAGCTCGGTTTGTGAGAAATGCATCACGAAAGCTATCAAAAGACCCCTACTTTTCTCCAGATCTATTTGACCCATCACAACCATATGTCTCTACACCTATCCCGCCTGCCATGCAATCAAGAAGGATTAACATTAATGTTTTCACAAAAAGAAAGTTATGCTTATTCATGTGCACAGTAGTTAAGTAGTTGATTAGATCATATTTCATGCTTAGGTTAGTTAGGATTTCACATTTATTAAATTATAATTATTCTGAAGCAAGGTATCTTAACAAATAGCTAGATGAGTCGTGTGTTTTAGGCATCTATTTCAGTCTTTCATTACTGCAGTAGGTAGCATTTCAATCATCTCAATTAGGGTAAAGTTATCCTTTCTCAATTGGTAATCAAACTTCTTCTAAATCAATAGAAGGCTAGTTTGAGAAACCTTAGTGGTCTATCGCCCAGCTCATCAGTGACAAAGAGTGGACCCATTGCATCTATTTGTGTATACATCACTGTCACCTCTAAGTTTGTACAAACCCTAGGTTGATGAAGTAAAGTTGGTATCCCCGAGAGTTGCAGCATTCTTGCAGCAATGCTAGTGCTCATCAATTCCCAAAGGTAAATTATGTTGAAACGATGTTTTTGCTAAAACTGTCCATACCTATAGCATAGTAGATTACTTGGCACAATCTCTTGTTTCCAAGTAAATTTAGGAAGTCCTCTTAATGTTCCCATCCTAACAGAAATATTAAATATCTACTTTGGGTGTTTTGATCCCCATGACAATCGTATGATTATCTTTGACGTTGAGAAGTTAGAACATCCTCCCCTACCTTCATCTGTTGCATTTCAAATGTCGGTCTCCATAAGAAACACCATTATTCAGTGGTGTATCATAGACAAAGACACCTCCACCTGTGTGATGGCTGCTATTGTTTGGAAGCAACTTGGTTGACCTGACCTGTCCCCTTCCACCATCATTATCCATGCTTGGGACGGTCATCCCTCACAACCCCTTGGATTATATCACAACTATCCTATCATTGTTTCTAGCAAGACTGTCTCTATTGACATCAAAGTCATTGATGCCGCATTTGGATATAACATCATTTTTTGTCATTATTAGTTATACCTACGGTATGATAGCTATTGCATCTACTGTTCACCGTAAGATGTGATTTCCCCATAACGGAAATATCATCACCATCGATCAACTCATGGACTATAATCTGAAATCTCAAACTTCACCTCAATCTAATATATGAGCAGCAACTCACAATAATATTGTCTCATCCCTCACCAATGTCTCTCCTGGAGTCTACAAAGATCCACCTTGTTTCATGCTTATTATGGTCCACCACCTACTCCTTCTGAGCCTAGCTGATCCAGTTTTTGAATGATTCAAGCGTCACGTGTTTCTCACAAGTAGTCTTGTATCCCTTCATAACAACCAACACCTTTGCAACTTGCTATTCCTAACTCAACCTAGCGTTCTGGTACTACTCCTCAAGGACCATTTCATCTTCTGGTATCTCTCATAATCCCTTTCATCCCGAAACTGTTCCGCTAGGTCTTAACCATCTCGGAGCAGTTCCCCCACGTCATTACCCTTCTAGTAAGATATTTTTCTTATTTCCAACCCCTGGATTTTAATCTACACCTGTCATGGCTACATTGAGTTTTCCTAACATTACCTTAGGGATCCTAGTCCGGTACAATTTTCCTCCCTCAAACAGTCCCCCAAATCAACTCAAACCTTACGTTTCTTTTACCCCAATTCAACCTGTTGTTCCTAACCCATCCTTTGCCTCAGTTCTACAACAACCTCAATAGGATCATAATCCTATTGTGAAAGCATCTAGTGAGGGGAGAAAATCCCATAAAAAGGGAACCGAAGACAAGGCACCCCCAACAACTCTAGTTTCTCCTATGCCACAAAATCATATTCCTCCATGTGCTTTGTGTATGTTTTTGGTCATGCCACCAATAATTTCCCTTAAATCCCTCATATTAAGAATGTGTTCTTTGATACCTTCCCCGATTCTAACATTCCTGAGGTCCATGTCACCTTACCTGAGTCAAATAAGAATAACAAATCATTACGCATGAATCACCCTTGTGATTTATTTGATAATTATGGAAATTATTCTCATAGTTGTTCCCGTCTCGAATATTTTCATAATACACTTCAAGTGCTTCACAAACTAGAGATTTCTCATAGCAATTCCACCTCTCCTCTACATGTGGATTATGGTCCCACTCTTCCTCTTCCCGAACAGGAGGTTTCTCAACCACCCATCGTAATCCCTCCCCCTGGTGTTGAGATGATAGATATTACTGCTCCTATTCTATGCCTATCATAATCCATGAGATAGATGTATTGGGACTCCCTTGATGTCTCCTATTGTGACTCTGTTGAACCTTCTTCGATGAACACTTCGGTCTCAACATCGGTAGATCTCCCATATACTAGTCACCTGTCTCCTAGCCTTGATGGTGCACATGTGAACCTTGTCTCTCATGAAGATGTCTCCGATAGAAACATTTCATCATGTGGTCTCTCTTCTTCTCATCCTCGCATACTTCATTTTGATGAAGACATCATGGAAGCCATGACCACCCCTCATTATCCTTGGGATGATATTCACCATCATGTGTACTTATTTCCAAAGAAAACCCATGATCAATATGTTGCGGAGTCTAAAGACTTCATTCATGGTGAGGTCGATTGGTTCAATAACCCCTTAATTTGAACCACATACACCTTGTGGCCATTGCATTTCCACTCAATGTTTGGGTAAGGGGGCATTCACTTTTGATAGTCTAGGAGAAGTAATTATCCCCAACCCTCTTAGTGCATCTAATAGTGTTGACTCAAGTAACCTTATTCTTCCCCATTTAGGAAAACCTCTAGACTCCCATATCACTCCAGATCACCTTAGGGATAATCCACTTAATCATTCCTCCATTTTAGATCAATAACCTAGTCTTTTAGACATTTTTGTTGTTTAGCCACTGCGTTGTCTAGGTGAGAATCAATGCCATATATCTGAAGCCACTCTTTGGTGTAGTGACACCATGTATGTGAACCGAGGAATTATTCCCATTTGATTCATATATGCAGTCCCAAACGAGATTGGTAATCCAACATTTCCTTTCTCTAACTGTATCTATATTTTATTCCCACAAGAAGACATCCATAATAGAAACAGATGGTGAACCACATTGTCAAAATGTGTTTTGAGTCCACTACTCTAAATACATCCGGTATTCCCATAGCGTACTACATGCATCTTCAACCTCAAGAGCATACAGGTTCTTGACCCGTGAACCAATCTGATTCACCTTTCTAGTGATGATGTGTCCAAGGAAAACCTTTCCCTTATTGAAGACTACATCAAAGCCTCTGTCTTCCAGCATCGTGATCGACACCAAGTTTCTCTTCAGTCCTGGTACATACTTGACATCGGTCAAGGTAAGGCAAGCTCCATGCTCCCTCTGAAAAATAACCGTGCCTACACCTGAGACACTATACTTCTCATCATTACCCATCGCTATGAGTATCTGGAGATCTTTCTTGTACAAAGTACTTAACAAACTCTTGTCACCGGTCATGTGGAAAGAAGCTCCACTGTCAAGAAACCAACCACTTCCCACCATGGATGAAACCATGCATGTGAAGAGTGTGAAATCCAACTCAAACTATGAAGCAAGTGCCTCACCTTCAGATCCTTCCCCGGATCCCTTCTTGGATTTCTTCTTTGGGCAATTAGTAGCATAATGGCCCTACTCATGACAATGAAAGCATCTCACCTTCGACTTGTCAACCTTCTTCCCATCATTGGAAGAACTGGATTCGGAAAGAGAACCCTCCTCCTTCCCCTTCTTCACCTTACTCGCTAAGGCACAGTTCTCCTCATCATGCATGGATGAAGAACTACCTCTGGTGCTCCGTCTAATCTCCTCTTGCACAATATCTGACCAAAGTCTCTCCCATCCGTGCAATTTCTCCCGACCATTGACAGAGTCCTGATAGGAATGCCAACTCTTCGGAAGACCAAGGAGAGCCAACCTCACCAAGTCCTCATCATCAACGGTCACCCCCACACTTCCCAGCTCATCCCGGCATTGGGTGAACTTCATGAGATACTGGGGCATACTGTCTCCATTCTCACACTTATATGTTTCTGAGTTTATCCTTGAGCGCCATTCCACCAGCTCAAAACTCAACCGCTTCTGATCTAAAATTCGTGAGAACAAAGTATTTCTCGTACAGAGATTGACTGTATGGGCATTCACCAGATATATTACCTTCCAAAATAAGGATGAATCCAGAGACTACCTGGCTCGATTACAGACTCTGCCTGAAGAAATAAAATGTAATCACTTTCTGAATAATAGATCTGATGATCAATCCTTGCTTTGATATCCTGTAGAACTTTTTCTACAAATCAAAGAGCTCCGATACCATATAGAAATTTTGAATAATAACCACTTATTCACAGAGATTATCCCAATTATACACTATTGCGGAATACATGCATAATACATAACCTCCTCTACGTCGATCATCAATTTAGCAGCATTAAAAACAATGAAACATCAATCGCATGCACATATTAACACAATATGTAACCCGGGGAAAGCATACAGCTGAAAACCCCACACTATCTGTATATTATAATGATTGAGAACATGTAAGAATACATATTACAATACTCCTCACAAGTACTCAGTACTATCTCCACCTGTTACACACAAAACTAACTCAGATCCAAACAAGTCACAGGTTCAAATCTCCTCTGCTGCTTTGCCTGCTTCCACTCCACAATCCAAAGTGAAAATCACGAGATCACAAGCTACAATTTCCTTGGTATTGGCCCACACTTTGCAATCCTCATTGGCATAACTCAATCCCATGCATGTGCAAATCTCATGCACAACTGATAGTCACAACTCACCCTTTCACTTACCTCTAACACCTGTCTCTGTTGAACTGTCCATGCACTAAGTTAACTGATGTATTATTTAGTTGCTTTATGAGTTAATAATTACTAAATTAATTAACAATCAATTCACACAACTCATCACTAGTGTATTCTTTAGTTAGACTAAATACAACTAGTTCAACTAAGTCAAAATGAACACAACTCCATCAACTCCACATCCAACTCCACAGAACTCACATGCATGAGTTCTAATTGAAGTCCTCCATGCAATATCTCAGCTAACACATAAGAAACCACGTGATTCCTTCTGTCAGCTGCATGAGCCACATCCATAGCTCGAAATGAAGTTCTCCAAGAGAATAAGATAATGTTTTGAGTCCAAATATTACTAAGGGCTAATAATATTTGACTATTTCTATTTTTAGCCTGGAAGTCTAAAAATAGACTCTGATTACTCCACTGCGAACCAAAAATAGAAGTCCATCTATTTTTCCCAACATGACCAATCATCCATAAACAGCATCCTGCAACTCATAGACCATGATCCATATGTCTAAAAATAGACTTTGTGCCAAAAATAACATGCGGGCCCACTTAGTGAAGGTGACTCCTTTCCACTAAGCTCCATCATCTTGTTGCATTTTCAACACTCCCTCTCAACAAGATATGGGTTATCTGCAACCCCTATCCCGCAACTTTGGAATGTTTTGCATGCAACACATTTGCCTGGTCCATTTGCTCCAACAACACTTGGAACAAAAACACTCCCAACTGACCGCTCTGTTGGGCTAGGAACATACTCTGATGTTGAAGCTCTACTTGCTGCTAAAAAGTGCTCCCTCTCTGACATCTGCGCTACTGCAACATCTCCATGCATCTCACACCATTGCACACCACTCTGTGCCACCTAGCACTATGCAAAACACTTGTGCCTCTCGCATTGCTGCAGCTTGCTAGCTATGCGTTGTCCTAGGATTCCCTACAGTTTCATTCTCTCTGCCACTCCATCCACATCTGTCTCTACCCAATCAGTCAGTTCCTGCTACTCCACATCGGGGCTCCTGTAGCAAGGTCTCATCCAAGAGGTTGGGTACCTCAAGGATCCTGCCCCTCCTCCTTGGGACGATCAATCCACATCACCCCACCTCCTACCTGGAGGTATGTCTGCATGCGATCCCTCAGCCCACCTGGCTCGAAGTTTCCCCCTACTGGAGGTCTCTGCATGAGTAGATGTCTCTACTCGATCTCCTCTCAGCTTCCCTTGTTGTGGCTACTCCACAACCTCCCGAAGCTACTGCACCAATCGTGGCTCCTGCACAATCGTCTAAGACTTCTTCTGGCTCTGCATGTTGAGAGGTAATATATGCTCCCTCTCAACCACCAAGTCTCCATCAGTTGCCTCGTTGCTCAAAGCTTTGCATGCATCTTGAACCTCAAGAGCATATAGGTTCTTCACCCGTGAACCAATCCGCTTCACCTTTCTAGTGATGATGTGTCCAAGGAAAACCTTTCCCTTACTGAAGACTACATCATAGCCTCTGTCTTCTAGCATCGCGATCGACACCAAGTTTCTCTTCAGTCCTGGTACATACTTGACATCGGTCAAGGTAAGGCGAGCTCCATGCTCCCTCTGAAAAATAACCGTGCCTACACCTGAGACACTATACTTCTCATCATTACCCATCGCTATGAGTATCTGGAGATCCTTCTCCTCCAAAGTACTGAACAAACTCTTGTCACCGGTCATGTGGAAAGAAGCTCCACTGTCAAGAAACCAACCACTTCCCACCATGGATGAAACCATGCATGCGAAGAGTGTAAAATCCAACTCAAACTATGAAGCAAGTGCCTCACCTTCAGATCCTTCCCCGGATCCCTTCTTGGATTTCTTCTTTGGGTAATTAGTAGCATAATGGCCCAACTCATGACAACGAAAGCATCTCACCTTCGACTTGTCAACCTTCTTCCCATCATTGGAAGAATTGGATTCAGAAAGAGAACCCTTCTCCTTCCCCGTCTTCACCTTACTCGCTAAGGCATAGTTCTCCTCCTCATGCATGGATGAAGAATTGTCTCTGGTGCTCTGTCTGATCTCCTCTTGCACAAGATCCGACCAAAGTCTCTCTCATCCTGGCAATTTCTCCCGACCATTGACAGAGTCCTGATAGGAATGCCAACTCTTCAGAAGACCAAGGAGAGCCAAGCTCACCAAGTCCTCATCATCAACAGTCACCCCCACACTTCCTAGCTCATCCCGGCACTGGGTGAACTTCGTGAGATACTGGGGCATACTGTCTCCATTATCACACTTAGATGTTTCTGAGTTTATCCTTGAGCGCCATTCCACGAGCTCAAAACTCAACTACTTCTGATCTAAAATTCATGAGAACAAAGTATTTCTCGTACAGAGATTGACTATATGGGCATTCACCAGATATCTCACCTTCCAAAAGAAGGATGAATCCAGAGGCTACCTGGCCCAATTACAGACTCTGCCTGAAGAAATAAAATGTAATCACTTTCTGAATAATAGATCTGATGATCAATCCTCGCTTTGATATCCTGTAGAACGTTTTCTACAAATCAAAGAGCTCCGATACCATGTAGAGATTTTGAATAATAACCACTTATTCATAGAGATTATCCCAATTATACACTATTGCGGAATACATGCATAATACATAACCTCCTCTACGTTGATCATCAATTTAGCAGCATTAAAAACAATGAAACATCAATCGCATGCACACATTAACGCAGTATGTAACCCGAGGAAAGCATACAGCTGAAAACCCCACACTATCTGTATATTATAATGATTGAGAACATGTAACAATACATAGCACAATACTCCTCACAAGTACTCAGTACTATCTCCACCTGTTACACACAAAACTAGCTCAGATCCGAACAAGTCACAGGTTCAAATCTCCTCCGCTACCTTGCCTGCCTCCAATCCAAAGTGAAAATCACGTGAGCACAAGATACAATTGCCTTGGTATTGGCCTACAATGCGCAATCCTCATTGGCATAACTCAATCCCATGCATGTGCAAATCTCATGCACAACTGATAGTCACAACTCACCCTTTCACTTACCTCTAACACCTGTCTCTGTTGAACTGTCCATGCACTGAGTTAACTGATGTATTCTTTAGTTGCTTTATGAGTTAATAATTAGTGAATTAATTAACAATCAATTCACACAACTCATCACTAGTGTATTATTTAGTTAGACTAAATACAACTAGTTCAACTAAGTCAAATTGAACACAACTCCATCAACTCCACATCCAACTCCACAGAACTCACATGCATGAGTTCTAACTGAAGTCCTCCATGCAATAGCTCAACTAACACATAAGAAACCACGTTATTCCTTCTGTTAGCTACATGTGCCACATTCGTAGCTTGAACTGAAGTGCTCCAAGAGAATAAGATAATGTTTTGAGTCCAAATATTACTAAGGGCTAATAATATTTGACTGTTTCTATTTTTAGCCTGGCAGTCTAAAAATAGACTCTGATCACTCCGCTATGAACCAAAAATAGAAGTCCATCTATTTTTCCCAACATGACCAATCATCCATAAACAGCATCCTGCAACTCATGGACCATGATCCATATGTATAAAAATAGACATAGTCTAAAAATAGACTTTGTGCCAAAAATAGCCTGCGGGCCCACTTAGTGAAGGCGACTCCTTTCCATTAAGCTTCGTCATCTTGTTGCATTTTCAACAGATGTTTCCACATCGAAATCATCTATTTCTCTAGATATCCAAAAATTCTTGGACAATCATTCCAAGGTATTTGAGACTCCCAAAGGTCTCCCACCTATTCGTGTTCATGATCATGCTATTCATCTGATTCCAGGAAGCGTTCCTCCAAACATCAGGCCATACAGATATCCCTATTCCCAAAAGAGTGAAATTGAACGTATGTTTGTAGAAATGCTAGAGGCCGGTATAATTCAACCTAGTAAAAGTTCTTTCTCTGCTCCAGTAGTATTGGTGCACAAGAAGGATGGATCATGGCACATGTGTTTGGATTATAGGGAGCTCAACAAGCTCACTATTAAAGATAAGTTTCCCATTCCTATCATTGATGAATTACTGGATGAATTACATGGATCAATTTACTTCACCAAGTTGTATCTTCATTCAGGATATCATCAAATCAGAATGAAGACTGAACACATTCTGAAAAGAGCATTTAGAACTCATGAGGGTCATTATGAATTTTTGGTCATGCCTTTTGGCCTTACCAATGCACCTTCTACATTTCAAGGTTTGATGAATTCCATTTTCAAACCCTTCCTTAGAAAATTTGTGTTAGTATTTTTTGATGATATACTAATCTACAAGAAGTCTTGGAAGGATCATGTTGAACATGTTGACAGGGTGCTACAATTATTGGAGGAGAAACAATTATATGTAAAAAGATCCAAATGTTTCTTTTGAGTACAAGAGGTGGAATATCTGGATCATATTGTATCTCATGAAGGAGTTAAGGTAGACCCTAGCAAAATTAAAGCCATTAAGGAATGGAAAATCCCCACATCCATAAAGCATCTGTGAGGATTTCTCGGGTTGACAGGGTATTATCGCAAGTTTGTTAAGAATTATGGGAGAATAGCAGCACCTCTAAGAACATTATTGAAGAAAGATGCATTTTCATGGACTCTAGAAGCAACAAAGGCCTTCAAACATCTTAAAGAGGCAATGTGCCAAGCACCGGTCTTAGCTACACCAGACTTCACAAAAACCTTTATTGTGGAATGTGATGCTTCAGGAAATGGAATTAGTGTTGTTTTAATGCAAGATGAAAGACCCATTGCTTTTGAAAGCCACCCAATCAATGGAAAGTTTTTACACAAAGCTATTTATGAGAAGGAAATTTTGGCAATACTACATGCACTTAAGAAATGGCGACCCTACCTAATGGGAAGACACTTCAAGGTAAAAACGGATCATGATAGCCTTAAATAATTTTTAGAACAAAGATTATCCTCTGAAGAGCAACAAAAGTGGGTCACAAAGATGTTGGGTTATGACTTTGAAATTATCTACAAAAAAGGGAAGCAAAATTTTGTTGTAGATGCACTCTCAAGAAAGGATGAGGATGTGGAAGCATTGTTTTGTGCTATTTCTATTATCCAACTAGATTGGATAAATGAAGCAAGGGATGAATGGAAGAAGGATGAAGAAGTGTGGCCACTCATTCAAAAGTTGTAGAATATCCCAATTCAAACAATATTGCTAGAACTTGAAGAGGAAGGAAAAATCATATTGGAACCTGGAGCAGTCACAGAAACAAGAACCTGACAGCTACAAAATCAATCAATTTCATAGTATCTCATCAAGTGGAATAACTTACCCACTGAAGATTCCACATGGGAGGACAAGAATATTCTACAGAAGCATCAAGAACTACTCAAGTGTTGAGGACAACACTTTTTGGAGGAGAGGGGCATGTTAGGCCTGTATACTACTAGTGTAACCCCTTATTGTTATTAGTACAACCCCCTTATTATATTGTTGTACCCATGTAGTCCCCATATTGTTACTATTGTGCCCCATAGAAGCCCACTATTGTTATTATTGTGCCCTTACATTATTATTGTTATGTCGGCTTTGATTATATTATGACTCCTTAGACTCCTATATATAGAAAGGAGGTCTTGTCATTTGTTTCATCCAAGAATTGTTCATTTGTGTAATGTAAAGGAGGTTGCCCCCTCGAAGAGGCTGAATTTTAATGCGTTCAACTATCTTTTCTATCTTTTTGTGAGTTGGTTTCATAAAAAAAACACACACTCTCTCTCTTCATATCTATCTATCTCTCCCTCTCGCCATATATCTCTCTCTTCTTCGCTCTCTCCCTCTTCCATGTATATCTCTATCTCCCTGTGTCTCTCCTTCTTAATCTCTTTATATCACTCCACCAACATACACATTGTTTCTCCATATCTATCTATATCTCCCTCCCTCTCCCTCTCTCTCTTTGCATTCTCTCCCTTTGTCTCCCCTTCTATTTATCTTCCCTCCTACTCTTCTCTCTCCCTCTCTCTCCATCTCCCTTGTCACTTCGCCCTCTCTGTCTCCATCTCCCTTTCAACTACCTCTCTCTCTATATGTCTTTCTTATTACTCCCTCTCTCTCCCATTCCAACTCCATCTCTATCCCACTCCAACTCCATCTCTCTCCCCCTCCCTCTCAAGTCCTCTCTCTCTTGCTTTCTCTCTTGCCTCCTTCTATCTCCCCCCCACATCACTCTCTCTCTAGCTTCATCTTACAACTGTGTTGACTATCTCCCTCCCTCTCTCATTCTCTCTCCCCCTCCTCTTCATCTCTCCTTATTTTTCTTCTATCTCACCCCTAAACATACATATTATCGCTCCATCTCTCCCTTGTCACTCTCTATGTCTTTCTCCCTCCACCTTTCTCTCTCTACACGTATTGAACTTATTCCTTCCCTATATTTTCGTCCAACTCCATCTCTCGAGCTCCCTCTTTTTCTCAGAGACTCTCTCCCTCTCTCTATCTTTGGGTCCCCCTTTCTCTCTCTTACCTCTCTCCCTCTCTCTCACTCTATAATTAAAAAAATTAAAAATACTTTGACAATTTAGAGTATTATGTTTAAATATTTTTTTTTGATGTCATACAACAATTTTTTTTTTTTAATATATAATACATACTTAAAATGCAAGATTTCAAATGTGTTTTGTAAATGTGTTTTGTACATTCAGTTCGAGGGAAAATTATAATTTTGCATAGAAATATTATCTAAATTTTTCTAAAATATTAGAGCTACCTCCATCAAATATACATAGAGCTTAATGTCTTCCGATTGAAAATTTTTAAGTTTATTTCTTTAAAGATAGTTTTAGGTTTTGATTACTTGAGGATTTTAAAAATATTACATATTTTATTATGTTAGATTTATAAAAAATTAGGTTAAATAAAATTAAAAAAATTGAGTCAACTTGTATAACTCTTTTTGTGTTTATGGACAACTCTTTTATTAATGCCTATGGCGTATATCAACCACATTTATTAATTGTACTAATATATATTATAATATAATGAACGTTATATTATATTTAAATTAATAATATTGTATTAATCCAAATTTAATAAATTTAATCTTAACATTAAAATATATTAATATTATTTTTTTATGTTAATATCATTTCATCATCTAGTTTAATAATAATATGATTTTTTTTAATATTAATATGAAATTTAATAACATTTTTACATGACATTATAACAAAAACTTGAATAAGATTTGGAATTTTAAAATGTTTAATTTTAGATAATTCAAATTTGTTTGATAAAGGCTAGATAATTTAAATTTCAAAATTAGGTTCTCAAACCTCTAAAGTCCTAAAATCAACAATTTCAGCACCCCTTTTCTGCAAAACTTCCTGCAACTCCATTTTATTTTATACCCTATCCGACTTAGGGCGACTTAGGGCTAAATTTCTCCTCATCTTAGGGTGACTTAGGGAAAAATTTCTCCTCATCTGGCGAAGTTGATGATGTTGGATTAACGAAGGATCCTTTATCCAATGGCATATAAGAGTTCGACATTTTCGAATTCATACGATATTTTTCATCTAATTTATTTTAAATATAATGTTTAATTTTTTTTTTTACGAGTCATCTTTGAAAGTGTACTTCTATTTTTCACATTGAAATATCACTTCACCAAAATGGGAGTTGATTGTGTTGGATTCACTAAGGAATCCTCTATCACATGGCATATGAGAGTTTGACATTTTTGAATTCATACCATATTTTTCATCTAATTTCTTTTAAATATAATGTTCATTTTTTTTTTTTAACGATTCATCTTCAAAAGGGTACTTCTAGTTTTAGACTCCAAAATTCAATTGAAATATTACTTCACCAAAAAAATAATAAAAATATATATTTTTGCATTAAAAAAAAATAATATGAAAAACTAATATTACTTCACCGAAAAATAATAAAAAATATAGTTTTGAATAAAATAATAAATTTTTAATATGAGAAACTTAAATGATTCTTTTTAAATTACCCATTTTAGACTTATTTATGCCAAACTAAATATTTTTGCAAAAAATATCACTAGGACAACAACATAATTCTACACAATTTGTAAAAGTGCTTATATGAATTTTAATAGCTTCAATTCGATAAAAAAAGAAAAACTTGAAATTTCATCACCGCATTTGGCCTAAAAGTATAATCCATATTCACACTTTCACCCTTATTACTTAAATGTATTTTAATATGATATTTTTTTGTCAAAAAAATATTTTATTATTTATTATTTACTATTAATTTAAAAAAATACCTAATGATTCTATTATTAGTTAAAAAAATTTATTTATTGAATCAAATTTTTATTTTTATTATTTTAAATTTATTATTATTTTTAATATAAATAAAAATAAAATAAACTTAATACTTATAATACTTTTGTTATTAAATAATTATTTTCTAATTACAAGAACTAAATACCGTCCCATTTGTAAACACTATAACACTACACATCTCCACCCGTCGAACATCTTAGTTCTAAATTTACCTAACACCAGAGATATTATATTTTTCAAGATGTAAATTTCTTTTTATGGTAAGTTTTGTTTCACATGGATCTATCCTTCTTCCAAAGATTTATTGTTATTTCAAATCTACATAGATTTATTTTTATTTTAAAGATTTATTCTTATTCCAAATCTATCTAACACGTGAGATCATTTTTTTTTCTAGAGATCAATTTTTTTTGAGTGTAATATTTTAGGGAATCAAATCTACATAGATTTATTTTTATTTTAAAGATTTATTCTTATTCCAAATCTATCTAACACGTGAGATCATTTTTTTCTAGAGATCAATTTTTTTTGAGTGTAATATTTTAGGGAATGCTTGTACCTCATGAGATTTAATATTGAGTTAAGATGGATCTATATTAGTTTTTTTTTCAAGATGTGAATCTTTTTTTGAGTGTAAGACTTTAGGGAATGTTTGTACCTCATGAGATTTGATCTTGAGTTAAGATGGATCTATATTGGTTCTTAATAATACTATATATATCTTATATAAATTTCACACATCTATACATAATATTTTTAATTTTAATTTTATTATAATGTCGATAATTGCGGAAGTGGGATTCCTATTTAAACTTAAGCTGGACGAGGATTTGCTAACTTTTTTTTATTATTGATTCTCAAGGGAATATCATCATAATTTTATTATAATGTTGATAATTACCTAAGTGGGCTTCCTATCTCAACTTAAGGTGAATGAGGGTTTGTTAACTTTTTATTATTATTGACGCTCATCACATTATAATGTTGTCTTAATTCAACTTAACGTGGATGATTTTACTTGTACATAGTATTATTTGGTTCTTAATTTTATTATTTATATTCATATTAATACTAAACCTATAACTAATATTCTTATTTTAAATTTTATTAAAATATTGATGATATATATTGTTATGGTTAGTTATTAATAATATTATTTGCATTTATATAAATTTAACATCTTTACACATAATATTGTTATTTTAATTATATATATATATATATATATATATATATATATATATATATATACACTGAGAAAAATCGAACTTTTCATTGCATGATAAAAAGTTACATTGTATATGCTATAAGCATTCAAGTGACTGTATGATTTTACTCATAGAGTTGCTGAGATTTGCTTGAGGGATTCCCTCTACTGCCTCTCGAAGTTCGATTGCAGTTCACTGACCAGGTTTTGTTCGAGGTCTCCTGTGTGTGGAGAAGCCCCTGCTGAAGTCAGTTCAGATGCCGCATGGTCATCAAAAACAATTTATGAAACCACTGTTTCCAGATTTTTGTTTTTTTATTTTTACTGAGGCTGCTCCAATCCCGGGTCTCCTTAGAAGGGAAAACAACCCAAACATGATGGGGCAGTATTATGTTTTGAAGATTTTATTTTTTTTTGTTTTTTTTTAAGCAATGTTTTAGCATGTCTGAAGAAATGTCTAAACAATATAACAAAAACACAGCAAAAGAAAACAGATAGGTGCCAATTCTGGCTGAGATTTCAGAGTGATGGGTCCTGCACATATGGCAGACGATTCGACATACAGATCTCGTCCATCTCTTTGTGCTCTATTCACCAACTGCCCAAATTTTGTTGCAGACCCTCTTTAGAAAGCTTGTATACAGCATCACTGCTTTCCCTGTATATATGACATAGTGAGATATGATTAAAATGCGATTTTAAGCTCATGGTTTCCTCTAAAAGAGATGATAACAAGTAGTTCTGACATCTGTGGGTTCCATTGAACCATTTGAAAATGTTTAGAGGGTCCCTGAAGATCTGAATAGTGACAATACACAAATGAATGAGCCAACGTAAGAGAAGTTTTAAGGCTATCAGCTTGGCAAAGTTGTTGGTTCCACTCCCTATGCCTACTGAGGCTGAAAGGCTTCTATGGGGGCTCAGATGAATGATCAATCCTGCTCCACATTTGTTTTCCTGGCTGGATGCCCCGTCGAAGTATGCCCATGGGATCCCATCCCTGATGGTTTCTTGTATGATCGATCTGGGGTGTTCTTCATGGGTAGGTTCAGGGATGATTGTGAATATGGATGCACTTCCAATGGCTGTGCCATCCACTGATGGAGGAATGTCTTGAAAGATACATCTGTTCCTTGCGATCCATACACCCCAGGAGATGATCAGGGGTAAATTTCACAGGTTCCCTTCAGGATGGTTGGTCCACCATGACTTCCAAGTTGTTGTCAATGACTGCCTGGTCCATTCAGTCCTTTTGTGTATCAAGTCCCCTACCGATTGCTAGACTGCTTTGAAGAAGGAGCATTCCATAAAGAGGTGCGAGATTGTTTTAGAGGCTTGTTTGCACAGGGCACATCTTCCTGGTCCTGATTTGAATCTTTTCTGAAGGATATCCCAGGTTGGAACCTTTGCTTTTAGGATACACCAGAAGAGCACTCGGCCTTTTTCCATGCATTCCAATTTCCAGATTGAAGCTACCCACCATTCTTGATTCCCCCAGCCTTTCTTGGTCATTAAGTATTTGTATCCTTGCTTTGGGGAGTATCTTCCTAACTCAGCATGAGACCAAACTAATTGATCTGGTCTGTCCCTTAGCCTGACATTAGAACGAGACAACTCTGAGGTGAAGGTATTCCATTCTCTGATCCATTGTGGGGTAAGATTTAGGTCCGTTCTAGTGAGCCATGCTTGACCCCAAATGGAGGAATGACCCTGATTTTGTTATGCTCTTAACCTGCAAAATAATACCCAGATACAGAATATGCAAAGAAAAGATACCAAGAACACAGAATATGCGAAGAAAAGATACCCATAACACAGAATAGCAATGATTTTATTATTCAAAGAGCAATGTTCACATGCCTCTTCGAGGGGGCAACCTCCAATAGAGCAGAGCTCGATTACAAAATAAGACACGATGCTCCTCGTAGGGAGTCTCTATCCTTTATATATGACTCATACATGCAATACCACGGGTCAATACCGTGAGTTTTATTAATACCATCTCTCTAATACTACGGCTACGACCCATTTGCAACTAATTGTGGTCCCGTCATTAATTTCGGGTTAACCACCTACAAAATATATGGGCTTTATTGACTCTTTGACTATGACGTGATCCCAAGACATAAATAAGGGGGTTAGGGTGGGACCCTAACATGCCCTCCCCCTTAAGACTAGCCTTGTCCTCAAGGCTAAAGCTGCGGAAACTGCTGAAGAATAGTAGCTGGTTCCCAAGTTGCATCTTCCCGAGAGGTGTCTTTCCATTTTGACGAGGACTTCCTTAATAATGCGGCCGCGCAGGTGCTTGTCTCTTGTGGCGAAGACCTGTTCGGATTGAAGCCAGATTGACCCTTCGTCGTCTAGTTCAGGTAGACTGGTTTGAACTCGGCAATTGTTCCCAATTACTTTCTTGAGGCATGATACATGGAAAACTGGATGGATTTTTGTAGTAGGTGGCAAAGCCAACTTGTACACCACTTCTCCAATGCGCTGAAGTACTTGGTAGGGTCCGTAGAATTTTGGAGATAGCTTCTGACAACCCTTGTCTTTGAGTGATGTTTGCTTATATGGTTGCAGCTTCAAAAAGACTTGGTCCCCTTCTTGAAACTGACGCTCTGAGCGATGCTGGTCGACCTATTGCTTCATGCGGTTCTGAGCTTGATGAAGATTCTCTCTAAGATGGGCGAGCATGGTGGCGCGGTGTTGTAGGAGTTGATCCACTGCTTGTACTTTGGAGCATCCCTGGAGATAAGAAATAGGGGAAGGCGGAAGCTGACCATATACTTCTTCATAAGGAGTCATTTTAGTAGTGGCATGATAGTTGGTGTTATACCACCATTCCGCCAGAGGTAACCACTGTACCCAAAGGTGTTGCTTTTCTGAAGTGAAGCACCTGAGGTAGGCTTCTAGACATTTGTTGACGGCTTCGGTTTGACCATCCGTTTGTGGATGATAGGAAGTGCTGAGTTTTAGTTGAGTGCCCTGTATCCTGAAGAGTTCTTGCCAAAAATTACTGGTGAAGATCGGGTCGCGATCAGACACAATAGAAGTGGTCATGCCATGTAGTTTGAATATCTGATCCATGAAAGTTTGCGCAACCAAAGTTGGTGTAAACGGGTGGGGTAGGGCACAAAAATGAGCATACTTTGACAAGCGGTCCACCACCACCATGATGACTGACTTGTTCCCTGATTTTGGAATACTTGTAATGAAATCCATGGAAACCTCTGTCCAAATTGATGTCGGAATGGGCAATGGTTAAAATGTGCCTGGTGTGTTGACGGTTTCTCCTTTGTGGCGTTGACAGACATCACATTCTGCGATAAAAGTAAGGATGTCCTTTTTCATGCCGGTCCAAAAAAATGATCTTCTGGTGCGAGCATAAGTTTTCTGAAAGCCCGAATGTCCTGCAATGGGAGATGAGTGCAATTAGGCCAATATGCGACTTTTGAGGGTTAATGTTGGTGATATTACTACTCTGTCCCGGTAGCGAAGAATATCATCCTGCCAGGAGTAGCCCTTGATGGAATTTGGATTGACCTGCAATTGAGAAATGAGTTGGGATAGCCCTGGATGTGAAAACCATTCTCTGCGAGCTTCTTCAATCCATTCTGGAATGGGTAGGGAAACTGCTAGCAGAGTACTTTCTTCCTCAAATTGGCGAGATAATGCATCGGCTACCCTATTGTCTTTCCCTTTCTTGTAAATGATCTCATAATCATATCCCAGCATTTTAGCTAGCCATTTATTTTGTTGTGGGGAAGATAGGCGTTGCTCCAGAAAATATTTAAGACTGTGATGATCTGTGCGGATTTGGAAACGTCGCCCCAATAAGTAAGGGCGCCAGGTATCGACTGCATGTAAGATGGCCATCATTTCTTTTTCATAGGTAGATTGGCCCAGATTCTTCCCACTTAGTTGTTGGCTTGTGAAGGCCAAGGGTCGCCCTTCCTGTATTAAGACTGCCCCAATGCCTGTCCTTGAAGCATTACATTCAATGACAAAAGATTTGTTGAAGTCAGGTAGTGCTAAGACTGGAGTGGAACACATGGCATTTTTGAGGGCTGTAAATGCCTGTTGGGCTTCCTCATTCCAGGAGAAGGAATTTTTCTTTAGGAGTTGAGTGAGGGGCTTCGCTATGCGGCCATAGTTGCGGACAAATTTACGATAATAGCCAGTGAGTCCCAAAAATCCTCCCAAGCTCTTCAAGGTCTTAGGTTGAGGCCATTCTTGCATTGCCTGGATCTTTTTGGGGTCCACCTTGACACCTTCCCGCCCCACAATGTGGCCCAAATACTCAACTTCTTCCATGCCAAACGAACACTTGGACAATTTGACAAATAATTTATGTTGGCGGAGCAGTTGCAAGAGTAGATCTACATGGTGAAGATGTGCAGCCCAAGTGCCACTATAGATGAGGATGTCATCGAAGAAGACCAGGACAAATTTCCTGAGATATGGTTTAAGAAGGTGATTCATAAGGCTCTGAAAAGTAGAAGGGGCATTACAAAGACCAAATGGCATGACCAGGAACTCATAATGGCCTTCATGAGTTCGGAACTTCGTCTTGGGAATGTCGACTTCCTTCATGCGAATTTGGTGGTATCTTGAGCGAAGATCCAACTTAGTGAAGAATTGAGCCCCATTGAGTTCGTCCAGCAAATCGTCAACCACCGGGATGGGAAATTTATCTTTGACTGTCAACTTATTGAGGGCCCTGAAGTCGGGACACATCCGCCACTCTCCGTCTTTCTTGAGCACCATGACCACTGGGGATGAATAAGGACTAACGTTGGTACGAATGACACCTGCTTCCAAAAGTTCCTTGATTATCTTTTCTATTTCATTCTTTTGGGTGAATGGATATCTGTATGGCCGTACGTTTGGGGGTTGGGCCCCTGGAACCAATGTGATGCTATGATCATGTTCCCCTCGCGATGGTGGAAGCTCCTTAGGCTTGTCAAAGACCTGCCGATGTTTATTTAAAAGTTGTTGCATCTCAGGATGAATTTTCAGGGACTGGGTTTCAACGACCTGGATGGCATTGAATTGAGCTACCACGCCATGATTGCCCTTTTTAACAATTTTTCCATCCTATGCGAGGTGATGATCGAGGGGGCTCCCGCCTGGAGGCCACGGAGGGTATATGTGTAGTTGTTTTTCTTAAAACTCATATATAACTCCTGGAAATCCATTGTGATTGGCCCAAGAGTGCGAAGCCATTCAGCGCCGAGGACAATGTCGCATCCGCCCATGTGGATGGCAAACATGTGTGTTTTCAACTGATAATCCCCCATTTGAAGTTTGACATTTTCGCAGCGGCCTTCACATTTCATTGTGCCCCCATCCGCGATTTGGACTTGGAAGTTAGAGACTGCGTGTACAAAACAATGCACTGCGTCGGCGACTTTTTGATGGATGAAATTATGGGTACTTCCACTATCAATCAAGACTACTACTGGGCGATGTTTAAGAAAACCCCTGATTTTGAGAGTTTGAGGTGAAGAAATTCCTGCCAACACATTTAGCGAAATAACTGGTTCGTCATATACAATCTCCTTTTGGTTGTCTTCTTCTATCGCCTTAGGTTCCTCAAGTGGTGGATCTTCCTCGGTTGAGCTATAGTCAGTGGCATCTATTTGAAAAAACTTGGGCTCCTTGCATTTATGACCAGGGGAATATTTTTCATCACAGTAGTAACATAGTCCTTTCTTCCTTCTTTCGGCCATTTCCTGAGGTGACACCTTTTGGACCTTAAGTGTCTGAGTCGTGTTGTGAGCTTGTGGGGGACGACCTTTAGTGGGGAAATTGGGGCGGCTGTATTGGGTTTTTATGGCACGTTCCACCTTACGAGCTACCTGGCAAGCCTCTGTCCACGTGGGAGGGTGGTGTAGTAGAACTTGAGCTTTGATGGCTTCTTTAAGACCAGTGATAAAACATTCCGTGTAGAACTCATCTGAGAGACTCTGAGTGCGGAAGGCTAAGGCTTCAAAAGCGGTGATATATTCATCCACTGTACCCGTCTGTCAGAGCTTAGTGAGACATCCCAAAAAGGAGTCTCCCTGTTCAAAGCGATCTCGAAGAGCTTTGGTAAATTGGGCCCAACTCTGAAAAGGTCCATTGCGACGTTGATGCCATTCCGCCCATTGCCATCGTTCATTGTCCAAGTACATGGTCCCCACCATAAGCTTAGTCCAATCATCTAGGAGACGATTCAATTTGAAATACTGGTCCATTTGTGCTAGCCATGCGGACGCGTGAGAACCGTCAAATTTCTGCATATCCAACTTGGGAGGTCGCTGACTGGGTGGTGAATGGGTGTGCCAGACGTGAGGAGAGTGGCTAGACTCACCCTCATGGTGTTCATGGCCATTATACGGTTCCTCGAGGGCTGGCTCCTTGCCCTTATCGAGTGCTTGCTGTACCTGGCGAGTTAGTCCGCTAATCATAGTTTTGAGGTCGTCCATATCTGCTTCAATTTTGTCTAGCCGTTCATTGGCCATCGCTTGAGCTCTAGTTTCTACCATACACCAACTTGATGAAAAATTGGGACCGCCAAAAAAAAAAAAAATCTAATAAATTGAATGGTACCACCGTGCTCAGCTCGTCGTCCTGATGCTGATGGGCTAGATCACAAATAAGCGCTTCGGAAGATCTCAGACTTTTTTATTTTTTATTTTTATTTTTAAGAAAACTCCTAACGGAGTTTTACTCCTTGATCAATACTGCAGTCGCCAAATCCTCAAAATGTCAATGCTGCCAAAAGTCCTGCGAAAAGTATTCCCCTGTATAGGAACCCTGCACAACAACTCCGATCTGGTGGATCTGAGAGATCTGAATGGTGGAACAACTGCTGCTGCGGATTTGATGGAGCTGAAGGACTGATGTCTGCTGCTGCAGCATGTCTTTGCACACGCAGATCTGATGTGTGATCCCCGATAGAAAAAGGAGCTATGGTCTAGAGGAGTGTCAGGTGCTACAGATCGCAATATACATAAGGGTCTGACAGTAGTACTCGGCCCAATGTTTCAGGGCTCTAACTAAGGAGGATCGACCGTACCCTTAGCCGTACAACCTGACTACCCTATCGTACGAGCGAGTAATCTCTCTGAGTGCTGTTCTCGGTGTACTGTAGCCACAAGACGACCAAAGGTTTATCTATGGCGAGGTTTCAAGGGAGCCTAGGGGGCTTCCTATATACCCAGAGGGTACGTGGAAGACAGTCCGTGCGCGGTTCTGTCTAATGCGCTACTACTCGAAGGGGTACCCACAGGGGTTACAAGGGAGTCCAATAGACGTGACCACCTCTTGTATTTACTGCGTGCATGCCTCCCCAAATCCGCAGGTTTATGCGCTTAACCGAGCCCTGGAAAGTGCTCTGATACCACTTGTTATGCTCTTAACCTACAAAATAATACCCAGATACAGAATATGCGAAGAAAAGATACCCAGAACACAGAATATGCGAAGAAAAGATACCCAGAACACAGAATAGCAATGATTTTATTATTCAAAGAGCAATGTTCACATGCCTCTTCGAGGGGGCAACCTCCAATAGAGCATAGCTCGATTACAAAATAAGACACGATGCTCCTCGCAGGGAGTCTCTATCCTTTATATATGACTCATACATGCAATACCACGGGTCAATACCGTGAGTTTTATTAATACCATCTCTCTAATACTACGGCTACGGCCCATTTGCAACTAATTGTGGTCCCGTCATTAATTTCGGGTTAACCACCTACAAAATATATGGGCTTTATTGACTCTTTGACTATGACGTGATCCCAAGACATAAATAAGGGGGTTAGGGTGGGACCCTAACAGATTTTCTATCTGGCTGAGGTTAATATTTATGCCTCTGGAGTTGAGGTGAGATGTGAGTTCCTGAGATAATCTGAAGTCTTCATTGCATCCAACCCAGGGGTCCTTTCCTAAGCGGACATGTTCTCCATTTCCTACCTGCCATGAGAGGCCTTGTTCTATGATCTTAAAACCTTCCAAGGTTGCTTTCCACACCATTGATATACTTCCTTTCTTTTTGGATGGGCTTCTGATCTAGTCCTCTAGTGGCATGGGGTCAATATATTTCCTTTTTACCACTGTAGTCCAGAGGTCGTCCGATTTGATAAGCCTCCAACCTAATTTTCCTGCAAGTGTTGCTCTGAAGTCTAGTAAAACCTTGATGCCCCATCCTCCCCATTCTTTTGGTATTGCCACTTTTTCCCAGGCCACCCATGGGAGCATTGCGTCCTCTTTTGATCCCGCCCATAAGAATTTGTTGCAAACTCTTATGATATTTTCCAAAATCCCTTTGTGAACCCAAGTTAGAGCAACCCAGTATACCGGGATAGCCAAGAGGACTGATTTGATCAGAGTTAGTCTGCCAGCCCTAGATAGCCTTTTGAAGCTCTAGTGGGTGACTCTTGATTCAATTTTTGCTATTAGTCAATGCCAGTCCTGCTTCAAGTACGAGCAAGGTTTTAAGAAGAATCCGAGGTATTTGAAGCTATCTTGGAGCTTTCGATCCTCGAAAGGCAAGTCCTCTTTGATTTGGGTCACTTCGCTTCTACTGAATCCTTCCAGTAGAAGATGGGATTTTGCATTGTTTATTTGAAGGCCTGTGGCTTTTAAAAATAGCTTTAGGATCCTTTTAAGTTCCAAAATTTCGACTCTTCTCCCTGTGGTGAAAAGCAGGATGTCATCCACGAATAGGAGGTGGGTTATTTTCAGAATGGTTGCCACCTCTAGCCCTTAGATATTTCCTTTTCTACGACTATCATTGATCAATTGGCTAAGGTCTTCTACTACCAGTAGGAAGAGGAGGGGCGAGAGGGGACATCCCTAACGAAGTCCTTTTTTACTATGGAAGAAGTTGGTGGCTGCTCCATTTATGAGAATAGCAAAGCTTACACTGGTTAAGCATCCCATAACCTAGTTTATAAACTCAATGTGGAATCCTAGATGCGTGAGAAGCATTCGAATGTACATCTAGCTTACCCTGTCAAAGGCTTCTGACAAAGCTATTTTCACTACTGATCCTTTGATTTTTTTCTGGATAATGTTGTGAATGGTTTCCTGGGCTACTCTAATTGCTTCATGGATCTGTCTTCCATTCAAAAAACTGAACTGTTCCCTTGACATGTGCCTGGAAAGAATAGGTTTGACCCTGAGGGCTATCACCTTTGCTATTATTTTGTAGAAACAGTTGCAGAGGGAGATTGGTCTGAAGTCCTCAAAGGAGGAGGGATCTTCTTTTTTAGGGATGAGTGCTATGAAGGTCAAGTTGAAGGGAGGGTAGATTTCTCCTTTCCTTCTGGATTCTTCGACCGCATCGGTTAGATCTTGCCCTAGCTGATCGAAGAAGTGATGGAACAATTCCACTATCCACCCATCTAGACCAGGACTCTTGTCTTTAGGCATTTCTTTTACAATTCCTTCCACCTCCCCCCTTGTGACTTCCCCCATCAGATCCTACGCATCCTCCTCTTCCACATATCGGGGGAAAGTTTGGGCAGTCTGGATCACTTCTACCAATGATATTTCTCCTTGATTAGAGAATAGATTCTGAAAATGTCTGGTGCCCATCTGGGAGAGTTCCTGGAAGGAGCAAGCCTCCCCGCCTCCTTCATATTTTAGATGTGAGATGGTGTTTATATTCTTCCTTCCTCTGGCATAGTTCTGGAAGAATTTAGAGTTTTCATCACCTGCCTTTAACCAGATGGCCCTGCTTTTTAATCGCCATTGCACTTCCCTTGCGAGTAGGATTTTGTTCCTTTTGCCTTCTTGTTGCATGATTATTTCCTTCTTCTCCTATGTTTCATAGCCATCAGCTTCAGGGCTTTCCATCCAATTTAACTTCTGCTCAATTTGTATGAGTTCTTCATCTTGTTTCATCTTCTTTTGTTTGGCCCAGTTCACTGTGGCTTTTTTAAGGCGTTTTAGGTTTTCCATAAAGAGGAAAGCTTTGTTGTCCGATTCACTGGAACTGGAAGATCTCCATGTAGACTTGAAAAGGGAGTTGAAGGAGTCCTCTTGGAGCCAAGTGGGGTTGAATTTGAAGGGGGAAGCTGGTTTTATGGGGGGCTTAGATAGCCCAAGAAGGATAGGCATGTGATCCGAGATTCCACCTTCCCCAACCCACTGACGAAGAACTAGAATTTTGGCAGCAGTTTCGTCCCGGAGGAGGAATCGATCTAGCCTTTTTGCTACATGCCCTTCCCCTGTTCTTCTGTTCCTCCAGGTCGGTCTGATCTTTAGCAAGTTGATGTCTAGTAATTTATAGTCCCTAAAAACGCTGGAGAAGAAATCTGATAGCTGATCTTGTCTTGCCATGGGACCCCAAGTTTCTAAATAGCCTATAGAGAAATTTAGGTCTCCCCAATGATCATATTAGGGCTGCTCATAGAAGATTTGGAGAGAAGGGTCTTCCAAAAATGAGCTCTTCCTTGGCAAGGCCCATAAATGTTTACAATCTGCAGAGAGTTGCAGAGTTCTAGGGAGTACACCTTAGTCCCTATCACCTGGTCCATTCCCTAGGAGTTAAGGCCTTCGAACTTCTCTTGCTTGTATGCCAGGGCTAGCCTGCCAGAGTGCCCTTTTGCGTCTAAAACCAGGATGAACTAACCTGGCAGTAGTTTTGAAAGAGTTTTAGAGACATCTTCTCCGGCTCCCATAGTTTCTTGAAGGAGAAGCATATCTGGGTTGTAATTCCTGATTACTTATTTTAGGGCCAGCTTTTTGGGGTTGCTAGCTAACCCTCTACAGTTCCAGGAGAGAATGATCATTGGGTAACCACGGGGAGGGGGTTTGTTGCTCTATGCGCCCCATAAATGGATATCTGTTTGCCATCCACAATATCTATCTTGGCTCTTTGCTGAGCCTTTGATAAGTTTGATTTACGGCCTCTGGATTTCCTATCTTCTAGCTGGGAGGAATGCATGTCTTGCCTCCTACAATCTGTGAAGAGCCCCATGGGGGGGGTTTCACGGGGCCTGAGGTTGTAAGGATTGGTGGCTAGGGGAGGTTCCTCTCTCGGAGGCACGCCTAGGGAAGGGGCAGAGTCAAGATTCAGATCAAGGGAAGGGATGGAGGTGATAATGCTATCCAAATGCAAGGGCTCAGAATGAGGCAAAGGGGTTTCCATGTTCTGGTGCCTGGAGGGACCAGGCTTTGATTCAATTTCATGCAATAAGTTTGCTGGAAAAGAAGATGGATTTGGAATACGACCCATACCCTCTGTTCCGATCACTTGGCCTCTTCCCAATTGCACATGAAGGTCCTGGATCAATCTCTGTCCTTCGATCTAGGTGGAGGGTTGCTGCTGGAACTATGAAGCCTGTTGCTGCTAATCAAGTCCTTCTTTTGGATGTTTTTGGGCTCCCTCCATATCTATGTCCATCAGCTTTGTCTCCTTGCTGCCCTGGTTTTGGGAGTTTCCACAGCTACTCCCCTAGTCCCAGCCTTCTTCTTCTTGCCTCTGCGTCTGTGGGCCATCAGACATTATTTTGCCAAGTGTCCATATATGTGACACCTGTGGCATCGAAATGGAAAGTCTTCATAATCAAGTTGTTGAAGATATTTAAATTCTTTGTATTGCAGGTGTATTTCTTCAGCCAGTCCTGATCGGGGGGTGAGGCTGACCAGGATTCACGCCATTCCTATGTCTCTGGTTTGGAGGAAGGGCATATATGTCTCCATATACTTCCCGAGATGGTTCCCTATGGACCAAAAGACAGATTCTACCTAGAGGAAGGGTGGTAGCCCTGGTAATCGGACCCAGACCGATAGCTCATCAGTTCTTTCCTTCTGTGCATCGAAGAGGGGGTTCCATCTTTTAAAAAGTATCGGTGTCCTACCAAATGCCCAATTCCTTTCCAGAACCCAGTTAGCATCTTCTTTGCTGGCAAATTTCACCATGAACCAGCCCTTTGCAAGCGTCGATACCTGGTAAGCTGAGTCTGACCCTTCCTTCCAATGTTGGGAAGCCTATTCTTGGATAAAATTTGCTGAATATTTTTCCCCCTTGCTCTTCCTACTAGAGTCAGATCCACGACATCCATGGCTTCATCTATTGACATATTTGCCCCCAAAATCAGATTTGAGACCGTTCCTTTTCTTTTAATTATCTTAGGATTTTTCCTCTTCTCCCCCTTCTGCCTCTGTTGTGGCACTTCCTCCCTGTCCAGACCGTCTGTTTCCACATCTATTGCTTCCTGGTGGATCTTGTTTGTGCATCTTTCCTCCTGGGTGAGAACTCGACTGCTTTCATCACCTCCTTCTTCCTATAAATTACCCTTGTCTCCCTTTTCCCCTTCGGGTGCGACCTCCTCTCTCGGCTTTAACCCTGGCTGCACTGTCAATCCTTCACCCTGTCCATTTTTTAGGCTCAGGGCTCCTGCAAACCCTGATCCCGGACTCCGGAAGTTATGCTTTAGCTTCCTGGAGCTGGGAGGGTTTTGGGTTTTAACTGCATGTGGGAATGCCGATCCCGAGTTCAGCTCAGCACTATTCTCTCCTGGTATCCCTAGCCCACAGCTAATTACCACATCTTCTAACCCTCCTGAGAAGAATGGACTGAGAGAGCGGGGTTTGTTAGACTTACCAAGAGGTTTTTTGCCGCCGTTCTTGCCTGATCGTCCTGGGCCTGCGCCTCTTGAATGAGAGGGAAATCCTTGCGGCTGCTTAGGAAGGGTAGACCCGTTTTGCCCTCTAGCTACCCTGGGGTATGATCCAGGTTCCAAACCTCCTCCGAGCCGCGCGATTCTTTCCCTAGGCTTACAGCTGGATGGATATATCGTTCTATATTCAGATCTGTGACTTCCAAGCCCCAGACCGACAGAATATCGCCAGGTTTGGGGTCCAGATCAATGGTGTCGTTTGAGTAGCCCATCCTCTTGCCGGCTGCTCCTTGGTAAGTGCTGGCTATGCCTAGGTAACCGTTGGCCGTAAATCCCTCTACTGAGCAATCTTTCACTGTTTCCTTCGATGGCGTTCTGTTTTATGGGCGCGGTTTTGCTTGATCCTTGTTTTACTCCTCCCGTTCCGTGCCCATTTTTCCCCCTTTATGCCGCACATGGGTTTCCTGGGTCCTGCCTGGGGCTTGACCGTCATACTGACCTAGATGGCGCCCTCCTTGAGTCCTGCTCTAACAACCCCTCCCAAAATGCAACCAAACGTCCGGCTTCCGTGCTCAGGCTTGTCATTGTCTAGCCTCGTGGCCTCCACTTGCTTGCCGACCTATACCTATCTCTATCTGAATCCATAGATCGAAACCCTAGGTCCACTCATCTCTCTTCTCTTCCCACTCAACCAAAAATTTCGAAGACTTTTATTCCTATGTTACTCATGCCAATGAAAAAATTAAACAATGGCATGAAAGATTAGGTCAGTCTATATATATATATATTCTTTGGAATGTTCTATTTTTTTTAATGTCATATGCATAATATTAATTTTATATATAAGTATATAAGTTAAAAAAAAATTATGTAAATATTATTTTTTATATATTTATTAATTAAAATTAAATATAAAATTCTAATGATTACCCATATTAATTATTATTATTTAAATTGTATATTTTTAGTGATTAAATTTAAAATTTCATTAATTATAAATCTGAATTATCATTATTTAAAATTTTACAATTTGACTGCGCCTAATGCTCTTGTAGTGGTCTTGAAAAGCCTCTTGATCTTCGTCACCGGAAATGAAAACAATCTCAAAAGCTTCACCTCTTTCCTTGATTTCCTTGTGCACCTTTGCAATCTCGCCAGTCATACAAGCTTGGCAACGGGACTCCGAAAGGGTACAGAAATACAGACCAGCCCACAAGCTCAGGTAAGGGGTCCTGTAACAAGAATCAAACCGTATAACCGTATAAATGATTAGCACCACTTACCAAATTAATTTTCAGCAGCATTTTTCGTTTTTGTATTGAGTTGTTGTTTAGTTGTGTATAACAAGAATCTGTTTAGTTGTTTTTTTTAAGCTTCGGTAGGACCCATCTCATTTTTACAATTTCGTTTTACAATCACATTTTACAACCTTGCAGAATTGATAACAAGATTCCGCTATAAATATTTCAAGGATGAGGTCTGGAAAAATTTAGCCTTTACAGATCTTGTGTCCAATCCTAAATAACACTATGTATGCTAAAAGATGCAAGACCCCACCGTAAAAACAACCCAAATTCGAATACTCACAGATGTAGAGCCTCCCATATGAAAAAGTATTTTATAATTGTGTGAACAAATTAACAAATCAAAAGTACTTCATACTTTTGAGGACATTCAAAAAGTTAATTTGTAAACTGCACATCCTAAATTATGAAAGCCGAGTAGCTTCTTTTTCAGGACATGCACCTCGCCCTGTCCACTTGACCTCATTTTCAGGATTTACAAGCCCAAACTTAATGGAGAAGGATAATGAGAGGTTTGTTTTTTCGATGAAGAAAAACCGCTATTTTTGATAAAAATTAGAGTACAAGTTACAGAGTTCTTTTTTTCAGATTAATTTTTTTTATATATAAAAGAATATATATATAAAAGAGAGTGCAGGCTACATGGTTTTGTTAGATGAGTTTCTTTTATATATAAAAAAGAGTACAGGTTACATCGTTTTTGTACAGATCAGTTTTATATATATAACAAAAGGGTATATATAAAAGAGAGTACAGGTTATATAGCTTTTTTTCCGGATCAGTTTCTTTTATATATAAAAAAGGTTATATTAGTTTTTATTTTTTTATACGAAAAGAGTATATATAAAAGAAAATACAAATTACATAGTTTTTTTTTTTTTTTTTTGCAAATCAGTTGCTTTTATATATAAAAATGAGTATATATGAAGGAAAATACAGGTTACATAGTCTTTTCAGATCAGATTTTTCAGGCTGTCCCAAGTGTATACGTATAAATCTTGAATCATACCAAAATTATGCAAATATAAGCCTTAAAAAGAAAACTACTTATCTTATCAAAATGCTAATCCTTCAGCCGATATAGTTCTGTATCAGTTTTTTCAGGCTGTCCCAAGTGTATACATATAATCTTGAATCATATCAAAATTCTGCAGATATAAGCCTTAAAAGAAACTGCTTATCCTATCAAAATGCTAATCCTTCGGCCCATATAGTTCACTGTAGAGAAACTGAAAAAGTGGAAAATAAGAACAAAAATACAGATGTTTGTTTTCAAAATCTGAAGAACAAAACAATTGAAAACAAAACAAAATGAGTAGGATCTAAGTAGCAAATATACTGCCTGAATCAATCTTGAAGTTATAATTGAAGGCAGTATAGTGAATGACCCCTGGAGCTAAATCAACTGTTCTTTTCGAAAGCATATCAGCGATGTAGTTCTGTTCCTTGTAGATGTAACTGTAAGAGGTGGTGAAAAGTAAGTTCCATTGAGGAAATGTGCTTCATCCAATTTTCCAGCAAGGGAGAATGGAATCAGGAGAGTCCCTGACCCAATCGATGGAGCCTTTAGAATCCCCTAAAATATTTCGTAAAAAATACACAATGAGGGACTCTGCTCGACCATTTGTATATACAATTCCCATGTGTTTTGTAGGAATAGAACGTATTTTTTGGGTGTGAATACATGAATCATGGCATAGAACAGTGAAAGTAGAAAGCAGAACTGTTGGTGTACATGCACCTAGATTAGCTCCAGTTGTTGGTGTACATGCACTTAGACTAGCTGTGTTGGTGTACATGCACCTAGATTAGCTCCAGTTAACTTATTGCTTGCATGTGGCACATGTACACATTAACATAAAATAAAGCACACTTAGCTTTAGTTAGCTTTAGTTATTGCATGTACAACTAAGCTTAACTTAGTTGCTTTTATGTATTTATTCTAAAACTAATATTGTAGAATCAATTTTCATTCTTTTCTCAATTCTTGCTCGCTTCCTTCCTTCTCTTGCAAGCTTTTTTATTGTTTTGCAGATCTAGATCTGTGTATCTCAAAAATCTTACATGGTATCAGAGCACAGGGATTTGTAATCACTGCACAAGCAATTTTATTTGCATGTTCAGAAGATTGAAGCAACAACAAAGAATGGAGTCTAAATTGGAGTTTCCACAATCGGCAATTCTCACTCCATAAAATTATTTCGAATGGAAGCCAAAGATTCAACTTCATCTCAGAAGTAGTGGCTTGTTTCGAATAACCATGGAAACGGAAGTTGAACCAACATCGGCAATGGAGAAAATAGATATTTCAAACGCATGGACGAGGCCTTCGGCATCCTATGTTTATCTATTTCTCCGGAACTGCTATTTTATGTTGAATCATGTTCAACTCCAAATGAAGTATGGAAAATTTTGGAAGGATTGTTTGGAAAACAGGATGAAATGCAAGGTCACATTCTCGAAAATGAGTTAAACTTATTAGATCCGAGAAACTTTGAAAACATTCAAGATTTTTTCACAAGGTATAAAGCCTTGTTGGTTCAGCTGAAAGGATGCGGGATCGACAAATCCAAGCAAGAATATCAGTTGATTCTTTCCATTTTATCAAAACTTGGTCCAGAGTATGCAGTATTCGTCTCTACATTCCACACAGTTAGATCTGCAACTGGTGCAGCTTGGAAGATGCCCTCACTGGATTCTTTTATTCAGTCTTTGATGCATGAGCAAGATAAGCTCATCAAAATGGGCACACTTAAAAATTCCAAAGCGCATGCACTTACTGTGCATGCAAAAGGAAAGGCAAATTCCAAAGACCATCAGAAAGGAAAAGGGAAGAAGGATCCTGATCCAAGAAAGGGAGGACATCCCAAACCCCCTGATGGATCATCTGGCTCAAAGGAAAGGAAAGGAATGAAAGGGAAATCAATGTGCAATTATTGCCACCGTGGTTTTCATCCTGAATCTGCATGCATGAAGAAGACTATAGATCTTATGGCGTAGACACTCCAGCAACACAATCTTGGAGACCACATTCCTGAGAATGCTAAGAAGAAGTCTGGAGAAAAAGCACCAGATCCAAGAGGTAACGGGCATGTTTTGATTGCTCTTCATTCTGCACCACAAGAATGGATCATCGATTCAGGAGCTTCACATCATATGGCTTCTTCAAAGGAATCCTTTTCTTCTCTACATGCATACTGAGGTCCTCCCATTCTCATGGGGGATAATTCTGCAGTTGCAGCAACTGGACAAGGAAGAGTGCAATTCGAAGATGGAATTTTTGAAAATGTCTTGCATATTCCAAGGCTTTCTGTGAATCTTCTCTCAGTGTATCAGATGACACACACAGGCAGCGGAAGGAAAGTGGAATTTACCACAGATTCTGTGAGCATTTATGACATGCAAACCAATTTGAAGATTGCATCTGGCAAGGTAAATGATCAATCTCGTCTGTATACATTTTCTGATTTTGTTCCTCAATCAGATTCTATTTTGCTACTTACGCATGCAAATGAAGAAAGTAGGATTTGGCACGAGAGATTTGGGCACTTGAATTTCAGATATATGCAACAGCTTAGTAATCAAGGGATGGTCAAAGGATTGCCAACCATTGAATTTTCAGATGGTGTTTGTAATGGATGTGCTCTTGGAAAGCATCCACAAGAAAAATTCGAGAAGGGGCATGCATGGAGAGCCTCTTCACCTTTGGAACTTGTACACAGTGATCTCATGGGTCCATTTCCAGTGCTTTCAATGAGCAAAGCAAGATACGTGTTGTCATTTATAGATGATTACACGAGATTCACTTGGGTTTACTTCTTGAAACTCAAGTCTGAAGTTTTTCAACATCTAAAGATTTTCAAAGCGCATGCGGAAAATCAGTCTGGAAAACGCATCAAAATACTCCGCACAGATAATGGGACGGAATATGTCAACAAAGATATCAAGAATCTTTGTGATGAAGCAGGCATACAGTTCCTTACACTCCACAGCAAAATGGCGTGGTTGAAAGGAAAAATCGATCTTTGAAAGAGATGGCTAATTGCATGTTGCATGCAAGATCTCTTCCGTCAAAATTGTGGGTCGAAGCTATTAATTGTGCCTCATACATCCAGAACAGATCTCCTCATAAATCTGTTATTGGAAAAACACATTTTGAGGCTTGGATTGGCATGTAACCTGAAGTTAGTCATTTCCGCATTTTTGGATCTCGAGCATGGGCCCACATTCCTCCAGAGAAGAGAAAGGCTTTGGAGCCTCAAAGCAAAGCATGCATGTTTGTTGGATATTCTGATGAAGTCAAAGGGTACAGATTGCTTGATATCCACACTGAAGAGCTCTTTATTGAAAGGAGTGTAAAGTTTGACGAAGATATTTCGCATGCACCAGTAGATGAACTTGTTACCAAATTTTCATCACCACTCATTGATGAGTATGCAGATGAAACTTCAGACCAGCATTCTGATGAAGATGAGTCTTTTCCTGTGACCCCTGTTAGACCACCAGTTGTTGAACATCGAGATCATACTTCTGCATGTAGTTTGGAAGATTCTTGACCACCTTCAACACAAAAATGGCGCAACATGATTGATAGCCTTGATGATCCTGCCTCTATCCCTCTGTTTGAGGAAGATCCGCAAGCACTCTTAGCTATGGAGCCATCCATGCCCATGCATGCTTATATGATGCATGGATCTGATCCACAAACTTATGCAGAAGCAAATGGGCATCCTGAATGGGAAGCCGCCATGGATGAGGAATATAACTCTCTCATTGAGAACCAGACTTGGGATTTGGTTCCGCTACCTTCAAATCGCAAACTTGTGAGATGCAAGTGGGTTTACCGGACCAAGAAAGCATCAAATGGCCAAGTTAGTCGATATAAGGCACGATTGGTAGCAAAAGGTTTTCAGCAAGTACATGGTGTTGACTATGATGAGACTTTTGCTCCAGTGGCAAAAATGGATTCCATTCGGCTAGCTCTCTCCATTGCAGCAACAAGAGGATGGGAGGTGCATCATATGGATGTGAAGAATGCCTTTCTTCAAGGTGATCTTGAGGAGGAAATCTACATGGAGCAGCCACCGGGATACATGTAGAATTCATCTCTGGTATGCAAACTAAAGAAGTCTCTCTATGGCCTCAAGCAGGCATCTAGAGCATGGTATGCAAAGATGGATTCTTATTTGTTATCTCAAAATTTTCTACGCTGCAAATTTGATTCCAATGTTTAATTTCTGAAGAAAATTGACTCCTTGTTGATCATAGTACTCTACGTAGATGATCTTTTGATAACAAGTAGTTCAGCTTCTGTCATTACTAACATCAAAACTGCATTGCATAAGCGGTTTTCTATGACAGACATGGGCTTGCTAAATTTCTTCCTTGGACTAGAGATCCATCAGCGTGATTCTGGCATTACCATTTCTCAACCAAAATATGCCAGAGATCTTTTGGCACAATTTCACATGAGTGACTGCAAGCCAGCAGCCACACCTTTCTTATCAGGGATAAAGCTTGAGAATGGCAAAGACACACCATTGGTTGATTGCACATTGTATCGCCAGCTTGTGGGAAGTCTTCTTTATCTCACTCACTCCCGTCCTGATCTCTCCTATGTTGTCGGAGAAGTTTCCAGATACATGCAGGAGCCACATGAGTTACACTGGAATGCTACAAAGCGCATCCTTCAATATGTCGAGGGGACAATCACCTATGGGATTTATTATGCAGCCAATTGTTCTTTGAATCTCATCGGGTTCACAAATTCAGACTGGGCTGGCGACACCATTGATCGCAAGTCTACTTCCGGTTATGTACTTAGTTTGGGATCCGGCCCAATTTGTTGGTCAAGTAAGAAGCAGGCTTCCATTGCTTTATCATCAGCAGAGGCCGAGTATAGAGGAGCAGTCAATGCCACTATTCAGGCAATTTGGCTACAACATTTCCTATCTGAGCTTGGGATTAGTGTCCATCATCCAACTGTCATCTTGTGCGATAATCAAAGTACGCTAAAGTTTTGTAGAGATCCAGTGCAGCGGCAGCGTACCAAACACATCGAGATCCACATGCACTTCATTAGAGAACTCATTCATGATGGGATCATCGATCTTCAGTACTGTCCTAGTTCCGAGCAGATTGTTGACATCTTCACCAAGACTTTCACTGAGCAGAATTTTTGATTCCTGCGAGATCGTCTCGGGGTGAAGGACATCACTGCCTAGCAGTTGTCTTTTCTCTACTTTTGCATTATATTTTGAGGGGTGGTTTTCTTCCCACTGGTTTTCCCTCTTTCCTCCTTTTTATGCATTGTATATGGGTACCTAAAATGGCCGTGTTGTCGGGACTCATTCATTTTGCATCACACTCACCTAAGTTATGCTTAAGGGGGGGTGTTGGTGTACATGCACCTAGATTAGCTCCAGTTGTTGGTGTACATGCACCTAGATTAGCTCCAGTTGTTGGTGTACATGCACTTAGACTAGCTGTGTTGGTGTACATGCACCTAGATTAGATCCAGTTAACTTATTTGTTGCATGTGGCACATGTACACATTAACATAAGATAAAGCACACTTATCTTTAGTTAGCTTTAGTTATTACATGTACAACTAAGCTTAACTTAGTTGCTTTTATGTATTTATTCTAAAACTAATATTGTAGAATCAATTTTCATTCTTTTCTCAATTCTTGTCCGCTTCCTTCCTTCTCTTACAAGCTTGTTTATTGTTTTGCAGATCTAGATCTGTGTATCTCAAAAATCTTACAAGATCTCAGTAACTCACCTGGACACCTCCATGCTTGATCACAAAGTCACGCTCATCAGAAACCAACAATAACTCCTGTGTGTTATTCCTGTTTGGCTTTCTCCTCCGCTTCAGAGCTCAAAGTCTCGTGGGTGGTTGCTTTCTCCTTCTCTTCCTCCGCTTCAGAGCTCAGAGTCTCGTGGGTGGTTGCTTTCTCCCTCTTCCTCCTCTTCAGAGCTCAAACTGTCAGGCCAGGGTAACTCCTCATTTGAACGAGAGAAAACACTGATTGATATTTTATTCATTAGCTAGCACTTTATTTATACAAATACAAAACGGATCAGTTCATCTTCTAGATGACTGTCCGGCTTCACCTCATCTGTTTCGGATTAGGTGTCAAAATTCCCCCCCTTAATCTGAAGGGATGTTGGTGAGTCCAAGCATCATTCTGAATCTTTCAAGATTTTCTCTTCCAAGCGCTTTGGTGAAGATGTCTGCAATTTGCTCGTTTGTGGAACAATGACGGAGATGGATTGTTTTGGCCTCAACATGATGTCGGATCAGATGATATTTAGTATTGATGTGCTTAGTACGATCATGGAACTTTGGGTTCTTGGCCAACTTTATTGCAGATGTGTTATCAATCATGAGTGGAGTTGATTGTATTTGTTTTACCTGCAAATCTTCAAGAATTTTCCTGAGCCACACAATTTCTTTCGTTGCTTCAGCTGCTGCCACGTATTCTGCTTCTGTTGTGGAATCTGCTGGTACTGATTGTTTGCGTGATCTCCAGGAGACAGCTCCTGATCCAATACTCATAGCATATCCTGAAGTAGATACCCCAGTTTCTTTGTCTCCATCGAAGTCTGAATCAGAGTATCCAATCAAGTTGAAGTCGTCCACCTGTGTATACTTGATTCCAAGGTCTTGAGTTCCCTTCAAGTACCTTAGAATTCTTTTTGCAGCAGAACAATGTCCCTCACAAGGCCTTTGCATAAACCTGGAGAGGATTCCAACATCAAATGAAATGTCTGGTCTGGTAGTAGTGAGGTAGATGAGACTTCCTACAAGCTGTCTATACTTTGTTGCATCCTCAAATTCCTTTCCTTCAGTAGATGTGAGCTTCAAGTTTTGTTCCATTGGAGTAGAAAGGGGATTGCACTCTGTCATGCCGAATCTGTATAACAAATCTCCAATGTATTTCTTTTGAGAAAGAAATATGGACTTTGGATGTTGGGTTACTTCAATGCCAAGATAGTAATGAACATAGCCCAAATCAGTCATTTCAAAAATTTTTCCTAATTCTTTCTTTATGGATGCAATATAGCTTTCATTGTTCCCTGTCATTAAAAGATCATCTACATATACCACAAGATATACAACTGTTTTGCCAACTTTCTTGACAAATAAAGTTGCATCATCAAGATCAAAATGATTGAAATTGAGTTTCAGAAGATGCTCAGTTAGTTTTTCATACCAGGCTCGAGGTGCTTGTTTGAGGCCATACAAGGACTTCACAAGTTTGCATACTTTGTGTTCATGTCCTTTCACAGCAAATCCTTCAGGTTGGGACATAAAAACATTCTCTTTTAGATCTCCATTCAAGAATGCAGTTTTTACATCCATTTGATGGACTTTCCAACCGTTCTGAGCAGCTAGTGCAAAGAGTGTCCAGATGGTGGCCTATTTTGCTGTGGGAGCAAAAGTTTCCTCATAATCGACCCCTTCCTTCTGTGCAAAACCTTTTGCCACAAGCCTAGCTTTGTGCTTGTCAAGTGAGCCATCAGCTTTGTACTTGTTCTTGTAGACCCACTTGCAGCCAATTGGTTTGGTTCCAAATGGAGGATCAACCAGCTTCCAAGTGCCATTCTTTATGAGGGCATCATACTCCTTCTGCATCGCTTCTTTCCATTCATCATGAGAAGCAGCTTCTTTGAAGGAAGTTGGTTCAAAATCTGTAGACAAGTTCAATTCACAATCATAAGTAAGATCCATATCAACAGGTGAATTAGAGTTATCTACATCACCTCCATCTTGTCGGTTTGAATTTCTGGTTCCTGTTTTTCCAATTTCATCAGGATGAACACTTTCAAGTGTCTTTGTCAGCCACTTTGGGGGACCTTTCTGAGATGGTCCAGGCTGTTCTGTTGATTGAGTTGGGTCTGAATCAAGATTGAGTCTCCCAATTCTATCAATTACATCACTTAAAGCATCATCCGTTGTTGGAGTGTCATGCAGGGGAGGTTGTTCTTCAGAAGAAGATTCCACATGTTGATCTAGTATAGGAATCCCCCTTTCAAGATGTGGAATCTGATTATCAAACTCTTGAAATGATTTCGGTTTTGTGAATCTATCCAGGCGATCAAGTTGCCGCTCAACAACACTGTCACATTTGGATGATTCAAGAAAAATGACATCTCTAGATAAAATAAACTTTTTATTTACTTCATCATAAAGGCGGTATGCTTTAGATGTGTTTGAATACCCCAGGAAGATGCACTTACGACTTCTAGCACCAAGTTTGTTTCTATGTACCTTTGGTATTAAAGCATAACAGGTGGAACCAAAAATCCTGAGATGTTTTACCGAAGGAACATGTCCATACCACAATTCATAAGGAGTCTTGTTTCTTATAGCACTAGATGGACATCTATTCTTTATATATGCAGCACATAGAACAGCATCAGCCCAAAACATTGTCTTTACATTTTTGAAGAAAAGCATGGATCGTACCATATTCAAAATTGTTCTGTTCATTCTTTCAGCTACACCATTATGTTGAGGATTATAAGGCACAGTTGTTTGATGTTTAATCCCATGTTGGCGAAGATAGTGTTCAAATTCATTTGATGTATATTCTTTTCCATTATCAGTGCGAATAGACCCAATATGAGATTGTGCATCATTTTCAATCCACTTATGAAAATTCTTGAATGTTTGAAAAGCATTAGATTTGTTCTTCAATAAGTAAACCCAACACATTATGGTGTAATCATCAATAAATTTCATGATATATTTATTTCCATTTGCAGAAGAAACAGGCATTGGACCACATAAATCTGAATGAATAAGTTCAAGCTTCCTATGTGCTCTTGAATGTGAATCATGAAAAGACTGTTTGTTGTGCTTTCCTAGAATGCAAGCATCACATTGTTTATGTTTTCTAGGAATTGTAGGCAAACCAGCAACACCATTTTTCTTCAACAAGCGGAGACTATCATAGTTTAAATGTCCAAATCTAGCATGCCATAATAAACTTGATGAAAGTGCACCTTCTTCATGATGAGAAATATATGAGAAATGTTGTGCATGAGCAGAGGTTCCTTGCAGTTTAAGGAGTCTTTCTTCTTCTATACCCCTCATGACAAGTGAGTGGTCAGATGCCTTTCTTACCTCAAGCTTGCCATCAAACATGTGAATGGAGTGACCTTGCTGGCGGATGTGGACCAGGGACAGCAAGTTTCTCTTCAGTTGTGGGAGATATAGAACATGATCCAGAAGAAAGTCTGGAAGACCAGGCAGTTTAAGCCTGATTGTGCCAAGCCCTGATGGCTTGATTTTTGACTGATCTGCAAAGTATACTGCTCCATCAACATTGTTAGTGAAATCTTCAAAGAAATCTCTCCTATGAGTCATATGACAGGTTGCTCCTGAATCAAGCAACCAGTCATTTTTCGAAGAAGCAAGTGAAGCATTAAACAAATCTTCATTTACTCCAATGTTACATTGTGCCTCAATATAGTGAGCGGATTCAGGTGCGTTACCTTTGTCTGAGTCATCAGTTTTACCTTTCTGCTGATTTCCTCTCTGCTCAATCTTGTCCCATGGTAGCTTGCATGTAGAAGCATCATGTGATCCATTTCGTTTTGCAGCGAATGCAATGCAGATCTGCCTTTTCTGCTTGAGGATGCCTGCCCCCCCTGCCTCTGAAGTATCTTCCTCTTCCTCTTCGTCCACCTCTTCCTCTTGTAGAATCTTGAGCAGGCTGCTTTTCTTTATGAGCAAGGTAAACAGTCTCTTCAGAAGATTCAGGGACTGTTTTCTTTCCAAAGGCTTTCTCTCTTTCAGCAAACTTTTTCACAAGAGTGTCAAAGGTTATATCTTTAAGATTTCCATTTGCTTGTAAAGACTCAAGATAGTTAGAGTAGGTAGGATAGAGTGCTTTGAGAAAGGCAATAAGAGAGATATCCAGCTCAACCTTAGTGGATTTAATATCATGCACTATAGACTTTATTTCAGATGCAAGAGTAAGAGGATCATTATTTTTCAGTTCAAGAGTGAAGAGTTTAATCATGAGCTGAACAACTTCAAGTGCATAATGTGTATCATAGAGTTCTTTCAGCTTTTGTAAAGCTTCAAAGGCAGTGGAATAGGATGAAATATGACGACTTACTTCCTCATTGACAGATGCTGCGATCAATGCAAAGGCTTTGCTGTTCTTGTTTTCCCAAATGGCGAGTTCTTTGTCTGATGTGGGCTGCACAGGGTCTCTGTCTTCTTCTCCGACACACACACCTTTCCACAGCTCATTGTAGATGAGGGTGTGTTTTACCATCCGAGACCATTCAGAATAGTTCTCCTTGCCAGTGAGAACTATTCCGACCATAGAAATGATTGAATGCATTCTGTAAAAATATCTCTGCTAAAAAAAACTTCTGTTGATAAAAGACTTCTGCTGGAAAAAAAATCTTATGCCACAGCAAGACTTCTGCTGGAAAAAAAATTCTTATGCCACAGATTTCCAAAAAAAATATCAATCTTTAGATGTTTGAGACACTCGTTCCTTTATAGCCAAAGACTGTCACATGCTATAGAGTAATTCTATACATTTTACTATTCTCGGCACATGCAGTATTCTATGTATCTACCTTTAGAATTTCGGTTTTCAATACAGTTTATATAAACCTCAGGCTTTGGTCTCAATACACAATTTTATGGCTCAGCATCGATTTCAATACAATTTATCAATACAAGACCTCGACATCTTCAATACAGTAATACAAAACCTTGGCATCTTCAATACAGTTTATCAATACAAAGCTCTATAATGCAGTGGACAAAAGGTAACAACGACAAAAGAAATGGCAGTTTATCCAGCGATGATGGATTCGGCTCCTCACACAGCAAAGACTGCAAAATACTCTTATGAAACCTCACACCAATACCACGTTTCCGTTGCGCCAGTGTGGAAGCATTCGGATCAAAACCAACTGCATCTGTTATATTAACAAAGCTCAAATCCACCGACAAAACACGGGTCTCCTCAACAAAGGAAATTACAAGAAAGGAATGATAACAATCTTGGTGCTAAACTTCCAGGAAAGCACTGCATTCCAAATTCGGTTAAGCATCATAAGCAACACATTTCAATCTCTGAATGTGGCAATTAGGTGCTAAACACCCTTTTTAATGGTGCTTGTAATTATATAACACGGAGGACCCCGCGGGATTCGATTTGAGTTTAAGAGGGCTCATTGAAACTAAATACATAAAGTCTAGTAAATTAAGAATAATACTTTGAAAAAACCAATGCTGCACTCTCTGCGACGAGCAAAAACCCTTCTATCAATACGCCTTGAGATCGAATCGCCATGGCTCCATCAGCTACTGTTCTTTCTGTTATTGTCATGGCTGCGATTCTGGGTTCAGTGGTAGCGACATAGGATGAAGCATTCAGATCAGAAAGGCAATTCCACGCAGCGTAACCATAGTTCTATGAACAATATGACGCCGGTAATAAATTCAGATCAATACGTTTATGCGTGGAGGCACCAGAGGGATGGCTAAACAAGCTTCAGGGATTCTGCAAAGAATCACGCAGAGGTATGTCCAGGAACGCACAAGGGAGTTCACATAATGGATGCATTCATTAGATTCAAGCGCAGAGATACAAACGTTTATTCAAATACAGAGGGCGCAGTCTCATGAGAGGGCAGTGTCAGAGAGCGCAGGGCAGTCAGAGGCAGCGCAGAGAATTCTGGTCAGAGGGGCAGTGGATTCAGGCAAAGGCAGAGGCAGAGCCAGGGAATCACGCCAGAGCAGCTCTCAAGACAGGAGTTACTACTATTTTAGGGACTGAGACCTGGGCTCTGATACCATGTCAGGCCAGGGTAACTCCTCATTTGAACGAGAGAAAACACTGATTGATATTTTATTCATTAGCTAGCACTTTATTTATACAAATACAAAACGGATCAGTTCATCTTCTAGATGACTGTCCGGCTTCACCTCATCCGTTTCGGATTAGGTTTCAACACAAACTCTCGTGGGTGGCTGCTTTCTCCTTCTCTTCCTCCACTTCAGAGCTCAAACTCTCGTGGGTGGCAGGTTTCTCCTGCTCATTGAGCTGAGACATAGTAAGCGATAACACACGATCTCTCTCTGTTCCGAGTAGGCTCTCTCCTATTTTTTTTATTTTATTGCTCTGCAAACTCTTGGATTTCCTCGGAGCAGAGAGGTTATTAGTTAATCCCTCTCTATGAAGGAGATGCAACTAGATAAACCTTCTTTTCAGTATGAAAAAAACAATATATATATATATATATATATATATATATATATATATATAGATATATATCCAAGTATATTCAATACATAATGTATTTGTTGATGCCATAATTGCCATCATATTTTTAGATACAGTCATATCAAGTCCATCTCAACTTGAAGACACAAAAAATATAGTCTACAATCTAGATTTATGACTATGTACGCCGTGGTATTAAGATAAGAAAACAGTTTGCAATCATATATCCATATTGATCTAATTAGACAACATTAAGGTATCTAATATGTGGAAGTATGTAATGCACCAAACAAAAAAAAGATATAAAGAGTGTAAAAAAAAAACGCTAAAAACCTTCCAAAACAACATATGTACTCAAGTATCTAATATGTGGAAGTATGTTATGCACCGAACAAAGAAAGGATATAAATAGTGTCACAAAGAAAACACTAAAAACCTTCAAAACAACATATGTACTCCAAAAATTAACGCTACCCAGTTAAAGGAAGCACCCCAACGTCTACAATGTTATCTCCCAGCTTGATTTCTATGTGCATCCCATCCAAAACATCTTGTAGCCCCCTCTTAGACAGTCGATCAACATTTTGATTAAGTCTCGTCCAATATGCACAATCGTTGAGTCTCTAAAAGAGGCCCAAAGATTCTCGATTTGACTGAGCCAGCCATGGAGCATTGGTTGGCTAACTTTTGCGCAACCCATAACATGGTCAATAATAATCCTTGAGTCCCCAAATATGTGAATAGAAGGGATGTTAAGATAGCTAGAGAACTAGAGAAGGCCCCATAGAGCCATCGCTTCAGCCCTCATATTCGTGCCTCTGCTAGCTCCCCAGTGAACCCAAAATTCCTGCTCCTATGATATAGCAATCCAAAAACCACAACCACATCTGTTCCTTTGTGCTGCCCCATCAAAAAAACCAGTTGGGTACTCCATCCTAGGGCCAGTTTGTTTGTGAATGATCTTCTTAGGCCCTGTGTCATGTTGTTTACCAATAGAATACCATTTAATAATGCGATCCAACACCTGCATAACATTATCTCTATAATTTTCAAAAATGATTTTGTTACACCATCTCCAAATCTCCCAGAAGAGAATAAGGGGGATGTTCCGCCATGTGGAATTTTGATTACTCCACCAACTCAAACAAGCAATAATGTTGTCATATTGGTTATAGGGAAAACCAATAGAACCAGCAAGATTGCTCCAAACCTGTGCAGTCATAGGGAATTTTAGAAAAATATGGAAATTGTTCTCCTCTGCTTTCCTGCATAGTACACAAATCCCCGGCCCATGCCAATTCCTCTTCTGGAGGTTCTCCCAAGTTAGATTTTTATTCTTCCAAACCAGCCAAAGAAAAAGAATGATCTTAATGGGGATTTTAGATTTCCAGAATTTGTAGAACCAACATACCTCAGTGTGTTGTACCTCCTGGCGACAGAGTGTGGAATATATATCAACGACCACAACGCCCCCCTCCTTCATCTTGCCTATCCAGGCAATCTTGTCCCTATCTTCCTCACGACATACTCCTAAAAGGCTCATGCCAGTACTAAAATGTTCACACTCCCACGCCATCTGCTCGTCTAGGCCCAGTTCCCATGCCCATTTCCAAATAGGACATTGACCCTACCATTCAAATATGACCTGGTTCCAAAAGAAGATCCCACGACTGTTTATACAATGTATAAAACCATCTGATATACGACTGTCATCTTCAGTGCCCAGTATGTGATCCATTCCAATAATAATTCGGTGTCCAGAACCTAGTTTCCAAGCAAGATTCTGCAAAACATTTTTACTCATTTTTATGAAGCTGAGCCAAATGGTTGAGCCTGATGCGATCCCAATACGCCCTCTGCGCATCCAGATAGGAAACTCGTGGTCCTTTTGATACTTATGTCTTAATATCATGCCCCAAATTCCATTCCCAAATAACCCCCTCCATAGTGATTTCTGCAGTAACGCCCAACCAAATCTCCTCAGATTCAATATCCCCTGCCACCCATTTTGCTTAGGAAGAGAGATATGGTCCAGCTTAACTAGATGGAGTTTTTTATTATTAGTCATACCGGACCAGATGTATTTGGCCATAATCTGATTGAGACTCTTAATAATGGTGAGAGGGAGATGATATAGATGTGCCCAATATACTCCCAACTCTGTGATCACCGCATGGGTCAGGGTGATGCGAAAGCCCCTCAATGATAAACATCTTAATTCCCACCCATAACTTTTTTTATAGAAATGATCCACAAGCCACATCCAATCGTTAACCTTATAACTGTAGGTCTTAATATGATAGCCAAGATATTTCAAGCTCCCTGACAATAATTCTAAAGCCACCCCAAAATGTCTACGTATATATGCAATAACCTCCATATCACATATGCCATGTAATACAATAAACTTTTTAAGATTCATGAATAGTTGAGTAGCTTTCCCAAACTTTGCAAACATATGAAAAAGTGTCAGCCGTGCATACCTATTGAGCATCCCCATGATGAGCACATCATCAACAAAAAAACTATGTGAAATTCTGATGTCTCTTCCCAAGTGCAGTGCATGAAACTGTCCCTCTGCCACCGCTTTTTTTATATGTAAACTCAACCCATCCATTGCCAATATGAATAATAGAGGAGATAGTGAACATCCTTGTCTGAGTCCCCTCCCAGCCTTAAAGAAATCTGTAGGATAACCATTAATAACAACAACATAATTAACATTTGAAACACAAGCCATAATCCACTTAGCACATCTGGCCTGGACACCAATTTTATGAAGTACCAACCTCAGGTATCCCCAGTCAAGGCAGTCATAAGCCTTTTGTAAGTCAACCTTCATAATAGCAACATTTAATTTTTTAGAATGGATCGAGTGCATGCATTCCTGGGCAATCGCCACAACATCGTGAATTTGTCTATTTTGCAGGAAGTCGAACTGCTCAGGGGATATGTACTTAGACAGAGTATGCTTAATCCTGTTAGCAATAGTTTTTGAGATAATCTTATAAATAAGATTACAAAGTGAAATGGGTCTATAATCTGAGAAAGAGTCAGAGGGAGTCCTTTCCAGAATGACAACAATATATGTAGAATTTATATGCGGGTGTATATATCACCTAGTCCACGATTCCTCAACCATGTCGAGAAGATCCTGCTTAAAAATATCAAAGAAATGTGTGAAAAGTTCCACCATCCACCCATCTAGTGTTGGACTCTTGTCCCCCTTAAAAAATTTAAGCACCCACGGGATTTCCTCCTTTGAGACAGCTTTATGTAGAACCGAGTTTGCATCCTCATCGAACATGGAGAGATATAATTCCACCCCCAAAATTTTATCATATGCATTGTCCAAGTCCCTATGATAGTAGGCCTTCTGAAAATGTAGAACAATGGCTTTGCAAATGTCCTTCTACGTCTAAGACCTATTTCTAGTTGCATCAGTGATCTCCCATATGGAGTTGAGCTTTCTCCTGTGATTGGAAAATCTGTGAAAAAATTTAGTATTCCTGTCCCCTTCCCGAATCCATATGGCCCTACTCTTTAGGTGCCAAGTAGACTCTTTAATAAGTAGTATATGTTTCTTTTTAAGTTCCAGGGCATGAATACGATTCCTGATAGCAACTGGGAGATTATGCACAAGCATATGTGGGCGAATGACATCTAGTTCCCTCAAAATGTCAAGTAACTCTTTGTTCATTTGACTTCGTTTTCTCTTCTCCCATGCTTTTACCTCCACCCTAAGAGCCCGAAGCTTATCCAGTATATGCTTCATGGGGGAAGTGCCCTGAACCCCGACTCGATTCTAGACTTCTCGCACAAGATTGGTAAAATCTTGGTCTTCCAACCACACATGATTAAACTTAAAAGGTATCCCACATTTGAGGTCTCCCTTCCTCTAGTGTAGGATAATGGGCCGATGGTCCAAGATATAATTACTCGTCACCTCTGATTGGACAATCCCAAGTCTCTCAACTAGTTGGTCATGTAAGAGGAAGCTATCCAGCCTCTTCATGACATATCCATCCCCTGATATATGATTCTCCCAAGTTGGAACAATCATAGAAGGGCATATATCAACAAAGTTGTAATGAATAATAATATATTTGATCTGTTAAGCCATAGCGTCAACCTATATAGACCTCCCCATACCTCGTCTAGACCAATCGTACAATTCAAATTCCCTACTATAACAAGAGACACAAGTCTCAGAATATCCGACGCAATGAGATTATCCCAGAAAACAACCTGATCTCTGTGTGGGGCATATACATTTAAAATATGAATTCAACCCTTTAAACCATGGATATGACTAGTAAAGAAGATGCCAACAAAACATGAAAATGCCTTAACTTTAACCCATCGAGGGTCCGAGAGAGCTGCTAGTCACCCCGAGAGACCCACAACATCAGTGACAGTGATATGCCAATTAGGAAGCATCTTCCTGAAATAATTTATCACTCGCAAAACCACGTACATAGTTTCTTGTAGAAAGATGATATATGGACCAAGAGAGAGGAAAAGTTCCTTGAGGGCCATATATATAAGTGCAACCCCCGACCCCAAATATTCAAAAAAAGGATGAAAGTCATGTTAGCTCACGGCCCTTGGAACACGGAGATAAACCTTCTATACAAAAGAGACCTTGTCGGTTACATCGGTTAGCATAACAGCTAAAATAAGAATTAATAGGAAATATATTTATTTTCAAGAGAGTTAACATATGGAATATTTTATTAGATACAAAGGCATTTTGAAAGTAAATTTAAAGTTATAGTAAGTAATTGATTTTATATTTAAAATAATGTATTAAGTAATATAACTATTATGTTTTGAAATAAATAATTAAAAAATTGTGTATATATATATATATATATATATATATATATATATATATATATATATATATATATATATATAAAAAAGCATAGATATAAATTAGTATTAATTATTCAAATTTATATTTATATTAAATTAATTATATCAAATTTTGAAAATGATATAAAACAATATATTAATTACACTAATGAATATAATAATTTTATTAAAAATTAATATAAAAAATATTTACATTAAAAAATACTTTAAATATAAATGAGAAGGATTTATTAATTGAAAAAATACAAACGAATTTCAAAATAAATTTAAGTTTATATTAATTAACTAAACTTAAATTAGAAAAATTAAATTAAATAATATAATCATAAATAAATAAGAGCAAAATAATATAATCATAAATAAATAAGAGCAAAAAAATAGAATAATATTTATTGAATTCGCATTAATTAATTTAAATTTTTGCATTTAAACATAAGAACATGTTTATATATGAAAATTATAATTTTATAAAAAATAACATGTATTTAACCTATTATATCTATTTAAATATGTGAGAATAATATTAATAATTTATATTAATTAACTATATTTCTAAAATAAAATAAAAATATTTTTATGCTAATGAAAATAACCTATTATGGTATATCAGCCTTGCGGTCGCACTCGGTTTTACGTTCGATTCCATTTTTTGGGGTGTGGATTCAAGGTTTTCTGGCAACCCATTACACGCTATCTGCGGCTAGATCTGTGGCAGGGTTCTAATCTTCTGCGGCTGGGTTCTAGATCTGCGGCTAGATCTAGAGATATGGATTATTGAACATAGCGGATGCTTGGTAAAATCCTTCTGCTGCTGCAGCAATCGTTCTTCTGGGGAAGACAGATTCATATATTCTCGCCTTCTGCGATTTCTGCTGTTGACGGGCGGCTATCCGCCTTCATCAAACACGCAGTGTAAGGAGATCTAATCTTCTGTGGCTGGGTTCTAATTTGCCTTATTTCATTGGAAGTATCGTCTAGGCCAAAACAAACTTATAGCATATATATTGTGTCTGTACTATTTCTCTAAACCGAGAACTTGCTCTTCGACACGTTCTCTATGCTGCGTGGTTCAATCTCTCTAGGCTGTTCAAGAACGATTTCGAAGTTCACTCCATCTCAGCTGTGGGAGATTGCAAGTTTGCTTCGTTTGAGATTCAAAAAGTGAAAGAACTTCAAGGTGAAAGTGTAGGTCTCCGAGAAGGGTTGGTGTTGATGCTCGTCATGGTGGAGTTTTATAGCACTCGCGATGACTACAGTGAAATGCAGAACCCTTATGATGGCAGTTGGGTTCTAGATCTAATCTTTTGGCTGGGTCTCGGCTCTCACGCTGTGTTTAGGCACTCTCCGCTGTCTTACGCTGTGGGGTTATAAAAAACAACAACTAATTTCATAGACGAACCACCTGTCTAATCTTCTGCAGCTAGATTTAGATCTAATCTTCTGCCTTATTTCTTTGCGGCTGGGTTTTAGATTTAATCTTCTGTGGCTAGATCTAGATCTAATCTTCTGCCTTATTTCTCTGCGGCTGGGTTCTACGGGTAAGTAAAATATGGCTCCCAGCTTCGCGAAAATCGTTGTTGGCTCAATTCTGTCTACTTCTGGAGGGAAATCCCTTGCCCATATCGTCAATGAAGCCCCAGCTCCCACTGTCCAAGTGGTCCAAGCCTCACTCGATGAGGCTTTGAAGTTTTTTGAAAATGCCCTAATCTACGGGTTCAATGGCTTTTGGCCGCCGCTGACAGCGCTCCACAATTGGATCTCGGAGGTATGAAAGCCTGTCATTTTTTATGAAATTAATATCTACTCCTCTACTAGATGTTTCTTTATAGTAAATTTTGAAAATCCTGAAAGCAGACAATATATTCTAGATTCTGGCCCTTGGTTTTGGAAAAACTCAAGCCTATTCATGAAGCCATGGAACCCATCATTCCATCCCTCAATAGCAGTCATAACCTCAACACCAATTTGGGTGAGATTGTCAAGCCTACCCTTGCATCTTTGGAATCTCTCCTCACTAAAAGCCATTGGAAAATTTTACTGCAGGTGCCCAGAAACAGAGGAATATGCCAGAACCACTTATGCACGCATCTGTGTGGAAATGGACTTCAGCGCCAGATTCCCAGCTGAAATAAACCTAACACTTAAAGACTATGTGTGGAACCAGAAACTCGATTATGAAAGTGTTTTCTTCCAATGTCGATCCTGCCTTGAGACAGGCTATCTAGCCAAAAATTACCCAAAAGCCTTCCAGAAAAATTCTTCTAGAAAAAACCACCACAAATCTACATGGTGGGAAGAAGCACAAAAAGAACACTACACCGTCATCAAAGAAGAATACTCTAGAGAAAACTCTGAATCACAAGAAATCGAGCAAGAAATAAACAACTCTCAAGACAAGCAGGGAGAAAGCCCTGCCCAGCAACAAAAAAGTGAACTCGACAACCCCTCAAGCATCAACGTTTATGAGGATTCGAATACTGCACAAAATAAATCTTCCTTTAACAGCGAAGCAGATCTCTTAGACCAAACTTCTTCTCCGACTATCTTCAAAAGGATGAACACAATTGATTGCAAAGCTAAGACACCAATGTCCCAAGAACCATAAGAGATGAAGGAGACGCAAGATAAAGGAAATTGGAAGACTGTAGAGAAAAAAAAGAATGCTACAGGACCAATCTCGCCAAGAAAGATGAAGAGTCACATAATTAAAAACTAAGAAAATTATAAGTCGGATAGACCAATTTGGTCTCAGTGGACGTTAACCACCATCACTTAACATATATATATATATGATGAAAAATAAATATAAATTTATTAAATTTGTTAATTCAATTGGTTTGTGATTCAAAATAATTAGTTAAATTTTTTTTAGAATAATCATATGTGATTTTATTAACGTCAACTATGAAACCAATAGAGGGTAATACAGGGTTTTGATGCCAACCGAATAGATGGTTCAAAATGTTGAAGCCCATAAAATTATAAGTGATTATTTCGAAAGAGTGTTTTCCAAAAAAATCTGATTATTTCGAAAGAGCTTTTCCTATAAGAAAATATCAAATGTCAAGAAGAACGCTTTTTATTGATGATATTTGAAATGAGTTTAGATTTATTTAAAAAAAAATTGTAAAGAAAAAGATAAATTTCTTAAAAGTTTTATCTATATAAAATTTTTTGAAAAAAAAATTAGTTTATTTTTTAATTTAATTTTTTCTAGAAATCGGTAAAGATTTATTGAAATCACAAGTTTAAAGTATGAAATTCCCAAAACACAAACAACTTTTTAAAATTGTACTTTTTAAAAAAAGAAAAAAATGAAAAAATAAATAAATAATCTACAATATTTGATTGACTTACAACTTAATAAATTTAAAATTAAAATAAATATAAATAATACTAATAAAAAAATCTAGTTTCAAAAGTACAGTCAAATATAATAAAAAAATTAAAACTAATCATCCACATTTATTTATTGCATAATTTAACTTATATACAAAATAAGTTTTTTAGCCTAAAAACTTTTGGGGCACAATTCTATAGATTAAGCAACTTAAACTCAAATTTTAAAAATTTATTCCTGATTTTAGTTAAAATTAATTAGAAAAATATCGTAAAAAAAGTTATTTATTTACACATTTTTCTAAATTTAATTAAATTTTATTGTTAAACATCGTATTTGAGTTATTTTAATGACATCATTATTGATCAAGCAATTTTTTTTTAATTTTTTTTTTTAAATGACAATTTATTTATAAAATCATTATTCACTTCTTTTTTCCTTTGAATTTAAGTGGGAATAAGGAATTTTTTTTGAAATATTTATTAGGATTTAATTTAGCCACTACCACTACAACTTGTAGTTCTAAAAGAATATATGTTTAAAATTAGTATATATTTCTTTTAATATCTTATCTATAAATGAGGAAAAAGATAAATATATAAAAACTTAAGTTTAAATTGTTTATTTGAATGCCCCATTTTAAAGCGTTGAATCCATTTATAAATTTAAAAACGTATTTAACAAAAAAAAACTAGAAATAGTGAAATTAGACTATATATATTATATAAATTAATAAAAATATATTTCAAAACTAATATTTTGAAATTACATGCACCATCTACCAAATATTTAATATATATATATATATATAAAATTAAAATAAATATAAATTAATGTTAATAAAAAATGAATGTCAAAACTAATCATTTGAAATTACATATTAAATGCACTATCTACTAAATATTTAATAATATTTTTTGAAATTCCACATGGAGCTATTTCACAACCTATTAAATATATAATATCAAAAAAAAAAAATACCACTATCTGGGTTTAGGAGTCTTTTTCAAAATAGTACTTTTAGTTTTTGTATTGGGTGCTTTTAGTTTTTCAATTTATTTAAGTAATTGAAAAAAACTTTAATATCAAAATTTTTAAAAAATATCACTATCCTGGTTTAGAGTCTTCTTCAAAAGGGTAATTTTAGTTTTTCAATTTGGTGTTTTTAGTTTTTCAATTTATTTAAGTAATTGAAAAAATGCAATGGAAATATTATTTCACCTAAAAATAATATAAAATATTTTTTTGCATAAAAAAATAATTTCTTAATATGAAAAACTTAGCTATCTCCATGTAGATCATGCTTATATATATATATATATATATTAATATGAAAAACTTAGCTATCTCCGTGCAGATCATGCTTGCTTATATATATATATATATATATATATATATATATATATATATATATATATATATATATATATCATGCTCATTTATATATATTTTTAAATAAGACATTTTAGACTAAGTTATTACACAGTAAGACACTAATTTTTTTTTTGCAAAAAATATCACTAGGACAACAACATAATTCTCCACAATTTTTCTTATTTTGATTTAGAGTAAACATGATAATTCTCCATAATTTATCTTTTTGCTCTGATTCATAGTGATGATTCTATAAAAGAGGAAAAACAATCTTCTTACTCTGATTTAGAGTAAACATGATAATTCTCCACAATTTATCTTTTTACTCTGATTCACAGTGATCATTCAATAAAAGAGGAAAAACAAGATGAAATTTCATTGTCACATTTAGCCCAAAAGTGTAACCCATATTCATGCTTCCATCTTTATTACTTAAATTTATTTTAATGTGATTTAATTTTTTTATTAGTTAAATTTAAATATAGCATATTTATTAATTTTATGTTTTAAAATATCAAAACATTATTACTTAAATTTATTTTAATGTGATAATTTTTTTTAAAAATGTTTTCTTATTTATTATTTACTAATAATTTCACAAAATCACTCAAATGTTAATTTAAAATTATTGAACCATTTTTTATTTTAAATTTATTATTATTTTTTTAATAAAAATAAAATAAAAATAAAATACAATAAGTTAAATAAACTTAATGTTTTTAATACTTTTATTATTAATTATTTATTTTTTAATTACCAAAAATATATACCTCCCAATTTGTAAAAACTATAGCACTAAAGGTCTCCCCGAGTTGAACATCTTAGTTATGAATGTACAGATGTTAAAATTTTCAAGATATAATTTTTTTTTGTTACAAGTTGTCTTTCATATATCTATCATTAAAATAATCTATTCAATATTAGAGATAATTTTTTTGAGTATAAGATTTTAGGGAATGTCAAGATAAGTGATCATTTTTGAGTAAAAATTTGTATTTTAAGAGATTTGATGTTGAGTTAATATGTATCTATATTGGTTCTTAATAATACTATATATCTTATATAAATTTCACATATCTATACATAATATTCTTATTTTTTATTTTACTATAATGTTGATAATTGGGGAAGTGGGCTTCCTATTTCAATTTAAGGTGGATGAAGATTTGTTGACTTTTCTTAAGGTAGTTGAGAATTTGTTGATTTTTTTATATTATTGATTATCAAGGGAATACGCATAATATTTATTTATTATATAAATAAGTTAGAAAACAAAATTAAAAGTACATAGAGAATTTTTATATATTTATTAATTAAATTTAAATATAAAATTCTAATGATTATCAATATTAACTATTATTATTTAAATTTTATGCGATTATGGATTAAATTTAAAATTTTATTAGTTATGAATATATATTATTAATGTTTAAAATTCTTAATCATTATTATTTAAATTCATTTTATATTTATATTTTTAATTTTATTATAATGTTGATAATTAGGGAAGTGGGCTTCCTATTTCAACTTAAGGTGGACGAAGGTTTGTTGACTTTTCTTAAGGTGGTCAAGAATTTGTTGATTTTTTTTATATTATTGATTATCAAAGGAATATGCATAATATTTATTTATTGATGATGATGATGATGATGATGGTTAATGTCCGCTGAGACCAAACAATGGTCTATCGGACCTAAAGAAACAAATTATTTATTTTGATTTAAGATTTTATTCCTGTGCTCAAAAATCTTGGAGAGAAGCATCCCGAGCTCACTATAATTTTGACATTGTAAAAGGCTAGGAAGGTTAGTATTGTAACAAAGATTGTGAAACTGAGATCTAATGTGGTTGTACGTAGGGCACTCTAAAAGGAAGTGGTTTTCAGCCTCGATGTTCCTATTCTCACATATATGGCAGATCCTTTCCATCCATGGCGTTTTAGGAACTGCCCAATGACCTGTTTCACTATGGAGCTCATGAGAATTCGTTCTAATCTTTGCTATATTAATTTTCTTCTTTGAGCTAAAAAATAGAGAGATACTTTTGATCTCCTAGGGTGGGGTTGATGACCTTCTTATAATAACTTAATTTTCTTTTAGCTGCTAAATCTTTCTCACACCACATTTTTCTTTGAACTTAGAAGTAACAATATCTTTAATGTTATTTATGTTTTGAAATGCATCATTTTCGTTGATCTCCCAATAGTTTAACTAGGCCCTTGTGTCTTTATGCCACCCTCGATTGAGCCTTAGGTGGTTTTGGCTAGAATTTAAAGCTAGCTTTGGAAGTCTATGATCGTCTATATTATTGAGTTTGTGCTTTTACAACAGAAACCTAAGCATAGCTAGGCTCTCAATAGGGGAAAGACCTGCTTCTATAAGGAGAATAGGATAGGGTGTATTACTTTTAATTTTCAGGTTATAAGTTATAAAACGCTTCTGGATTTGCTCAATCTTTCTCCATGATTCTCTGGAGATGCTGCAACCCCAAACCTCACAGCCATATAAGATAACAAGAGTGACTAAAGTTTCAAAGAGGAACTTCTTTTTATCCCACATTACGAGGTTTGTTATTTTACAATTATTTTCAGGACCAAAATAAGCTTTCCACCCCCCATTAATCCTTTTCTCAATGCTATGGTTCCAGTTGAGCTTGTGATGAATATCAATTCCTAGGTACTTGTAAGAATACACTTCCTCCAAGTTACTATTGTCATACATAAAATTAGCGTAAGTGTCCTTCTTGGATTTGATAATCATAACTTTTGTTTTGTCAGTGTTAACAGTAATACCCATGGTAGAGCAGAAATCCTTAAGAAGCCTGAGTTGCTTATCAAGATCAGATGGGCACCTTGCCAAAATAATAATATCTTCAGCATAAAGAAAAAAGATGATGACTATCCCAGCTAAGATCATGCCATCACATCCTGCTTCCTCTAAATAGCCTTCAAGCTTATCGATGTAAATGCCAAATAAGGTAGGGGAGAGGGGGCAACCTTGTTTAACTCCAATGTTACACTTAATATCTTTCGACCACCCCTCATTGCTCTTTAGCTTGGAAATTACATTCTCGTGTAACCTTATAGCGGCAGCTCTCAACTCGAGAGGAACTTTTATCTCTTCTAATCTATTCCAAAGGTTGTATCTAGGAACCGTATCGAAAGCCTTTCTAAAGTCCACAAAGCAACAAAATAAATTAGATTTATCATTACGACATTCCTCCGCAATGATCCTAAGCGTAACAAGGTGGTCTGTTGTTGAGTGATGCCTTTTGAAACCTGCTTGGCCTTTAGCCCGCTTACCTTCACTTTCAAGCCATATGCTTAACTTCTTTTCCAAAATACTACCATATAACTTGGCTGAGAGAGGGTTGATCATAATTGTTCGATAATTAGAGGGGTTATTTGTATCCCCACTTTTAAAAATAGGGATAATGAGGCTCTCAGTCCAAGGTTTAGGGACCCCTTGCTTGACTGCTTGATTGAAAAGCTTGTAGATGTGGGGGATGAGGACAGGACCTCTAATTTTTAAGATTTCCTCTTGGTAACCTTCAATGTTCTTAGCTTTCCCATTAGCGAAGCGATTAACCCCAAACTTAATGTCTTCTAAAGAGAAAACTTCTTTCGTTGTGAGAAGGGTTTCTAAATTATCCATGACATTTGGAGATTCATAAATCTTTTTAAGATAGGAATTTCAATCGTGAAGAGCAATTTTATTATTATCTTTAGTCTTCCTAGTTAGAATCTACCTCCAAAATTTCTTAGGAGCTACCTTAGAGAGGTGTAAGAGATTCTCCTGTCTTTGACAAATGTATTGCCTCTTTTTCCTTTTAGTTAGGGTTTTGTATATTTTTATCTTGTCCATTTTAAGAGATTCATCAACAGCTTCCTTAATTGCTCTCCTCGCACTTTTACAATCTTTGTCATACCATGGATTGGTTTTGTTATTTCTTTTATTATTTGAAACTTCAATTGAGAACTTGTTAATAGAATATGAGAGGGTTGTAGTAAAATTATGATAGAGGTCTTCTATGTTGTCTATACTAGATAAAAGAAGCAAAATAGTTTTTAATTCATTTAGAAAGAGATCATTTTATTTCTATCAAATATTAAGTACTTTTGGCTGTAAGTATTATTTTCTATGGGAACTCTATGCATGAAAAAATTGAGAGTTATAAGTAAAGACCTATGATCAAAGTCAGGTTTTTGGTCATTTGAGATGTCAAAATTTATTATTTCATTGTATAATGGGAGATCGGAAATAACATAGTCTACCACGTTGCTACCAAGTCCATGGATGCAGGTCATCTTGCTGGAATTGGGCCACTTCTTTAGACCATTGCAAATTATGAGATCATGAGCACTATAGAGCTTGACTAGCTCCGACCCAAACAAATTTTCCCTGAGGTCTTCAGAGCTCCTTTTGTACCTACTAGCGAGAGTAGGGTCTTCGTCTAACCAAAGAGGATTAGGGTTGGAATGATTGCTTAGAATAATAGCTTGGTTGTTTTAAGTTCGAGCATTAAAGTCACCTATTAAAAATATATTTCTATCATTCCTTAGGCTATAAATATCATTCTCTAAACCATTGTAAGGGTTAGTTTTATCTAGATTCTTCTTCTCATAGAAGTTAGAATTAATGGGGGGAAAATAACATATTGCTATGAAGGACTTTTTATTATTAATGTCTTTGATCTCTATCCAACTATATTAGTTGTGAGGGTCGTTTTTATAAATCCGAACATGGGGGGAGATGTTCTTCTTAATGTAACAAGCTATTCCCCCAATGCCTCTACAAGAAGATCACTTGTTCCAGGTAGACCATAGCATAAAGCCATCTATGTTAGGGACCTTAGATTCTTCGTGCTTCCAAGTTTCAACAAGCAAAATAATATCAACATCATTTGAAATCCAACTTAGCATGGGGCCTTTGTTCCATGGGAAGCCCTGATAATTCCAAGAAAGGTTCCGGAGCATGTTTAATTGCTATTGATTACTATCTTTTTGGTTTCTATCTCGAATAAAGGCTTTTCTATTTCTGATTATTGCCCATTTTCCTTCCTTTCTAGCTTCTTTTACCTTTTGAACCTCCTTTCTTAATTCTGCTTGATCTTCTAGAATGAGATCTTCATTTATGAATATTCTCGTTCCTTTTAGACTCGAGGTTTTACTAAGTATGTCGTGCTTATGATCAGTGGAGCTCACCTTTATGCGGATTAGTCTTCCTTTATTCTCGGTTAATTTCCCCAACCTTGTTGCTTCTGTGAGACACACTGTTTCAATTTGTAATCTATTATGTAGCTCTGCCTGGGCTAAGGCTAAAGTATCCTCATCTACTTCCTCTTTTAAACCGAATATTATAAGGTTTAAGGGTTTGTGGTCTAATTCTATTAATTTTTTCATTTCATCTTTAATTGATTTGATATCTAACTTATCTACCACATTATTTAGGGTGAGGCGGCTATTAAATTTTTCTTCTAGTTCTTTAATCATGTATTTCATTTTAAGACTCTAAAGTATCAGCATCTCTTTGCTGGGATGGTTGGTTAGTATCTTGGTTTTGTTGGTTGGTTAGTATCTTGGTTTTGTTTTTCTATAACCTGCAGTCTAGTCTCCATTGCCTCCATTTTATTCTCCGGTAGTTCTATTTTATTTTCTATTTGTTTTTGGATCGTGTCTTCAAGAGATGCAAATTCATTTTCTAGCATGGCTTCTAACTCTTTTTGTAGCTTGGCTTCTCTTTCTTCTTCTTCTCTACGTTTCGTTTTTCTAAAGACTCTATATACTCATAAAGGCCTAAAGACTCTATATACTCATAAAGGCCTTGTAGAGTAACTGTTAGGTCTTCCCTTGGTAATCTTTGGTAATTGTGGTGAAATATTCTTCTCTACGTTTTATATACTCATAAAGGCCTTGTAGAGTAACTGTTAGGTCTTCCCTTGGTAATCTTTGGTAATTGTGGTGAAATATTCATACATGAAATTATATGAGCAAATATGTATTAGAAAAAGAAAAAGATAAGAAATGTGTTTTTCGAAAAATATATGCTTGCTTCGAAGAATATATGCGAAGGCGTTTAACTTTTTCACCGAGCCTCACAACTCTTTCACTGTTTCACCGAGGAATATATGTGAAGGTGTTTAACTTAATATATGTGAAGGTGTTTAACTTTTTCCCCGGCAACTCTTTCACCAAAAAACATATATATCACCAAAAACATATCTATCACCAAAAAACATATGTATGTTTTTAACTCTTTCACTGAGCCTCAGAATACTTTCACCGAAGAATATAGAATATATGCAAACACTTTCACAGAAAATATAGAATATATGCAAACACTTTCACCGAAGAATATAGAATATATGCAAACGATATATGCAAACACTTTCACCGAAGAAAATAAAATATATGCGAAGAACACCGAAGAATATAGAATATATGCGAAGAGTACGTGTTTAAATTTAAATATAAAATTCTAATGATTATCAATATTAACTATTATTATTTAAATTTTATGCGACTATGCATTAAATTTAAAATTTCATTAGTTATGAATATAAATTATTAATGTTTAAAATTCTTAATCATTATTATTTAAATTCATTCTAATAAAATATAAATATTATGATTATTTCCCTTAAATAATTATTTATAATTTTATTAATTAAATTAAAATTATATATTCCACTGTAAAGGCACCTCTCTAGACAACTATGAACAATGTAAAATTATTTTCTAATTTCTTATATTAATTTTTAATTTCTTATATAAGTGTGAATAATAAAACAATCATATTTTTCCACTGCACAAACTGAGGGTATTTTCATTCGTCTGACATATCCATACTCAGAAAAACATAAAAACACTTTCATAAATTACACTGGTAAAGGTAAACTCCAAAGTGTGAATAATAAAACAATCATATTTTGCCACTGCACAAACTGAGGGTATTTTCATTCGTCTGACATATCCATACTCAGAAATACATAAAAACCCTTTCATAAATTACACTGGTAAAGGTAAACTCCAAAATTATATGTTCTTTAAAGTCAACTAGAATGCACATTTAATTTAGATCATGAAGTATTCAATTTATTTTTACCATGACAGAGGACTTTCACTTAACAATGTCCTGCTATCTCACGGTCTGCCCAGTAAATCGAAGACCGCGGGACATATGATATGTTAATGAGCCACCTTTTATCATCATTACTTTTCAGCCTTGTAACAAACATCTCCATTACAGATATCTCAGGCCGCATCAATCTCACCATCGGTCTTCTGTCCCTTCTCCTCCTCCACCCCTTCTTCCGATTCCGATTCCGTCTCCGTTTCCGTTTCCGTTTCCGTTTCCGTCTCACCATACCCGTGTTCGTGTCCGCCCTCTGTTTGAAACTCCAAAGCACAAGTCAGATGATATTCGACATTGAACCCTTCGTAAGGACCACTATAGCACCACCCAAAGCCACGGTCGTAGCAATGCTCGCAGCTAAATTGAGGAATCCGTGTCAATACAAGGGGACCCTCCCAGTTATACACGCGGGAATATATCTCCTTGGGTGATGTCTGAGCCAGCTCTTCCACCGCCCTTTCAATATGAGCGTCACTGAAGGGAAATGCCATGGCTCCATAGGTAAGCAGAGGATGTTGGGCTTCATCTCTCAGAGTTTTCCCATCTGGACCAATCACAATCAAGGAAAAGTTTCTTCGACCGAAAATCTGCTCGAGATGCCGACTGGTTTTATCACCAAATGGGAGAGCCAACCATGGCATGCTCTTGTAGTGGTCTTCAAAAGCCTCTTGATCTTTGTCACCGGAGATGAAAACAATCTCAAAAGCTTCTCCTCTTTCCTTGATTTCCTTGTATACATTTGCAATCTTTGCAGTCATATAACCTTGGCAACAGGAGTCCGAAAGGGTACAGAAATACAGACCAACTGTTTTGCCCACAAGCTGAGCTACGGGGACCTGTTACAAGAATCACAACGTATAAATGATCAGCATCATCCACTAGATTAATGATCAGAAGTATATTCCCTATTGAGTTGTTGTTTAGTGGTTGATAACAGTATAACAGGACTCCGCCATGAAGATAACCCAAATTTAAACCCGGATAGACATAGTGTTGAAATTAAATAGCTTCTCAATGGCATTAAATGAGCTGGCTATATATGCTTATGGTTAGATTCTATTGGATTTTAATAACTCGCTTCTCAAAATTTAATGATCGGCATGTCCAAAATCTAATGATGACTATATACAATCTCTGTATCTATATTTATTGACAGGCATTAAAGACAACCTAAATTTAAACCCTGATAGATAGATGTAGTTTTGAAATTAAATAGTTTGTCAATGGGCATTAAATGAGTCTGGCTATATATGTTTATTGTTAAATTTTATTGGATTTTGATAACTGGCCTGTCAAAATCTAATGGTGGGCATATCCAAATTCCAATGATCACTATATATAATCCTTGTATACATATCCATTGACAGACATTGAATGAACCAGGCTATATATGCCAATTGTTAGATTTTATTAGATTTTGATAACTAACCTAATGGTGGGCATATCCAAAGTCCAATGATGACTATATACAATCCTTGTATACATTAAATGAACCGGGCTATATATGCCTATTGTTAAATTTTATTGGATTTTGATAACTAACCTCTCAAAGTCTAATGGTGAGCATATCCAAAATCCAATGATGACTATATACAATTCCTGCTTATTTAATATGCCTATTGTTAGATTTTATTGGATATTGATAACTAACCTATCAAAGTCTAATGGTGAGCATATCCAAAATCCAATGATGACTATATACAATCCCTTCTTATTTAATACCCATATCTATTCATAGGGCACATATATATTGTTAGATTTTATTGGATTTTGATAATTAGCATGTTAAAGTCTAATGGTGGGCATATCCAAAATCCAATGATGACTATATACAATCCCTGCTTATTTAATACCCATATCCAATATGCATATTGTTAGATTTTATTGGATTTTGATAACTAGCCTGTCAAAGTCTAATGCTGAGCATATTCAAAATCCAATGATCATGACTATATACAATCCCTGCTTATTTAATACCCATATCCAATATGACTATTGTTAGATTTTATTGGATTTTGATAACGAGGCTGTCAAAGACTAATGGTGGTCATATCGAAAATCCAGTGATAACTATATATGCCTATTATTAGATTTTATTGGATTTTGATAATGAGCCTATCAAAGTCTAATGGTGGGCATATCCAAAATCCAATGATGAATATATACAATCTGTGCTGATTTAATACCCATATCCAATATGCCTATTGTTAAATTTTATTGGATTTTGATACTGAGCTTGACAAAGTCTAATGGTGGGCATATCCAAAATCCAATGATGACTATATACAATCCCTGCTTATTTAATACCCATATCCAATATGCCTATTGTTAGATTTTATTGGATTTTGATAACTAGCCTGTCAAAGTCTAATGGTAAGCATATCCAAAATCGAATGATGACTATCCATGCTTATTTAATACCCATATCCAATATGCCTATTGTTAGATTTTATTTAATACTCATATCCAATATTCCTATTGTTAGATTTTATTTGATTTTGAACACTAACCTGTCAAAGTCTAATGGTGGGCATATCCAAAATCCAATGATGACTATATACAATCCTTGCCTATTTTAATACCCATATCCAATATGCCTATTGTTAGATTTTATTTGATTTTGATAACTACCCTGTCAAAGTCTAATGGTAGGCATATCCAAAATCCAATGATGACTATATACAATCCTTGCTTATTTAATACCCATATCCAATATGTTTATTGTTAGATTTTGTTTAATTTTGATAACTAATTGTCAAAGTCTAATAGTGAACATATCCAAAATCCAATGATGACTATATACAATCCTTTCTTATTTAATACCTATATCCATTAATAGACCAATTTAATACTATCCAATATCCCTATTGTTAAATTTTATTGGATTTTAATAACTCAAAATCTAATGGTGAGTACATCCAGAATCTAATAATAACTATATACAATATTTGCTTATTTAATACCCATATCAAGCCACATATTTATTGCGAAGATGTAAAACTTTTTATATAAAAAAATATTTTATAATTTTTTGAATAAATTAACGGATCAAAAAAAAATTTAATTTTTAATTTAATGCCCATTAAGGAGGCAAATCGTATTTGTTGCCCAGATATAGAGCCTCCTATATGAAAATGAATTTTATAATTGTTTGAACAAATCAACCAATCAAAAGTACTTTATACTTTTAACGGCATTTAGCAAGTTAATTTGTAAACTGCACACCCTAAATTATGAATATTTGTTTTCTTGTTTAGCTTCATCTCAATACTGCCGACTGCTTACGGCGGATTTATTACATTAAACATTCAGAAGAAGTCTGAATATGTAGGTAGATCTATATATAAGAGTTAGACTATCCAAAATCGAGAAGGAGTCTGAATATGTAAACATATCTATATATAAAGGTTTTGGTGGTAGCATTAATTATTTGTAGGAGACTATTAATGACTAAGAACAAGTCTGAATATGTAGACAGATCTATATATAAGAGTTAGACTATCCAAAATCAGGAAGAAGGAATCTGAATGGGTAAACAGATCTATATATAAAGGTTTTTTTAAACTATTCTTAAGAGACTATCCTAAAACCAAGAAAGAGTCTAAATATGTGGACATATCTATATATAAGGGTTTGTTTTTGTTATATAATGAACCAAAAAACAATTAAACGTGACAACATTTGAACAGTTCTGAAAAATTATAAAAAAAAAAAACGAAAGTCCTAAATTATCATAAAGAAATGAATATTTACAAGTAAAACTGAAAGATATAAAATATGTGTTGTCTCTTTTTTAATGGAAAGATGAAATGTTCTCTGAAAAGGAAAAAATCAACCAATCTTATTGCTGATTCTCTCTGAATGAGAGTCTATGATTCTGTATCCAGTTTGATAAGAGCGCAATGAGTATTATGTATATTTTTTCTTTGGTGGGGAACCGAGAAGCAGTAGCACATTAACCTGGGATAGCACCTAATAAAACACAGAAGACCATGAATTGGCTTACGTTCTAAACCTAAAGAGCTTCAAAGCTGTTAAATATCACCCAGGACATGCAACTCGTCCTGTCCACTTGCCCTCATTAAGAAGATTCACAAGCCCAAACTAAATGAGGAAGCACAATAAGGGATTTTCTTTTCAGAAGAAAGAAACAGTTCACGCTGTCCCAAGTGTATACATGTAAATCTTGCATCGTATCAAAATTCTGCAAATATAAGCCTTAAACAAAATTGTTTATCTTATCAAAATGCTAATCCTTCAGCCCTTATAATTCAGTGTAGAGAAACTGAAAATGTGGAAAATAGGAACAAAAATACAGATGTTTGTTTTCAAAATCTGAAGAACAAAACAAAGTGAGTAGCATCTAAGTAGCGAATATACTGCTTGAATCAATCTTGAAGTCATGATTGAAGGCAGCATAGTGAATAACCTCTGCGGTAGTCTAACTAGCCGGAGGAATTGCTCAGTAAGTTATGGAAATTCTGGTTATATTCAGATAAAAATTCAGCTAGGATTTTTGTAAATCCAAGTTATAGTTGTTAAACTTCAAAAAGTTTAGGTGTCCTAGACCTTTTTGATGGTGCTGAATCCATTTCCACCATCAAAAGCAAGATTCAAACACTGTTTCTATAAAAAAAATTGAAATATTTTTGTCCAGATTCTGACCACTTTTGGCCGTCCCCGCAATTCCTCTATCTCATTAGAGGACTCCATAGCCTTAAATTCCTTTTTTCAAAAATATATCCAAGATGTGGTTCTGTAGTTCTGTTCCTTGTAGATGTGATTGTAGGAGATGTTCGGAAAAGTAAGTTCCAATGAACGAATGCACTTCATCCAATTTGGCAACAAAAGAAAAGGGAGGATGGAATCATCCAATTTGCCAACAAAAGAAAAGGGAGGATGGAATCGGGATAGCCCCTGAGCCCATCGATTCAGACAGGTTCTGCTCGACCATTGTGCTTAATATTTTAAGCACAATGAGAGCTTTTGCTCGACCATTTGTCTATACAATTCCCATGTGTTTTGTAGAAATAGAATTTTTCTTGGTGTGAATACATGAATCATGGCATAGAACATTGAAAGTAGAAATCAGATCTCAATAACTCACCTGGGTACCTCCATGCTTGATCACAAAGTCACGCTCATCAGAAACCAAGAGTGACTCCAGTGTCTGTGATTCTCGTCTGGCTTTTTCCTTCGCTTCAGCCGCTTCAATCTCATCCAGCCGCTCTTTTGTAAACGGGTAATACTTGGTTCCATGTCCTGTTATGTAAAAATATGCACTTTCCGGCAATTCCCAATGTAATTTCCCATCTGGATGTACAATGACCACGTTTGGGATAAACGGAAGTCGGAAGTAGCGAAACAATTTCTTTATAGTCTTGTCTCCCAATGGCAAAGCCAGCCATGGCATCCTCTCATAATGCTTTTGAAAGTCTCTTTCCTTTTCATCATCCGACAAGAACACAATCTCAATGGTTTCCCCTCTTTCCCGAAGCTCATCGTAAAACTCCAGGAGATATGAAGTGAAATTATAGCAGTCATTAGGGCCGTTGACCGAGAAATAAAGCACTACAGTCTTCCCCAGAAGCTCCGCTACTGGAACCTGTTGGCAAATACCCAAATTGACACCGAGTCCATAAATAGAATCTGTGCACCTACTTTTCCTAAATCCTTACAGGAAGCAATTATTGCTTAAAACTCAATCACCCAATTCAGGATATGTATTCATTAGGTTTAAGACATACATGTTCGATTATCAAACTGAAAAGAAGACATACATGTTCTATTAACAAACTGAAAAGGCTAATTCAATGCATTTATCAAATGAAAATGCCAATTGCATGCTTTCATTTTTATTCATATAATTTTTCATTTTTATTTATATAATTTTAATGGGTTTAATAGTTAAGAGTATGTGTTTCTTTTTATGGTTGTAAGTTTAAAATCAAAAATAGAATTAAACTTAACTACCTAACCATTAAGTAAAATGGTAAGTCAAATCACTGCACTGAAATGCCTCCATTGTCCCAAAAAATCTGATACACCAAATTGATATATTTACATTGATATATTTACATGTGACTTTAAATTAAATAATAATAACAAATAGCTGAACTTTTGGTTCAATTTACATTATTGCAGGTTTTATTTGAAATTGAGAAACAGCCGTCAATTAGGTGTCTGTTTAAAGATTTTTGAGTTGATTTAAATTAGAATGCATTTAAATTTTTTCCATCGATAAAATAAAAATTAAAATTATTCTAATGAAAAACTCTCATAAAATGTCCGGATCAGAATTCCATGCAAAAGAAAACACAAACAAAAATGCGAAAACACACACCTTTCTTACACTGTTGAATTAAAAGGGAAAAAACCAACCTTTCTTTCTCCATGGCCAATGACAAAATCTCGTTCATCAGACACCAGAAGGGATTCTAGAGTTTGTGCATCCCGAAAGGCCTTCACTTTGGCCCTCGCCTCATCAATCTTCTCTGCAGTGAAGGGATAGCCCTCGAAACCGAATTCTTCAAAAACTTCCACGCCATAAGGGGTTATAATTTTGCCATCTTTATCCAGAACGACAAGGCTGGGAATATGATTCACCTGAAAGGCCTGCTTAAGCTTTTTCCTGGTATTCTCATCTGAGAATGGCAGGGCAAGCCATGGCATGGTGTGGTGAGATTCCTCGAAAGCCTGATTAAGTTTTTTCCTCGTATTTTTACCTGACAATTCCCATCGATCCTCAATGTCATCGTCATTATCACCGTCGTCATCATTACCCTCATCATCATCATTACTTTCACACTCACACTCAATACTATCACCGTCGTCATCATTACCCTCATCATCATCATCACTTTCACACTCACACTCACTACAATGAATGAAATCAGTAAAAACGAACACAATCTCGAAGTCCCCCTTCTCCAATAACTTCTTATAAATTTTGGCCAAAACGGGGGTGAAATCCCTGGATGCATGAAAACGATCAGCAAAATACAGAGCCACATGTTTTCCTTCCAGTTCTTCAACTTTGACCTGCACATTACCATGGTTTCAGAACAAGAGCGGAATTTTAGACAAAAGTTAATGAAATGAGTGTACATATCAAAGCATAACAATCATACCCTTTGTCCATCGTTTCGGATCAAGAAATCACGTTCCTCATTGAAAAGCAAAGATCTCAAACTCTCGTGGGTGGCAGGTTTCTCCTGCTCATTGAGCTCAGACATATTAAGCGATAACACACGATCTCTCTCTGTCCCGAGTAGGCTTTCTCCTGATTTTTATTTTATTGCACTCCCAGCTCTGAGATTTCCTCAGAACAGAGAGGTTATCAGTTAATCCCCCGTCTATGTCGAAGGAGATGTAATCAGGTAAGCCTCCGATATGAGGGAGACGTTGTCAGTTATACTGTTCAATATAACAGTTACACCAAAAATTAATTTAGAAAAATATATTTAATTTGAAAATTTTAAAGAGTGGAATTCTTTATAGATACAAAGCATTTTGAAAGCAAATTTAAAGACCTATTAAGTAATTGATTTTAAATTTAAAAAATTGTGTTAAGTAATAAGAATGGGTTTTAGCTTGACTTTTTGGATTTTTGGACCGCCAAAAAATTAAAGGTGAAATTTTGATGTGTTATTTAAATTGGTTTTTTAATTATATATGAATTTAGCATTGTGCAAAATTTTTAGGGCACTTTAATTGTACAGGAATTAACCATCAGACTTGTGATTTCAATAAATTCCTGCCAGATTTTAGAGAAATTATACCACGAAAACCTACTAAAAAAGCTTCAAAAAAATTAATAACTCTTAATTAATATATAACTCTTATATTTTAAAATAAATAATTAAAAATAAATGTCCATAAATTTTAAAAATATAACCATATTTTAAAGTAAATATAAATTAATATAAATTATTCAAATTTATATTTATATTAAATTAATTATATAAAAGTTCAAAAATTATATAAATTTATATAATAATTATACTAATAAATTAGTAATTTTATGAGAAATAATCTAAAAAATATTTAAATTAAAAAATGCTTTAAATATAAATCAGAATAATTTTGTAAATGAATTAATACAAATGAACTAATTATATTCATTTACTAAATTTAAATTAAATAATATAATCATAAATGTAAAAAAAACTATAGCAAAAAATATAGAAGAATATTCCTTGAATTCACATCAATTAATTTAAATTTTTGCATTTAAACATAGGAACATGCTTATACGCGAAATTATAATTTTATAAAAGATAACATATTTTTAACATATTATACCTATTTAAATATTTGAGAATAATAATAAAAATTTATATTAATTAAATATATTTTTAAAATAATATATGTGTGTAAGAAATTTAGTAAATTTTAATTCAAATTTATGTCATTCATATTGATTGGTAAAAAAAATAAGAAAAATCACAATAATCATATATGACTTTATTCACATGAATGATGAACTAGAGGGAGGGGTTCTAAATGTTGAGTTAATCAAAATCATAATTGATCATTTCGAAAAAAAAATTAAGGGTAGTTCAATTGGCAAGGGCCAAGGAAATGAAGTATCATTGAATGTGAAACTTTGGGTTCAAATATTGTGCTATCTTGTGCTATCTCCCAGAAGGTGGACATGATAAAGATGTAGTCCTACCAAGTTTACAAAAAAAAAAAAAAAAAAATCATGTCAAGAAGAGCACTTTTGAAGGATGCTATTTGAAATTAGTTTAGATTTATTTTAATTTTTTCATTTTGTAAGTTAATCTTTTTTTGTTAAAAAATTTATGTATATGTGAGATTTTTTAAAAAGATTTATTGGAATAGCAAGTTTGGAGAGTGAAACTCTGAAAAAACCTTACATGTAGACAAATCCTTCACTAAAATACAAACATTTTTTAAAATTTTACATTTTTACAAAAAAATATTAAAAAAATCACAAAATTGCACTGCATTACAACTTAATAAATCTAACATTAAAATAAATATAAATTAATATTAATAAAAAATATATTTTCAAAATCACAGTGAAACAAAATAAAATATTAAAACTAATCATTTGGAGTTATTTATTGCATAATTTAATTTATACACAAAATAATTTGTCTGCCAAAAAAACTTTATGACACTCAAAGTCTACATATTAAACCACTTAAAACTCAAATTTGGAGATTTTAGGTAAAATTAATTCAAAAACTTAAAGTGAAAAAAGTAATTTAATTAGACAATTATCTAAATTTAATTAAATTTTCTTATTAAATTTCATATTTGAGTTATTCTAATGATCAAGCATTTTTTTATTTTAATGACCATTTATTTATAAAATCATTATTCACTTCATTACTTTCTTTGAATTTGAGTGGGAATAAGGAAATTTTTTGTGAAATCTTTGGTAAGATTTCTCGACCCTGAACCTTAGTTCTCTTAATTTATGTATTTTTTAATTTTAATGACAATTTATTTTTTAAAATCATTATTCACTTCATTCTTTTCATTGAATTTGAGTGAGAATAAGGAACTTTTTTGTGAAATCTTTGGTAAGATTTCTTTGGGCTGAACCTTAGTTCTCTACCTTAGTTCTCTTAGTTTATATTAGATCAATAACTAATTAAATAGTTAATTATTTAAATATATCCTTAAAATAGTATATATTTAGTTTAATATTTTATCTATAAAATATGGAAAATAATAAATTTATTCATATATATATAGGTGTTTAAATTATTTAATCTACATAATTCGAGCGCCCTAACATTTTAGTGAATTCAGGTGATAAAATCTATTTCATCTATAAGTTAGACTAAGCACATATATTAAATTATATAGTTTTATAAAATTTAAGATATAAAAATTTAAATTAATAAATCTAAAATTAAAATAAATATAAATTAATGTTACTTAAAAAATGAATGTCAAAACTAATGTCTTAGTCCAAGAGGAATTGCCCGGAAAGTTATGTAAATTCTGGTCATATTTAGAGAAAATCCAAGTTATAGTTGTTAAACTTCAAAATTTTAGGTGTCCTAAATGTTGTTGATGGCCCTGAATCCATTTCCACCATCAAAAACGTGATTCAAACAATGCCTCTACATGATTTTTTGAAAATTTTTTGCCAGCAACCAAAACTAATCATTTGAAATTAGATATTAATCACACAACCTACTAAATATTTAGTAATATTTTTGGGAATTCTACATGGAGCTATTACACAACATAATTAATATATAATATTTGTTTTTGGAATACCACATGGGGTTATTATGACAACATCTTCACTTGCCAACATAATTGTTTTATAAAACATGATTCAAACAATGCCTCTACATGATTTTTTGAAAAAATTTTGCCTGCAACCAAAACTAATCATTTGAAATTATATATTAATCACACAACCTACTAAATATTTAGTAATATTTTTGGGAATTCTACATGGAGCTATTACACAACATAATTAATATATAATATTTGTCTTTGGAATACCACATGGGGTTATTATGACAACATCTTCACTTGTCAACATAATTGTTTTATAGTGAACATAATTGTTTTATAACAGTTTATTAGTGGGTGTGTTTTGCCTTGCGGTCAAATTGCATTTGCTTTTTTCCTATCATTTTAGCCCAAGTTTCCGAAAAATACAATTTTTTTCTATTTTTCATTAATTCAAAAATAATTTTATAATTTCCTAGAAATGTGGATATAGGTCCTTTGCATAGGGGGGAGGGGGAGAGGAGGCAACAACGGTGGCAGGCTACACAAGTCATTTTGTGGAGATACTTTTACAAATTTCCAGATCATATATCATATGAAGTCTTTTTGTGGAGATACTTTTACGAATTTCTAGATCATATATCATATGAAGTCATTTTTTGGAGATACTTTTACAAATTTCTAGATCATATATCGTATGAATGTTTACAAAGGACTAGGTATGTATGGGAAAACAAGGGATATTATCATGTTTCATTGTGTGAAACTTTTACCATGTAGATTACGAAGTTTGTGCGAGAGAGAAGTTGCGTAGAGCTCTTAATTTTAGAGCTATGTATCCCTTTGTCTCTCCTTCTTCATCTCTCTACATTACCCCACAAACATACACATTGTTTCTCCATATCTATCTATATCACCCTCCCTCTGCCTCTCTCTCTTCCCATTCTCTCCCTTTATCCCTCCCTTCTATCTTTCTTCTCTCCTACTCTCCTCTCACCATCTATCTCCATCTCCCTTGTCACCCTCCTCTCTCTCTCTCTCTCTCTCTCCATATCCCTTGCTACTGCCTCACTCTCTACCTTTCTCTCTCTATATGTCTTTCTTATTACCTCCCTCTCTCTCCCACTCCAAATCCATATCTCTCGCCCTCCCTCGTAAGTCCTCTCTCTCTTGTCCTTCCTCTCCCATCTCCATATCTCTCCCCCTCCTTCTCAAGTCCTCTCTCTCTCTTCCTTTCTCTCGCCCACATCTCTCTCTCTCTTTCTCTCTCTCTCTCTGCCTCTCTCTACCCTCTTGCAATTTTTTTTTACTATCTCCCTCCCTCTCTCATTCTCTCTCCCCCTTCTCTCCATCTATACATACTCCCTCTCCATCTCTCCCTGTCACTCTCTATGTCTCTCTGTCACTCTCTATGTCTCTCTCCCTCAACCTTTCTCTCCCTTTACGTCTTGAACTTCGTCCTTCCCTATCGTTTCCTCCAACTCCATCTCTTGAGCTTCCTCCTCTCCCTCTCTCTATCTTTGGGTCACCCTGTCTATCTCTTACCTCTCTCCCACTCTCTCTCACTATATATATATATATATATATATATATATATATATATATACTCTGATAATTAGAGCATTATGCTTAAATAATTTCTCTTACCTTTCTCTCCCTCTCTCTCACTTTAGATTAAAAAAAAAATTACTCTGATAATTAGATTATTATGCTTAAATAATTTTACTTTTTAAGTTTCAAATGTATAGAAATATGATCTAAAATTTTCTAAAATATTAGAGCTACCTCCATCAAATATACATAGAGGGCTTCATGTCTTCCAATTGAAATTGTTAAGGTTTATTTCTTTAAAGGTAGTTTTAGGTTTTTTTCTTAATATTAAATATTTTATTATGTTAGATTTATTATAAAAAAATAGGCTAAATAAATCTAACAAATATTCAGTCAACTTTTATGGGTCTTTCTGTATTAATGGTAAACACTTTTGTTAATACCTATGGGTTATATCAACCACATTTATTATTTATTAATGTGGTTGGGCTAGTATATATATTATAATATAAGAAATTTCATATTATATTGAAATTAATAATGTTGTATTAATCCAAATTTAATAAATTTAATCTTAACATTAAAATATATTAATATTAAAATTTTTATATTAATATCATTTCATCATCCAATTTAATAAGAATAATAATATTTTTTAATAATAATATTAAATTTAATAACATTTTTACATGACATTATAAAGAAAATCCTAGAAAAAATTAAAATTTAAAAATATTTAATTTTAGATAATTCAAATTTATTTTATAAAGACTCCATAGGGCTCTAGTGAGCCATTGGATTGAGCTGAATTGGGTCATTGGATTGAGCCATAGCACTCGATCAAACTCTTGTTAACCACGTAAGTCCCATGTTAACCATGATTGAGCTAAATTGAGCCAGAGTGCTTGATCAAACTCTTGTTAACCACGTAAGTCTCCTGTTAACCACGATTGAGCCATAGCGCTTGATCTTGTTAAACACGTCAGTCTCTTGTTAACCACGTAAATGGCTCTTTTTAGACACATAAATCTCTAGTTAACCATGTAAATGGCTCTTTTTAACCATGTAAATCTTTTGTTAATCATGTAAATGAGTCTCATTAACCACACCATTGGATTGAGCCATAGCCCTCGATTGAACTCTTTTTAACCACGTAAATGGAAACTCTTGTTAACCACGTAAATGGTTGTTAACCACCAGTAAATCTAAATCTCCTTTAACCAGCACTAGGTCGAACTCTTGTTAGCCACGTAAGTCTCCTGTTAACTACATAAATGGAAACTCTTGTTAACCAGGTAAATGGTTGTTAACCACATAAATGGCTCTTGTTAACCAGTTAACCACATAAATGAAAACTCTTGTTAACCATGTAAGTCTCCTGTTAACCAGGTAAATGGCTGTTAACCACGTAAATGACTCTTGTTAACCACGTAAATGGCTCTTGTTAACCATGTAAATCTCATGTTAACTAGTAAATCTAACCAGGTAAATGGCTCTCGTTAACCACGTAGGTAAATGGCTCTCGTTAACCACGTAAATGGCTCTTGTTAACCACCTAAGTCTCCTGTTAACCACGTAAATGGAAATTCTTGTTAACTATGTAAGTCTCCTGTTAACCACGTAAATGGCCGCTAACTACGTAAATAGTCGTTAAATACCTAATTGGCTCTCGTTAACCACTTAATGGCTCTTGTTAACCACTTAAATCCCCTGTTAAAGTAAATCTAACCACATAAATCTCATATTAACCACGTAAATGATTCTTGTGAACAACATAAATCTCCTCTTCTTAACCACATAAATCTCCTGTTAAAGTAAATCTAACCACATAAATCTCCTATTAACACCAGTAACCATTACTTAACGATCGAACTCTCGTTAACCACGTAAGTCTCCTATTAACCACGTAAATGGCAACTCTTGTTAACCACGTAAGTCTCCTGTTAACCCCTAAATGGCTCTTGTTAACCACTTTTAAAGTAAATCTAACCACGTAAATGGCTCTTGTTAACCACGTAAATCTCCTCTTGTTAACCACATAAATCTCCACCATTAATTAATGATGGAACCTCTGGTTAACTATGTAAGTCTCCTATTAACCACATAAAATAACCACGTAAATGGGAACTCTTGTTAACCACGTAAGTCTTTTGTTAACCACGTGAACTCTTGTTAACCACTTAACCATCGAACTGTTGTTAACCACATAAGACTCCTGTTAACCACGTAAATGGGAACTCTTGTTAACCACCTAAGTCACGTAAGTCTCCTGTTAACCAGGTAAATGGTTGTTAACTACATAGATCGAACTCTTGTTAACCACGTAAGTCTCCTGTTAACCACTTAAATGGCCATGTAAATGGAAACTTATCGAACTCTTATTAACCAAATAGAAACTCATCAAACTCTTGTTAACCACGTAAATGGAAACTCTTGTTAACCACGTAAGTTTCCTGTTAACCACGTAAATGGAAACTCTTGTTTCCTATTAACCACGTAAATGAAAACTCTTGTTAACCATGTAAGTTTCTTGTTAAACACTTAAATCTTCTATTGTTAACCACGTAAATGGAAACTCTTGTTTCCTATTAACCACGTAAATGGAAACTCTTGTTAACCATGTAAGTTTCTTGTTAAACACTTAAATCTTCTATTAAAATAAATCTCCTGTTAACCACCTAAATGGTTCTTGTTAGCCACATAAATCTCATCTTGTTAACCACATAAATCTCCTGTTAAACTAAATCTAACCACATAAATCTCCTGTTAACCACGTAAATCTCGTCTAACTCACTCCATAAATCAAGCTATTTAAATTTCAAATTTAGGATTCAATTTAGATGCTCGAGCGTGTCATAAACTCCATTTTTTACCCTAGCCGACTTAGGTCTAAATTTGTCCTAAACTCCATTTCATAAATCCCATTTTTTACCCTAACCGACTTAAGACTAAATTTGTCCACAGGTGGTGAAATGGAAGAGTTGATCATTATGAATTTTATTTAAATTTCAAATTTAGGATTCAATTTAGGTGCTTGAGCTTGTCATAGACTCCATTTTTTAACTTAGCCGACTTAGGACTAAATTTTTCCTGAAGTGGTGAAGTGGAAGAGTTGATCATTATGGACTCAGGAATGAATCTTCTATCCAATGGCAACTTAGGGCTAAATTTTTCCTCAAGTTGTGAAGTGGAAGAGTTGATCGTATTGGATTCATGAAGGAATCCTCTATCCAATGGCATATGAATTTGACATTTTCCAATTCATACATATTTAGAGTCATCTTCAAAAGGGTAGTTCTAGTTTTTCAATTTATTCAAATAGTTGGAATCTAGTTTTTCAATTTATTTAAATAGTTGGAAAAACCTTAAGGCCTCTTCAAAATGCAATTGAAATATTACTTCATCTAAAAATAATAAAAAATATACTTTTGCATAAAAAAAATAAAAAAATAACTTTTTAATATGAAAAACTAATAGTTATGATACATTATTTTTTTTAGATTACACATTTTAGACTAAGTTATGCCATGTAGACAATATTAATATTTTTTGCAAAAAATATCATTAGGTGAACAACATAATTCTCCACAATTTATAACAGTTCTTATATAAATTTTAAGGGCTTCAATTCTATAAAAGAGGAAAAACTTGAAATTTCATCACCACATTTGGCCCAAAAGTGTAACCCATCTTCATGCTTTCACTCTTATCACTTCAATTTATTTTAATGTGATATCATTTTATTATTAGTTAAATTTAAATATAACATGCTTATTAATTTTATGTTTTAAAACATCAAATTATTATTACTTATATTTATTTTAATGTGATATATTTTTTGGTCAAAAAAATATTTTATTATTTATTATTAATTAAATAATTTTTCACTAAACCACCCAAATTAAGAAATTTTAACAATTAAAATTTTTTATTTTTATTATTTTAAATTTAATATTATTTTTTCAATAAAAATGTAATTAGAATAAAATAAAGTAATTTAAATAAAATTAATATTTGTAATACTTTTATTATTAATTATTTTTTTTAATTAGCAAAACTAAATACCTCCCAATTTTTAAACACTATAAGTTCTGAATTCAAGATATAAATCTCTTTTTAATTGTAAATTTTGTCTCACGTAGATGTAAATCTTTTCCTGAGTGTAAGATTTTAGGGAATGTTTGCACCTCACAAGATTTGATTTTGAGTCAAGATGGATCTATATTGGTTCTTAATAATACTATATATCTTATATAAATTTCACATCTTTATACATATTATTCTTATTTTTAATTTGATCATGAGTTAAGATGGATCTATATTGATTCTTAATAATACTATATATCTTATATAAATTTCACACCTCTATACATATTATTCTTAGTTTTAATTTTATTATAATGTACACCTCTATACATATTATTCTTATTTTTGATTTTATTATTATGTTGATAATTGCAGAAGAGGGCTTCCTATTTCAACTGAAGGTGAATTTTTGTTGACTTATTATTATTGATTCTCAAGATAATATACTCATAATTTTATTATTATGTTGATAATTGCACAAGTGGGCTTCCTGTCTCAAGTTAAAATGGACTGTAGTGTGTTACAAAGTTTGTTAGGTTGCATTGACTTTATATAAATTTTAAAAATTATATTTGTGCAAAATGTGGCTGTGATCCACCAATTTCCTAGGGATTTGAGGTTATTCCAATTCTAATAAGTTCATATTCTAATTAGATGGGTAAATTAATATATAAGCAAAATTTATTAGGAAAATGGTGCATTTTACAATAAGATGTGTAATTTCTCTTTTTTTCTCAAGTTAAAGTTGACCCATAACCCATAACCTTTTTATACATGGTTAATAAGATAAATGTGTGCATTGGTAAAGTATTGTTTTCTATTATAATTATGGAGCCTTCCACTATATCAACCACATTAATATTTTTAATGTGGTTGTACTAGTACATAGTTTTATTTAGTTCTTAATTTTGTTATTTCTATTCATATTAATATTAGATCATACATAATATTCTTATTTTAAATTTTGTTAAAATGTTATATATTATTATGATTAGTTATTAATAATATTATTTGCATTTATATAAAATTCACATATTTAACATTATATATTTTTTTAATTTTATCAAAATTCCAATGATTTCCAATAATAATTATTATTAATTGTATAGGTTTATTGATTAAATTTAAAATTTCATTAATTATGAAAATGAATTATCATTATTTAAAATTTTACATATTGAATGAGCATAATGGTTAAAAGCATGTGTTTCCCACAAACAAGAGGTCTCATACACCAATTTGATGTAAGGCTTGACACTGACCTTAAAATTAGATAATAATAATAATTAATCAATAATATATTATTTAAATTCATTTTCAAAAAATCTACTTATTATAATTATTCTCTAAAATAATTACTTATTTTTTTATTAATTAAAATAAAATTACATATTAAACTGTAAAACATCTCTGTGCACATCTATCAACCCCATAACATTATTTTCTAATTTCTTATATTAATGTTTAATAAAACAATCATATTTTGCCACTGCACAAACTGAGAGTATTTCTGACATGTGCATACTCAGAAGTTAAAAATTGAACGAAACACAAACATTTTCCTATATTATCAATGTAATGGGAAACTCCAAAATTATATATTCTTCAAATTCAACTCGAATGCACATTGAACATAGACTGTGAAGTGTTCAAGTTATTTGTTAGGAATACAGAGGGCTTTCACTTGACATCGTCAGCTATCTAAAGGTCTATCCCTCGACGTTATCCGTGGGACATATGATATGTTAACGAGCCACCTTTTATCATCATTACTTTTCATCCTTGTAACAAACATCTCCATCACAGATAACTCATGCGGCATCAATCTCACCATCGGTCCTTTGTCCCTTCTCCTTCTCCTCCTCCTCCACCCCACCTGGTTCCGGTTCGGTTTCGGTTTCGGTTTCGGTTTCCGTTTCCGTCCCCCTACTTGTGTCTTCTTCGCTGTCTGTTTGATACTTCAAAGCACAAGTCAGATGAAATTTGAAATCAGAATCAGCTCCGCATGGAACCTTATAGCACCATGCAAATCCATCATGATAGCAATGCTCACAGCTAAATTTACGAATCCGTGTCAATACAAGGGGACCCTCCTCGTTAGACACGCGGGAATATATCTCCTTCGGTGATGTGTGTGCCAGCTCTTCCACCGCCCTCTCAATATGAGCGTCACTGAAGGGAAAAGCCACGGCCCCATAGGTAAGCAGAGGATCTAGGGCTTCATCTATCACAGTTTTTCCGTCTGGGCCAATCAAAATCAAGGAAATGTCTCTACTACCGAAAATCTTCTCGAGATGCCCAATGGTTTTATCACCAAATGGAAGAGCTAACCATGGCATGCTCTTGCAGTGGTCTTCAAAGGTCTCTTGATCTTTGCCACGGAAGATGAAAACAATCTCAAAAGCTTCTCCTCTTTTCTTGATTTCCTTGTATACCTTTACAATCTCTGCAGTCAAACAACCTGGGCAAGAGCCCGAAAGGGTATCGAAATACAGACCAACTGTTTTGCCCACAAGCTCAGCTACGGGAACCTGTTACAAGAATCAAAACGTATAAATGATCAGGACTATATTAACGATCAGGACTATATAACGTATTGAGTTGATGTTTAGTGGTTGATAACAGGACTCTGCCGTGAAGACAACCCAAATTCAAACACTTACATACTTATTTCTGAAAATAAGTAGCATGCCAATGAGAATTAGATGAGTCGCTTACATACTTATTTTTGAAAATAAGTAGCATGCCAATGAGAATTAGATGAGCCGCTTTGTATAAGTTTATTGTTGGATTTTAATAACTGGTCTGTTAAGTGAGTATATACAAATCCTTTTGGATAACTTGTATGTGAGGTAGGCATATACAAGGTCCTCATTTAATGTCCATTGGCAGGTCACATATTTGTTGCTCCTATGTAGAGCTTTTTATACAAAATTTTAAGTGCCCCAGAAATTTTTGATAATGCTGAATCTATTTCCACCATAAAAAAACCATTCAAAAGCTTCAATTACCTTATTTTTTGAGTCTTTTTACTAAATTCCAGCAAAAAAAATGCTACCATCTAAATAGTTTATTGGGTCGATAAACAACACTTTGTAAACTGCACACCCTAAATTATGAATATTTGTTTTCTTGTTTATCTTCATTTCAGTACTTCCAGCTACTTACGGCTGATCTATTATCCAAGCGAGGGATAGCATAGGATTCACGCAAATTTTTTTTAAATGAAGATTCACTTAAGTTTTTTTTTTAATGAATTTGAACACGGAATGAGAATCTATGATTCTGTATCCAGTTTGATAAGAGCGCAATGAGTATTATAAGTAATTTTTCTTTGGTGAGGAACCAGGAGGCAGTAGCACATTAACCTGGGATAGCACATAAATAAACAAAGGAGACCATGAATTGGTTTAGGTTCTAAACCTGAGTAGCTTCTAGGCTGTTAAATATCACCGAGGACATGGAACTCGGTCTGTCCACTTGGCCCCATTATCAAGATTCACAAGACAAAACTAAATGGGAAGCACAATGAAGGATTTTTTTATTACCAGAAGAAAGAAACAGTTCACGCTGTGCCATGTGTATAGATTTAAATCTTTATTCATATCAAAATTCTGCAAATATAAGTTTTAAAAAAACGGTTTATCTTATCAAAATGCTAATCCTTCAGCAGATATAGTTCAGTGTAGAGAAATTGAAAATGTGGAAAATAAGAACAAAATTACAAATGTATTTTTTCAAAATTTGGAGAACAAAACAAAGTGAGTAGGATCTAAGTAGCGAATATACTGCTCAATCAATCCTGAAGTCATGATTGAAGGCAGCATAGTGAATGACTCTTGGAGCTGAATCAAGATCTGAAGTCATGATTGAAGGCAGTATAGTGAAAAACCTTTGGAGCTGAATCAATTCCTTTTTAGAAAGCATATCCTCAATGTGGTTATGTTCTCTGTAGATGAAAGTATAAGAGATGTGCTGAAAAGTACTTTCATCCAATTTGCCAGCAAGGGAGGATGGAATCCAGAGAGCCCCTGACTCAATCGATGGAGCTTTTCGAATTTCCAAAAATATTGTGCTTAATTGAACTAAAAAGCTCATAAAAAAATTTGCTCATGAAAAAGCTAAATCCTTCTCTATATTAGATTCATATTTAAAATAAATCTATATTTAAGATGGATATATGTTGATATTTATTCACAATGAAAGACACATTGTGCTTAATTGAGCTAAAAAGCTCATAAAAAAAATTTACACATAAAGAAAAAGTTAAATCCTTCTCTATATTAGATTCATATTTAAAATAAATCTATATTTAAGATGGATATATGTTGATATTTATTCACAATGAAAGACACATTATGCTTAATTGAGCTAAAAAGCTCATAAAAACAATTTACACATAAAAGAAATTAGATTTCTCTTCATGTTAGATCCATATTTAATATAACTCTATATTTAAGATAGATAATAAATTCATATTTAAGATAGATATATGTTGATATTTATTCACAATCAAAACATATTATACTTAATTGAGCTAAAAAAACTCATTAAAAAAAATTGCAAATAATTTTTTTTTTATGTTAAATCCATATTTAAAATGGATATATGCTGATATTTATTCACAATAAAAAAAACTCTATTCAACCATTTTTATATATCATTCCCATTTGTTTTATAGTAAATATTCAAACATTTTTATATACCATTCCCATTTGTTTTATAGTAAATAAGACTTATTGTTTTGCTGTGAATACGTGAATCATGTCATAGAACAATGAAAGTAGAAAACAGATCTCAGTAACTCACCTGGACACCTCCATGCTTGATCACAAAGTCACGCTCATCAGAAACCAAGAGTGACTCCAGTGTCTGTGATTCTCTTCTGGCTTTCTCCTTAGCTTCCGCCGCTTCAATCTCATCCAGCCGCTCTTTTGTAAAAGGGTAATACTTGGTTCCATGTCTTATGTAAAAAGATGCACTTTCCGGCGCTAATTTCCCATCTGGATGTACAATGACCACGTTTGGGGTAAACGGGGTAAACGGAAGTCGGAAGTAGCGAAACAATTTCTTTATAGTCTTGTCTCCAAATGGCAAAGCCAGCCATGGCATCCTCTCATAATGCTTTTGAAAGTCTCTTTCATTTTGGTCATCCGACAGGAACACAATCTCAATGGCTTCCCCTCTTTCTCGAAGCTCATCGTAAAACTCCGAAAGATCTGAAGTGGAATAAAAGCAGTCAACAGGGCCGTTGACCGAGAAATAAAGCACCACTGTCTTCCCCAGAAGCTCCGCTACCGGAACCTGTTGGCAAATACCCAAATTGAGACAGACCATGATGAAGTAGAATCTGTGCACCTACTTTTCCTAAATCCTTACAGGGCGCAATTATTGCATAAGACGCAATCACCCAATTCAGAATATGTATTCATTAGGTTTAACAAATACTTGTTATATTATCAATCTTAAAAATTCCAATTCAATTTATTTATATTGTTTTTTATTTTTATTCATATAATTTTAATGAGTTTAGTGGTTAAGAGTATGTGTTTTTTATTTGTTTTTTTTTAAATTCAAAATCAGAAATAGAATATGAACTATTTTCTAGACTTAAATCTAAGAGTCAAGTCAATTTAACAATCTAATAAACAAATCATATGACAAATCAAATCACTGCATTGAGGTGCTTCCCTTATCCCAAAACTTCTGATACACCAATTTAATATATAACTTACTGTTAACTTTAATAATAAAATCACTTTTTAATTCCATTTACATTTTAATCTTCGTCCATTGCATATTTTATTTGGAAGATGAGAAACAAAATTTAATTGAGTGATTGTCTAAAGATTTTTGAGTTAATTTAAATTGGAATGCATTAAATTTTTTTCTATCAATAAAAATTTATCGTATTCATGAAAAACTCTCATAAAATGTCCTAACCAGAGTTCCATGCAAAAGAAAAGACAAACAGAATTGCGAAAACACACACCTTTCTTACACGGTCGAATTAAAAGGGGAAAAACCGACCTTTCTTTCTCCATGGCCAATGACAAAATCTCGTTCATCCGACACCAGAAGGGACTCTAGAGTTTGTGCATCCCTGAAGGCCTTCACTTTGGCCCTCGCCTCATCAATTCTCTCTGCAGTGAATGGATAGCCCTCGACACCGAATTCTTCAAAAACCTCCAAGCCATAAGGGGTTATAATTTTGCCATCTTTATCTAGAACAACAAGGCTGGGAATATGTTTCACCTGAAAGGCCTGCTTGAGCTTTTTCCTCGTATTCTCATCTGAGAATGGCAAGGCAAGCCATGGCATGGTACGGTGGGATTCCTCAAAAGCCTGATAAAGTTTTTTTTTTGTATTTTTACCCCACAATTCCCATTCCCATTCCCATTTAAGAACCGGTTCCCATCGATCCTCATCATAGTCATTGTCATCGTAGTCACTGTCACTCTCATCATAGTCATTGTCATCGTAGTCACTGTCACTCTCACTGTCACTGTCACTTTGACCCTCCCACTTAATGAAATCAGTAGAAACGAAGACAATCTCGAAGTCCCCCTTCTCCAGTAACTGTTTATAAATTTTAGACAAAACGGGTGTGAAATCCCGGGATGCATGAAAGCGATCGGCAAAGTACAGAGCCACATGTTTTCCTTCCAGTTCTTCAATTTTCACCTGCACATTACCATGGTTTCAAAACCAGGACGCAATTTTAGACAAAAGTTAATGAAATGAGTGTACATGTCAAAGCATAACAATCATACCCTTTGTCCATCGTTTCGGATCAAGAAATCACGTTCCTCATTGAAAAGCAAAGATCTCAAACTCTCGTGGGTGGCAGGTTTCTCCTGCTCATTGAACTCAGACATAGTAAGCGATAACACACGATCTCCCTCTGTCCCGAGCAGGCTTTCTCCTGTTTTTTATTTTATTGCACTGCCAGCTCTGAGATTCCTCGGAACAGAGAGGTTATCAGTTAATCCCCGTTTATGAAAGAGATGTAATCAGGTAAGCCTCCTACATGGAGACGTTGTCAGTTATACCGTTCAATATAACAGTTACATTAAAAATTAATTTTAAAAAATGTATTTATTTTGGAAAAGAAATAAAAAGGAATATTTTATAGAGATAAACTGGTAAATTTAAAGATATATTAAGTAATTGATTTTAAATTTAAAAACATTGTATTAAATAAGAGGAGTTCAATTGTTGAATTTAGTCTTCTGTGATCTATATCAAGTATTATGAGACAAGTGTATTTACGCGGAAATACTTTTTTCATAATAATAGGAGTTGTTTTTAGTGTGGTTTTTTGGAATTTTTGTGTTGGAATCTGGCCGAAAAAATTGAGGTAAAATCTTGATTTGTGTTATTTAAACTGTTTTTTTTACTATATATGGATTCAGCACCCCTAAAAATTTTAGGCACTCCAATTGTTCAAGGGTTACACCTCAGACTTTTGATTTCAATAAATTCCTTCCAGATTTTAGAGAAATTATACCAAAAAACCCACCCTAAAAATTTCCAAAAAATTGACAATTTTTAATTAATATAACTATTATATTTTGAAATAAATAATTACAAAATATTTATATTAAAAATTGAAGTAAAATTAAAATTTCAGATAGTTTAAAGTAAATATAAATTAGTATGAATTATTCAAATTTATATTTATATTAAATTAATTATATAAAAGTTTGAAAATTATATAAATTTATATAATAATCATATTAATGAATATAATAATTTTATTAAAAAATAATATACAAAATATTTACATGGAAAAATATTTTAAATATAAATCAGAATACTTTTTTAAATGAAATAATACAATTGAATTTCAAAATAAATTTAAGTTTATCTTAATTTACTAAATTTAAATTAAAGAATATGATCATAAATTTTAAAAAAACTACAGCAAAAAAATATAATCATGAATTCACTTTAATTAATTTAAATTTTTGGATTTAAACATAGGAACATGTTTATACATGAAATTATAATTTTATAAAAGATAACATGTTTTTAAAATATTATACCTATTTCAATATCTGAGAATAATAATTAAATTTATATTAATTAAATATATTTTTAAAATGAAATAAAAACACTATTAAACTGAAAATAAACTATTATTTTATATATGTAATATTATATATATGAAAAATAAATATAAATTTTTAAATTTTAATTTTTGTGATTCATATTGATTGGTAAAAAAAATCAGAATAATCATATATGATTTTACTGGTGTGAATGATGAATCCAATAGAGGGTTTTAAATGTTGAGTAAGTAAAATCATAAGTGATTATTTTGAAATAAATTTTCAAAAAAAATGATGAAATATGAAGAAGGGTACTTTTGAAGAATGATATTTGGAATTAGTTTAGATTTATTTTAATTTTTTTTGTAAGTTAGAAAAAAAAATCTTAAAAATTTTGTGTATATGTGAGATTTTTTGGAGAGTTTTCTAGTTTTTCTTTCTAGAATCTCATAATTTTTTTTTATTGAAATCACAAATTTAAAAAGTAAAACTCCAAAAAAGCTCACATAGAGACAACTCCTTCATTAAAATATAAACATTAAATTTTACACTTTTACAAAAGACTATTAAAAAGAATTACAAGATTGGATTGCATTAAAATAAATATAAAATAATATTAATAAAAAAATTATTTTAAAAAGTACAATCAAACAAAACAAAAAATTAAAACTAACCATTTAGAATTATTTATTGCATAGTTTAACTTATACACAAAATAGTCTTTTTCGCCAAAAAACCCTTAGGGCAATCAAATTCTACATATTAAACAACTTAAACTCAAATTTGTAAAAAAATTCTAGAGGATTTTACTTAAAATTATTTTGAAAAATTACCGTGACAAAGGTTATTTACTTACACAATTTTCTAAATTTAATTAAATTTTCTTCTTAAATTTAATATTTGAGTTATTTTGGTCAAAGAGTCGCCAATACCAAAAAATCCAGCATGGTTTCCCTAGTTGCGGCTCAGGGCGGGTGCGATCCCCGGCTGACTGACGGGTGCGATCCCCGGCTGACTGACGGGTGCCATCCCCGCTGACTGACCTCTCAGCCACAGGGTAAGAGTGATTTTCAGGATTCACCCACTTATCAACCAAAAAAATATTTGAGTTATTTTGATGACATCATTATTGATCAAGCATTTTTTATTTTAATGGCAATTTATTTATAAAATCATTATTCACTTCATTATTTTCATTGATTTAAGTGGGAATAAGGAAAAAAATTTGAAATCTTTGGTAGGATTTCTTTGGGCCAACAACCTCTAATTCCAAGAATTTGAACCTTAGTTCAACCTGTAATTCCAAGAATTTGAACCTTAGTTCTCTTAGTTTATATTAGATCAATAACCAATTAAACAGTTAACGAATTAAATATGTTTAAAATTAGTATATATTTCTTTTAATATTTTATCTATAAAATAAGGAAAAATATAAATTTACTCTTTTATATATATATATATATATATGGGTAGTCTTCATGACATTTTTAATCAAAATTTCATAGAGGTTTGTAAAAACTTTAGTTAAATTGTTTAATCCTCATAATTGAAGTGCCCCAAGTTTTTTCACAGTGCTAAATCCATTTACACATTTAAAAATGTTTTTTAAATAACAAAAACTCTAGAAATTGTAGTTGCTGCATTTTGGTGAATTCACTTGATAAAAGCTATTTTATCTATAAGTTAGACTACACACATATATTAAATGTTATAGTTTTATAAATTTTAATATATAAAAAATAAATTAATAAATCTATAATTAAAATAAATATAAATTAATGTTACTTAAAAAAGGAATGTCAAAACTAGTCATTTAAATATTTAATAATATTTTTGGGAATTCCACGTGGAGCTATTGCACAACGTACTAAATATATAATATTTTCTTTTGGAATTCCACATGGGGTTATTATGACAACATCTTCACTTGTCAACATAATTTTTTATAACAGTTTATTAGTCCTTGCCTCACAGGGACTATAGCATTCACCTTGTAGTTAAATTGCATTGACCGTGCATTAATTTTGCTTTTTTTGTCATTTTAGCCAAATTTTCTGGAAAATGATTTTTTTTTCTATTTTGCATGAATTCAAATATAATTTTATAATTTCCTGGAAATATTATTTCTGGCTTCTCATTGGACTAATTCCTTAAGATGGGAAATAATTCCCCTAGTTTTTATTTTTGGTATTTGTGAGTACCTAACAATCGATTTAAAAATAAACAAAAAACTAATTTTATGAGTGGCCATTTCGGTAGTGAGTCCTCTGACATTAACACTAACACTCACACTCTTAATGTACTTCTATTTTCTATGATTACACAATTGATGTGGATATAGGTCCTTTTCATAGGGGGTGAGGGCAGGGGAGAGAACAACAGTGGCAGGCTACACAAGTTGTTTTGTGGAGATACTTTTACAAATTTCCAGATCGTATAGCATATCAATGTTTACAGAGGACCACGTATGTATGAGAGAACAAGGAATATTATCATGTTTCATTGTGTGAAACTTTTACCATGTAGATTACGAAGTTTTTACGAGAGAGCAAGGGGAAAATAATAGTGGTAGGCTACACAAGTCGTTTTGTGGAGATAATTTTACAAATCGTACGTATGGGAGAACAAGGAATATTATCATATTTCATTGTTCGAAACTTTTACCATGCGGATTACAAAGTTTGCGCGAGAGAGAAGTTGCGTAGAGCTCTTGATTTTAGAGCTATGTATCTTCATAGAATGATTAATATTGTTAATTTCAATGTTCTAATTTTTCCATGCTATGCAGTATTGATCTACATTATCAGGTGAGCATCATGAAGTGCTTATTAATCTCTTTCTAGTTCGGAATAGATAAAAGTTAATAGGTCAAGCTACTACAGTAGTGGTTGTGTGAAGGAAGAATGTGGTTATTTGAAGGAAGCATGTACGGAAGAAGCATGAAAAAAATAAACGCATGCAGAGGAAGATGTGCAAAGAATGGCATTAATAAATTAATTCAGTGTTTTTTTAGCATTAGTGTTAGAATTCAATCTTTACATTGGACGGGGTATGTGCAAGATAATTCATTATGCGAAGGTTTTACTATGTTGATCTTTTATGGAAAAGAAGAAATTAGAATGGGTTAGTTTCAGGAGAACTATGATTATGTATCATATGAAGGTATGTGCATAATAAGAAGCATGTGTAGATGCTAGAGATTTCATTACGTGAAGCTTTTATTGTGTTTAGATTTTATGGCGAAGACGAAATTACGATGGGGTATTTTCAAGAGAACTATCATTATGTATTGTATGAAGGTATGTGCAACATAATGGGGCTCAATAATGCCTTTAATTGACATTCAAAACTCCGCACACAAAACCTTCAAACAACTAGCTTCAAAATTGATATTAATTAATGATTATACGTTGTGAAATAAGTCCCTAAACATAAATTAAAAATTGATATTTGAATATTTATTATCTTAGTAAACTTTCAACAAAAGTTTAGCATGACATCCGCACACACACAATAAGTGTAACATCCTCCTCCCACACTTACCCAAGTTCATCGGTCCACTGGGGTAAATACGTGATGAAGAGTTACTATGATATGATTCAACCTCCTAGATCACCCAAGGAAGTGGAATCGAAAAAATAAACCCTTACTAAGCTTCGTCAAGTGCTACAAGACCTCGAAGGGCTAAACCACCCTTCCATGTGTCAAAACCCTGAGTTAACTTGCCTTTTCATTGATTTGGACTCCCAGTCACATGCAGAAGCTTGCATCCATGTGACTCTAGGCCTCCAGTCACATGCATAACCACTGCAAGGGTGCGGTTGCAGTCTTTTTTAGCTAGTTCTATGCCTGAGACTACAAAATTTGTGCCACCTTTTCAGGGCTAGACTCTAGGTCACTGCCTAGAACTTGATGAAAGTTTCCAAAATAATAAATGACACAAAGAAAAAGCTTCTAACACAAAAATTGATCAAGGACCTGGCCTAAGCATGCCTAATCATGACAAACATTCTCTCAAACACATCATGAGCACAAAATGTATAGTTCATAAACACACATCTGATCATAGGGATCTCATACTTATCTTAGAACCGTCAAGAAAGTCTAATGCCCTCTCATAATAGTTGTGATATCATCTATTAGTTCATGCATTCATTGACCATTCATATATTCTTGACACATGTCAAGAGCCATAAACCACTAGTAGAAAATGATGAAATTAGGGACTAGGCGACTAAAACATTTAGTCACCACAATTATTTCAAGTGAATTAATACTAAATTTGAGAAATTTTAAGTGATCAAACTAAAAATGACTAACATAAATGACTAATTTAGTTTAGGGATAAAATATATGACTAGATAATAAGTGAAAAAACTAAAAGTGACTAACTAAAATGACTAATTTAGTCCTAGACTAAAATATATGACTAGATAATAAGTGAAAAAATTAATAATGATTAATGTAAACAACACATATTCAAACCATGTAAACAACACATATGCAAACCTTTACATGTGCAGAGCCTCCATGCGTGTGTGTGAGGGAAGGTGTTTGATATCTTATAGTTGTTTTCCCTTCATCACCAAAGAGGCTTAGGCTATGAGTGGATTGGCCAAGAAACCCTCATAATTTGTTCCTTTGAGTTTTTGGGAAATCTCAACTTAAAGTCCAACTAGTGCTAATAGATGGTTTCAAAGGTGTTTGCTAGGGTTTTTAAACAAGGTCACTAGATCCCAATGCAATAGAGATGCCTTGGATTTGTTGAAAAGTAAAATACCCCACATGGCACCAAATGGGTGATTGATGACTACCAGCTAAAGGAATTAAACCAAATTAATTGTGGAGGTCAAAACTACAATTGAAAAAAAAGACACACATGATAATTCACACTAGAATTCATCCTCTCACAATCAAGAGTTGATGAATAAAATGTTAATTCTTTGATGAAGCCAATGAAACCAAGAATATCCTTATCAAGCCTTACTAAAGTTAAGAAAATATTCACAAGGAGGATATGTATTTGAACTAATTAAAAATTGAAAGACATGCTCTTTTTATTTCAAGAAAAACTTTATGGAGAAACTTGATATAAACAACTAATTAGAGTGACTTGAGCTACACTTGAGATGAATGGAAATGATTTCCACTGTAACCTAAGAGTATATATTCAATATGTTGAAATTCTATAATAATAACATAAGATTTACCAAGGGTCTAGACATATCTAAATACACTTGTGGGGTGGTCGCACTCCTTAGGGAAACTACCCTTCTAGATTGAAAGTCGTGTTCTTTTTTACTTCTAGAAAAAGTTTATATAGAAACCAAACATTGGTAATTAATCAAAGTGATTTGATCTACACTTTGCGATGAAATGGAATGATTCCAATATAACTCAAAAGTATATCCAATATGCCACAAGTAGATACTAATAACACATGATTTAGTAAGAAGGGTCAAGACATTTTGAGATACACTTCCAGGTTGGTCCTACTCCTTGGAGGCTTCTACTTTTCCAGTGTCATAAACATGGGACAAATGTCTCATTATGAATTTGAACTTAGATGAAGAAATAAAGAACTAAAAAAATACTACAACATTGATAATAACCAAATAAACCAACCAACCAATTACTCTTTTTCCCTTAATAATTTGGTTTACCCTAATTTATTACTTCTCTAGTCAAAATTACTCAGGTGAGGAAATAAAGAACTAAACAAATACTACAAAACCGATAATAAGTAGTTAAACCAACCAACCAATTACACTTTTTCCTTTAATAATTTTTTTACCCTAATTTATTACCCCTCTCGTCAAAATTTCTCCACAAAATTATCTTCGAAAACCCCTTATTGTCAATTTTTTTCCACAAAAATTATTACCCCTTCCTTGTATTTAATCTAATGGATTCTCTTTACAAATACAAGTTTTATTTTCCCAACACTTAATGGAGTATTATTTTTCTAGTGTTCACTCAAAAGTAAACTACTCATTCAAGTAAAATACACATTCGGATTTTGTTCAAAAGAAAAAATAAATGATAAGAATATTTGATATAAAACAAATAAAAATGGTGAACATTATTTTTCAAAGCCACTAACACAAAGAGGGTCCCATCAGACGACAATTTAATAGCTTTCAAAACTCACACCCTAATATGTGTGGTATGAAGCAGCAATCACATTCAAAAATTTGAGGGAGGATACAACATAAAGCATTGTAACAATAAGAATGAAATATGGACTCCCATGGCCACTAAATATCTCAGGGACAAATTTGCATAGCCCTTGCAGAGCATGACGTCTTGCTGGGGATTGGCATCACAGTAATCGTTGTGAGAAAATGGTTCAAATTTTAGTCACAGTCTCATTCAGAATCCCTTCAAAACAAATAGCATAGACTGGGCATTGCCAATAGTGGACTTGAGGTCACTCCTCCCACCTCAGTGAGACCATGGCGGTGATAGTGAAAATAAAACCTGTGACCCACAACAGGTCAAGCCCTTGGTTATAGTGAGAAGGAAGATTCAACCCACTACGTCTATGGAGAGTGGCGGGAAGAATGAGGGAGAGGACATGCCAACTATGCACAATTTAGGAGACAAAGACATGGTATTTGAGAAGACTATTTTTCTTTTGCTAAAGAACTCTTGAGAATAAATGGTACAATAAAATGACCCATTGCAAATCATTTTGTTGTGTCCATAGTAGGAACAATTACCATTAGGGCTTTCAGCGTTGAGGATCAATTTTTGAAGAAGAACTTAGGCCTTATTAACAAAAATTTGGGCCCCTTTTTCCACAGTTTCTAAGCCATTGAATGGTTGATTCAACGTCTGCAGGTGCTAAATGCATCTGTTATTTGCTCCTCTATTATTTCTATGGCTCTACTCCCACAGGACAACTTCAATCCTGGCATGAACAATGAAACTAAATGTCAAATGTGGGTGATTTCTACTATTAGTGAATGTTTTTATGTATAAGATGATTATTCCTAATAATTTGAACTAGTGTAGGTTTCGTTGGGATGGTCTTATCTTATGGTCTATCATTGAACATATCATTTGTTAAAAGTATACAAAACCAATGTACACTTGCAAACTACATTGTTTCTGTAGAACACATCAAATAGTACATGCAAATTCCTAGTGAAGCCCCAACTGTTATAGAAGTTCACAAACCACTGGATAATGGAGAAATTAGTAGTAAGATGGAATACCTGGCACAAACTTCCTTATACCACTAGGAAATAACTTTATGTACAAGTTCCAAGTGAAGCACTAGATAGGTAGTTGCTATTACTTTCCATCATTGTATCTGTATAAAGTTGCAGGGGGCTTTGGAGGAATAAATGTAGCTAGTAGGGCCCTGATCCATCCTCCATTCCTTCCACATGATGGTGATATCACTTTTCTTATAGGCAACTGGTACACAACCAATGTTTTAGTAATTTATTAATCCATCCCTGATACATGTACATCTCTTTAAATTGAAGGGACTGGCTATGTTCAACTTTAACTTGTACACCAAAATGTTCTCTTGCAATGCATCAATCTTTGACTATATTCTATCTTTGGGCAAATCCTTAGAAGAACACTTGATGTGGGAAGATCTATTGGTATTCTTGCTGCTGTTCACATTAATGCCCATAGGATACCAAATGAAATAGAAATTATAGTGGAACAATGTACTTATCATTGATCTTTATCACAAGGAATTTCATTAGATTTAGTATAGGTGTGTCTAGCCTTTCAACGATTCATAAGATTCAGTTTATTTTGATTTTATATGATGTCTGTTGAATCTTTCAAAGTGATAATAAATGAATTCGAGATAATGACTATGCACCCATTTAGTTGGTAAGTAAATACTATGCTCAAAGCTACGAGCTTGCCAAGAAATTCAAAACAAAACATGGAACAAGTTTTCAACAACATGGTAACAACTCATCCTCTTACAATGATCACAATCATGTAGAGACATTTCACACATGCTAAATATTTCCTAATCTGTATGAATATATGTAAGAAAATATAATGAATCAAGCACAATAGGGTGGAAAATACTAGCACAACTTGAATTTGGCTAATGTAAGGATTCCAATAAAATCCTTTAGCACAGGTTCAAATTATTTCATGAATCCGACACAATGAAAAACCGAAGACCCAAAATTGACTCAAGAAAGTTAGTGCACAAATAAACACATAAATCCTCTCTTTACAATGCTAGTCCTCCATCGAACCTAAAACTACCAAGGAATATGCATCTAGTTCTCCTCCTAGATAGAAGTACCAAATGTCCAATATTCTAGAAGCACTTCTTGTGAACAATTGAGGGGCTAGACTCATCATATTATGATTTTGAAATCCACATATTCAATACACATAATATGTGCATATTTTTAGGCGAACCTAAAAAAATTTCCCTGATAAAATTAAAAAGCAATATTTATCAAAATTTAATTTTATAAAATTTGTATAAAATTGGCCTTGATGTCATTCTTATTATGCTGGGCCAACTGTTGGGGATATTGCGGTGGCAGAATTGTGGTTTTGATCAAATTTTCCACCCCATTATCCTCCAATACTATCATGATCCTCCCTTTCAAAGAGACGATGTTAGAGGTTCCCTCTAAACAATGATCTACTCTCAATACTTAGTAGGCCTTTCTGCTTCCCACAAACAACCTTGTAGTCCTTCACAATAGGCTAAATTGTACAAATATTAATTTAAATCTAAGGATTCCATTTCTATGTGAGGAAGAGAGTGGAGAAAGAAAAGAGACCCAGGTAAATGATATAGGTTCACAGACAAATACATCAATTACTCTCAACTCAAATATAATACCTTCTGTATTGATACATATAGTGGTAAACCCAACTACACTTATGCACCTCATTACGCAAGCATAGGCTGCACAAAAGTATGATCAATGTTAGTATACAAATCATCCCTAACATCCTAGTAAAGCATTGTTACCGCATTAGGGAAAGCAATAACATCTAACACAAACACACTTAAGAATTCAAATGTACAACATAAAAAGACATTACAAGCACTAGCAATTGTTTCCAAACCTGGCACTCAAGGAACTTCCACAGTAAGACATGTTGCTGATTCAACATAGTTAATTGAGTTGTATCTTGCGAGTAATGACTATTTGAGAGATGTAGCAGTTGAAAATATAATTTTCTTTTGTTTTGTTTTCATTCCATTCCCTATATGTGGGTTGAAGTAAGTGACCTAAGGCATGTGTCTTTGGTTATTTGTCTTGGATTAATTGGTACTCTTTGAAAATATGAATTGGATCATTATTTCTCTATGTTGGAAGAGACACACGTGATTTCAATTCTAAACCATTTCAAGTGTAACACATTTCATTGTTTAACTATTTATTCTATTTTTTCCCAATATTCCCTTGGATGAATTATTCATCATTCATGTTATTTGTTGGCAACATAGTCTGGAGACTCTAGGAAGCCTCAAATTAAGCCTCATGATCCCTCTCATATTCTTCACATGAGTTCAGGTAATGATAATGTGAACTTGAGTGGGACAGATAAACATTTCATCCTAGTGAGCATGCATATATGTATGGATTTATGTTAATTTTAGATAACATTGGTATGTTCTACGCTTAAAAGTAATTTTACTTCAATTTTATTATTACCCTAATATCAATTTCCAGACTAGCAATCACATTAACATAATTGTAAAATGCAGATAGAACATAAACAATAACCATAAGACAAGCTAAGACAAGAGGACATAATATTTGGTGGATGCCAGGGAAAAACCCCTGTTACACAGTAATTTGTCACTGCCTTCCTGTCAGTCACCCTGCTGTGCCAATCACTAAGCTTCATGCCTTCTGAACTGGCCCAAAAACCCATTTTTCTAAAGTTTTATGCATCAGCGCGTCTGTTTGACAAATATCCGCGATTACTGGCGCTCCATAGTGTATTCAATGCGCTGACAGCTCGGAAGGACATCACTTTTCCGCGCTGGTCGCCAGCGCGCCTTTCCCATGTTCTTCCGCGCTGACATGACTTTCCCAGTTATGTAGACGCGGCGACATCGCGTCAGTTGCCTCATAATCCGCGCTGATCCAGTTTGGGCGAATTTGTTCAAACAACCAGCCTTCCAGATAACTTCAGGCTTGGTTGATAGCTTTGTGAATGTCGACCCCCTTCTATGGCATGTCTGTTCGACCCTTTGCAACAACTTCCCTTGAGGATAAGCTCATCCTTCCACCCTTTTAGGAGACTCCTTCTCCTATATAAACTCTCACCATTACCATGGGCAGCTTAGTTTTTGGATAGTTAGACATAGCTTGGATTGTATAGAGCTTATAGTGCTCAGATTGCTGCTACTATAGGTATTTGGTGTGCTAAGTGTGGAAGTGATTGATTGCTTAGGGAAGGTTGTTTTGTGTTGCTTGTGTGATGTGTGGGGTCGTTAATATGCCATGATTATTCTCACTTGAGAAGGTTTATTCCACCCATTTCCACCATTCTTCATCATGACATTTATTATAATTTATCATTTAAATCCATTTTATAAATAATTTATGCTCTCATGGATGAATGTTATTTATTCTCTTTTATTTTTAATAAATTGATTATTATGCATTAATTTATCAATGATAGTTCTAATAAGTTGGTTGTAACATCATTCGCCATTCTTAGCCTCCAAAGTAACTTCCAGATTGAAGATTTGATTTTTAAATCAGCCAACTCAGAAATTCGCTAGTTTAAGGAGTGACAGTTTTGCGGTTAAGATTCTGAGCAAATGAAGACGAATTTGGAAAATCCGGAACATGGGTTTTGTCCATAACGGGCCCAATTATCTTCACGAAGAACAGTTTGCCCAAATTCGGCTTGTACAGGGAGAAACGCAGGGTTCTTTGAGCACGATTTTCTCAGATTTTCAGTTGCGGCCGTCCTCCAAATCTCAGCTGCCAACCTAAATTCGTCCTGCTTTTGTTGAAGAGATGAGAGGGAATATATTTTCTTGTTGATCAATGGGTTAGAATCAACCTAAATTTGTAAGAGAAATCATGATTGTAATTATCCATGCTCTGATCTTCTTTATTTAAATGAAACCCAAGATCAGAGACGGGAGATGGAGAACGACTGTTTTTATAATTCTAGTTTCAGAACCAATGGTGATCGTAGAGTCTTGCTGAAGACCTGACTTTGTTATACTTTTGCTGATGCGATTAATATAAAGACTTAGCGTTCATTTCGTTTCTGCATCTGGAGTAACTTACGGCAGTGTACCATCGGTAGCCAAGGGCCCAGCTCCAACGGACACTTGCCGTTGTATTGTTATATGGTAAATTGCGTGTGGATTGTTTATCTTTCTTATATAGTAATCTGATATATCTTTTATGTGATATGCTATGCTTCATAATTGATATCTGAATCTGAACGAGTTCCTTGTCTCATGTCTCTGCATTTATTCGAATTGCATCTTTCAGCTATTTTTGTAGCGGAATGTTGGTATGAATGCTATTGTTATCAGATCTATGTGAAATAATATTTGTAAGACTTGAAAGCAATATTACTTCGTTCAGAAACATAGTCATATCATCCATTACTCTCATATTGCTGTAGAACGTGTACATACAGTTGAGGGTTGCTATTCTATTAGTGTGTTTTGTATATATGATTGACGTTCTTGTTTTACAATGAACTGCTGTTCTAAAATCCATTTGTAAATATTGTCTCATAAAGTAAAGTTCATTGAAATTACTTTTGAAGATTGTTATTTTATTGCCGAATGTATGTAAGTTGATGCCGAGAATTGAGAGTGTTGAACTCGCGAGATTTAGTTTCTTTCCTACCGTTCCTTTTTACTGCTGTTCCATTTCTGAATTGCCATTCCATTCTGCTTTCTTGCTGTTCCTTTTTACTTGCATTTATTGCTTTAGTGTGGGAGGAGGGTCAAGGCTGTTGTGAGACACAGCAGACGCTATTATGCTCCCAGGTCCATGATCCATACTCTAATTCTTTTTTTCATCGATTTCTAGAGGACTGAGTTATTATCCTCAATTGATGGTTGTTTGAATGAATGAGTTAGTTTAAGACATTTTCAGTTTCTTGTTGTTTCAATTAGATTTCTTTTTCAAGCATTCATTTACTTTTGGGTTTTAAGCACTATACTGCGAAACATTACTCTTAAGAAAATAGCCGCCTCAGACAGAGTACACTCTTGAAATAAAAAGTCGTCCCTGGGTTGATAATTAATGTGAGGTAATTAGGAGTTCACAAGACACCTTTTTATCGCTCCACATTTTGGCGCCGTTGCCGGGGAGAGTGTAGCCATTTCTAAAGAGTAGTGTGAATCTGACGAGTGCCTGCTAGGGAAGAGTTGGATCTTAAAAACGGAAGGTAAGAACCTGCGTACGGAGCATGTAAAAGCCCTGCTCCACCGTCCGCTTTCCAGCAGGACTCTAAAGAACCTAGAGTAGAAATAGATGTTTGAATTTTTGTGTGAATGATTAGGAAAAAGATAGAAATTTTTAAAAAATGAATCACATGATCTCACACAAGTGGTGATGTAAGCACCACCCATTTCACTAACCGATTGACAGGAACATTTGAAGAAGGAGCCTCGAAGAAACACATGAAGAACATCTTAAACTATGGTAAGAAATGGCTCACGTTTCTACTTTTGAATTTCCTATCAAAGATCTAGGAGGAGTAACACAAATGCACATAATTCCCCCATCTTTACCAAATTTTCATGGTTTAGCAAATGAAGATCCACATACATTTTTGTTTGAGTTTGAAATACTTTGTAGAGGATATGATTATTGTACTAATGATCAAAGATTGAAAGTGTTTCCTCTTACTCTAAAAGGAGCAGCTCTCCGATGGTTCATGAGCCTAGGTGGGAATTGCATCCAATCATGGGAGGACATGAAGAACATATTCTTGAAAAAGTACCAAGACTATTGCAAAGCCAATGAAGATATTTTCGATATGATACAAGGGGAAGATGAAAGTTTGGAGGATTATGTAGATCGATTTCATTATAACCTTCAAAAATCAAAATATAAGCATTTGGAAAAAGAGATCTTAAAAACACGCCTTCTTAAAGGAATCAAAGATAAATGTTTAGAAACCCTAAATCTGATAGGAAAAGGTGATGTTTTTCAGTTATCATATGATGATGTTTGTGAGTTGTGCATAAGGTATTCAAGAGGAATCTCCAAGGCTGGTAAGAATCCTAGAGATGTTTTTTCTTTGTTTTCCAAATCTGCTACAAGAACAGGAGACATAAGAGTTGAAATCAATGTATTGTTGGAACATTTTAAAGTTGATTTTATTAGCTCTCTAAATGAAAAATTGGATGTTTTGCAGGTTCATAAAAATGAAGAATGTGATGAAATGTTTTGTTCTCATGACCGAAAGGAGCATCTTATAGATATTCACTCTTCCTTACCTAGGATGGAAGTAGCATATCAAAGAGGTAAGAAAGCTGCAACAAGGCCTATAGGTATGGTTCAAAACACTCTTTCTTCATTGTCATACTTGCATAATCCATTATGGAATGCTAATGTGTTAGGGCAGCCATGTCAATTTCAATATAACCACCTATCTTGTTTACAAGTTGGGCATGGTTCATCTTATGATGGCATGACTACTCTCCCTCATCTTGTAGCACAAGCACATTCTCCATATTCTCCACCAGCTCTTTCACAACACCTTGCTTGCCCATTCACACAACCCAATCAGCCACATCATCAAAATGCTCCTGCTCAACTAATTTCACACCCCCACCATAATAAACCAGTACAACATGCTTACAATGTTGAGCTGGAAAATTTACCCACCCTTCCCACCCATTCTATCTCACATGTGTCATTAGAAAAAACCTACAATGAGATTCAGAATGTTTCAAATGCAAAAATTGTAGAAGCTATGGAAGAAAATGAGGTTTCTTTTACTATGCATCAACAAGCTATTTTAAAAGCCCAAGAACTTCATGATATGATGGCTATGCAAGATCAAAAAAGTAAAGGATACATTGAAGATTGGTTTCACTCCATCATTTGTTTGCAACATCACTCCATGCTTCAACAATTTTTGATATCATTTTTTCAAGGGAAGCTACCTTCTCATACCCTAATATCCATTAATATGCATTTTTCAAATTTGGGTATGTGCATACATGAAGCCGTGTTTCGAAAATGGCTTCACTGGAAGTACTCATACACGTAGTCATATTCATCCTTCAATCAAAGTAGGTTAGTGAATAAAATAAAACAAAATAAGGACATAAATAAGTGCATTTTGTTCTTTTGTAAAACTAGGGTTTTTGTTGCAACATGCTATGCAAATCAACATCGGTGATAATTTTTTTATAATTTGTGTATGTAGATGAATCATAATGGAAATAATAAATTCTACAAACACTCATTTTCATTTTTATCACCAATTTAAAAGAAAATGCTTGAATTTCATTTTTTTGGCTTACGGGCTTGATGAACTTTCTGGAAAAACAGTCGGGACAGTCATGTTTTGAGGGACCAAAAGTGAATATTTTTAAAACCTGTTTCTATCCTAGGTAGCCCTTGATGTCTACTTTCTAACCCAATTTGAATCACTCAATTTGGATTTGAAACGAAAAAGTTAGAACCAAAACATTGACAGGGTGTCTAGCGGGCAGCTCAGGAACAGAGTTGGGACAGTCAGTTTTTGGAGGCCTAAATGACCATATTTTTAAAACCTGTTTCTATCCTAAATAGCCCTTGATGTCTACTTTCCAATCCAATTTGAATCACTCAATTTGGATTTGAAACGAAAAAGTTAGAGCCAAAACATTGACCGGATGTCTAGCGGGCAGCTCAGGAACAGAGTTGGGACAGTCACTTTTTGGAGGCCTAAATGGATGAATTTTTAAAACCTGTTTCTATGGTAGATTCCCCTATGAATCTAGTTTACAATGCAATTGGAATCACTCATTTTCGATATCGTATGGGGAAGTTATGATCAAAATACTGACTGTCTATCGTAAATCAGCACCCTTAAAACTATGTTTTTCCGGCTGTTCCTTACAATATTTGACCTATCAATTCTTCTTGTCTTCAAAACCTGTTTCTATTGGAGATAAATAAATGAATCTACTTTCATTTCCAATTTGAATCATTTGAATCCGACATCAAACGAAAAAGTTACGCTTGAAATATCAACTGTTGGTCTAAGCCGGGTAATCGAAGATGACTCTATTATGCAGGTTGTTCTAAACAAATTTGACATATCATATCATTGAGTTTTTAAAACCTGTTTCTATTGGAGATACACCATTGAATTAGCTTTCATTTGGCTTTGGAATCACTCAATTTGGACGAAAAACAAAGAAGTTGTGATTAAAACACTGCTGGTTAGTATGATTGGCCACTGCTCTCCCGCAGGTAACAAATAAACTTTACTTTGTTATTTTCTCTATGGATTTGTTATATAGAGTAACTACTTGTTAGTTTTTTACATAATTCTTGGATTAAGGGAGCCCGTACACCTCTCTTTCTTCATGATTTAATGTTTTATTGCAGGTAGATACTCGTTTTTTGCAGGTCTTAGGAAAATAAAGAAGGTCAACTTATGGACGAATGATTTTTCAAAGAAATTTTTATAAAACAAAGGAATTTTATCCAAATCATTACCCAACGGATTCATAATAGAACAAATGAAGAATTGATTTCAATTTCAAGATTCATGTCTTGTCACTGCTGCCAAAACATTTTTCAAATAGATCATTTTTTTGACATAACATCATAGCTGTTGTAACTCAATTTATTTATTTACATACTGCTTTTTGTTGTTTCTTTTCTAATTTCTCTTATATTTTGTGTTTCAGGTGTTGCTTCATTCAAACTGTGACCCATCCTCAGCTTCAATACAGTGAACAGCTAATTCATTCTTTGCGTGCTTGCATTTTATGGTTGTATATTTTGCTGTTCCTTTTCTGAAGGAACAACATTTGTGTGCATTTTTTTTTGTCGTTCCTGCTGTTCCTTTTTCAAAAGGACATCATTGTCGTGTTGCTATTTATTTTCTAAAGGAATAGCACTTTTTGGTTCAGCCATTCATTTTGCTGTTCCTTTTTCACAGTACATTTTGTTGTTCCTTTTTCACAATTCATTTTGTTGTTCCTTTTCAAAATGGAACAGCACGTTTGCACTTTTCCATTTTGCTGTTCCTTTTCGAAATGGAACAGCACTTTTTGGCACTTTTACATTTTGCTGTTCCTTTTCGAAATGGAACAACACTTTTTGCACTTTCACATTTTGCTGTTCCTTTTCGAAATGGAACAGCACTTTTTGCACTTTCACATTTTGCTGTTCCTTTTCGAAATGGAACAACACTTTTTGGCACTTTTACATTTTGTTGTTCCTTTTCGAAATGGAAAAGCACTTTTTGCACTTTCACATTTTGCTGTTCCTTTTCGAAATGGAAAAGCACTTTTTGCACTTTCACATTTTGCTGTTCCTTTTCGAAATGGAACAGCTGCTGTTCCTTTTCGAAATGGAACAGCACTTCTGCACTTTCACGTTGGGTGTGTTTTTGCTGTTCCTTTTGAAAAAGGAACAGCATTTGGTGTGTTTCTGTTGTTCCTTTTTCAAAAGGAACAGCAGTTTGAGTTTTTGCTGTTCCTTTTTCAAAAGGAACAGCAGTGCATGTTTTTGCTATTCCTTTTTCAAAAGGAACAGCAGTTTGAGTTTTTTTGCTGTTCCTTTTGAAAAAGGAACAGCAGTTTGAGTTTTTTGCTGTTCCTTTTGAAAAAGGAACAGCAGCTTGAGTTTTTTTTTTTTTGCTGTTCCTTTTGAAAAAGGAACAGCAGTTTGAGTTTTTTGCTGTTCCTTTTTTCAAAAGGAACAGCAGTTTGAGTTTTTTTGCTGTTCCTTTTTCAAAAGGAATAGCAGTTTGAGTTTTTGCTGTTCCTTTTTCAAAAATAACAGCAGTTCGAGTTTTTTCTTGCATGGATTCTTCTCTTTCAAAAGGAACGACATTTGCATTTTCACGTTTTCTGTGTGTATTTCTGTTTTTTTGGTGTGCATTTTCTTTGATGTTCCCTACACGGAACACCACTTTTTGAGTGTTTTTGCTGTTCATTCAAAAGAGACACTTTGGGAATATTTTTGAGGGCAACCCTTTCCTTTCTCTTGTGGGATTATTCATAGTTTAGCTCAACCACATTCTCCTGATTCTCTTTCATGGCATGAAGTACACTACTTTTATGAGGACAGGAATTATGGATTCTTTCGAAGCAAAGTTAATATTATTCACGTTATGATCTTTAAAAGGACAGCTCCTTGATGATAGATTCTTTTTAAAAGGGACACAATTATTTATATATTCCTTTACTGCATTGTTTTCTGCTGTACATGATATTGATTGATCATCTTAATACCATGCTGGTTCCACCCTTCCTGGTTATAATCTTCTCTGTCTGTAATAAATGAGATTATGGGTATATTTTTTATATTGACATGTTCAACTTCTTCCGCCATCCCTGCTCTTAAGGAGTACTGAGTCTCCCTCTTTTTATCATAAAAATGTGTAATAATAACAAAATTTTGTTCGCAGATGGAGGATAGGGGGTCTCATTACGAGCCAGCCTACCATGTTCATAAGGCTGTAACAAAGTGACATTTCCATTATGGCCACCACACCAGGGTTATGATCCATTGGATAGCCAAATTATCCTTGGAACAGGAGGTCTCATCACGAGCCGGCCTGATCACTTTTGCTACCTCCTAGTGAATGGCAGTGTGGTTATCTGGTTACCACGCCAGCACACTGATCTCTTCTGTAGAACAACACTAAAACTCTCCATTTATAAATTGAGGATCCTGGCTCATATGGGTTAAAAAGCAACCCTGCCGAGGCTATGGATGCCTGCTGGCAGCAGCGGCTCTGCTTATGGTATTGAAGTTATATCTTTTCGTCAATTATTATTATAATACCCTTTTCTTATTTTCTTTTTATCAGAGAAGTTATTTCCTTAACTTTTTCCCTGTTTGAACCTTTATGCATGAGAAATTGTTTTATGATCAATCACATCATTTTCAGCTAGAATACCGTCAGCAAAGCATCTTTTTAGCATATTGTTGTCCTTTTTCATTTTGTATAAACTATCATCAATCCAAAGCGTCCTATCTCTTATTCATAACTCTCTTTACACACTTTGCTCTCAATATAACCATAATTTCACCGTCCTATCATTAATACGTGTACTCTGCTTCACTTATTGATATATTGTTCATTCCATTGCCTTGCCGTCCGCACCACCCCTCTCATATGCTTTATGGTTATGGAACCCTTTTTCCAATTGGAGGGGGGACTGTATGCATTATGGGGTTGCATGCGATATGATTACTACACTTTGCCATACTTTGTTGATTTGACAACATATTAGTATTGCATGTATACATAAGTTTTTCTAATTGCAATTTTGCATGCATTTTATCTGTTGCTATTCAAAGCTAACACTATGGATTCAAGCACATTGTATGCAAAATAGTGTTTTGTTTACAGGAGAACACCAAGTATGGGCAGAATTCTATTCGTAGCATGACCACACTATTGCACTTCACAGTAGAGGCTCGTGAACGTGAACAATTCTTCAGACATGATGTGCTTCCCTAGATTCTACCTTTTTGCATCGCTTTCAGCACCAACTTTGCCTACATCAGCTTCAACAACTGCCAGTCCATATATGTCATTCCACATTTTTGGAGGTAAAACTTGAGGTAAAATTGCATATTTTTCTAATTTATTATAAATTTAGGAGAATCTAATGCCAATCCATTTTGAGCATTATTTGTCATCCTTCATTCCACATCTTTACCACTTCCCCTTTTTCAGCAGCATATCATTTCCGAGTCTGGGGGAGTGTTCCTTCATTTCTTTCTTCTGACCATGTCATTCATATTCTTTCTCATCCATTGCTATTCTTATCCATTCTCAACACCTCCCTTATTTCATGTTGTTTTACACCAAGCATAGAATTCTACAGCTGGTAGCAACCACCTCTCTTTGTTTTCTAGCATCGCATGAGGACATGCTAATTTTTCAGAGAGGGGGAGGAATTGCTATACATGATGGATGTTTTCTACTTTCTTCCTTATTTAAGGCATACAATTTCATTTTTACACAGTGCAGAAATTGATTTCCACATATTTTTAAAGCTATGAACCCAATTCTTGTAATTTTTGGAAAACACATACGTATCATTAATACAAACCCACACAATTTCAAGAAATATTGGTTCATAAAATTTCGGAAATCATGAACTCTCACCTACAGCCATTTTGTTTATATCCCATGATCCGTGCATCAAAACGATTTGATTTTTGGATCATAGAGACATTCATGTATTGTAAATTTACTTGCAACATTTCAACAAAATCTGGTTTGTAGTTTTGAGAAAATGCTTAATGAAGTTTGCTGTTATCTATATCATATTTTGATGCAACTTCATACATATAGTTGAATGTTAATGTAAAAATTGTTATGCCTTCATCAAGATTACTAAAAGTGAAGGAAGAATTCATTTGTTCTATCCATTTCATGAGCTGAGAGGAACATATTTTTTATTGCTTGGTTAACACATGGTTTTTGTCTTTGGGTTGCATGAGGACATGCAATATATTCAGTTTTCGTTGCATGAGGACATGCAACATATTGAGTGTGGGGGTGTGTGGGGTCGTTAATATGCCATGATTATTCTCACTTGAGAAGGTTTATTCCACCCATTTCCACCATTCTTCATCATGACATTTATTATAATTTATCATTTAAATCCATTTTATAAATAATTTATGCTCTCATGGATGAATGTTATTTATTCTCTTTTATTTTTAATAAATTGATTATTATGCATTAATTTATCAATGATAGTTCTAATAAGTTGGTTGTAACATCATTCGCCATTCTTAGCCTCCAAAGTAACTTCCAGATTGAAGATTTGATTTTTAAATCAGCCAACTCAGAAATTCGCTGGTTTAAAGAGTGACAGTTTTGCGGTAACGATTCTGAGCAAATGAAGACGAATTTGGAAAATCCGGAACATGGGTTTTGTCCAGAACGGGCCCAATTATCTTCTCAAAGAACAGTTTGCCCAAATTCGGCTTGTACAGGGAGAAACGCAGGGTTCTTTGAGCACGATTTTCTCAGATTTTCAGTTGCGGCCGTCCTCCAAATCTCAGCTGCCAACCTAAATTCGTCCTGCTTTTGTTGAAGAGATGAGAGGGAATATATTTTCTTGTTGATAAATGGGTTAGAATCAACCTAAATTTGTAAGAGAAATCATGATTGTAATTATCCATGCTCTGATCTTCTTTATTTAAATGAAACCCAAGATCAGAGATGGGAGATGGAGAACGACTGTTTTTATAATTCTAGTTTCAGAACCAATGGTGATCGTAGAGTCTTGCTGAAGCCCTGACTTTGTTATACTTTTGCTGATGCGATTAATATAAAGACTTAGCGTTCATTCCGTTGTTGCATCTGGAGTAACTTACGGCAGTGTACCATCGGTAGCCAAGGGCCCAGCTCCGACGAACACTTGCCGTTGTATTGTTATATGGTAAATTGCGTGTGGATTGTTTATCTTTCTTATATAGTAATCTGATATATCTTTTATGTGATATGCTATGCTTCATAATTGATATCTGAATCTGAACGAGTTCCTTGTCTCATGTCTCTGCATTTATTCGAATTGCATCTTTCAGCTATTTTTGTAGCGGAATGTTGGTATGAATGCTATTGTTATCAGATCTATGTGAAATAATATTTGTAAGACTTGAAAGCAATATTACTTCGTTCATAAACATAGTCATATCATCCATTACTCTCATATTGCTGTAGAACGTGTACATACGGTTGAGGGTTTCTATTCTATTAGTGTGTTTTGTATATATGATTGACGTTCTTGTTTTACAATGAACTGCTGTTCTAAAATCCATTTGTAAATATTGTCTCATAAAGTAAAGTTCATTGAAATTACTTTTGAAGATTGTTATTTTATTGCCGAATGTATGTAAGTTGATGCCGAGAATTGAGAGTGTTGAACTCGCGAGATTTAGTTTCTTTCCTACCGTTCCTTTTTACTGCTGTTCCATTTCTGAATTGCCATTCCATTCTGCTTTCTTGCTGTTCCTTTTTACTTGCATTTATTGCTTTAGTGTGGGAGGAGGGTCAAGGCTGTTGTGAGACACAGCAGACGCTATTATGCTCCCAGGTCCATGATCCATACTCTAATTCTTTTTTCATCGATTTCTAGAGGACTGAGTTATTATCCTCGATTGATGGTTGTTTGAATGAATGATTTAGTTTAAGACATTTTCAGTTTCTTGTTGTTTCAATTAGATTTCTTTTTCAAGCATTCATTTACTTTTGGGTTTTAAGCACTATACTGCGAAACATTACTCTTAAGAAAATAGCCGCCTCAGACAGAGTACACTCTTGAAATAAAAAGTCGTCCCTGGGTTGATAATTAATGTGAGGTAATTAGGAGTTCACAAGACACCTTTTTATCGCCACAGTAATTTGTCACTGCCTTCCTGTCAGTCACCCTGCTGTGCCAATCACTAAGCTTCATGCCTTCTGAACTGGCCCAGAAACCCATTTTTCTAAAGTTTTATGCATCAGCGCGTCTGTTTGACAAATATCCGCGATTACTGGCGCTCCATAGTGTATTCAATGCGCTGACAGCTCGGAAGGACATCACTTTTCCGCGCTGGTCGCCAGCGCGCCTTTCCCATGTTCTTCCGCGCTGACATGACTTTCCCAGTTATGTAGACGCGGCGACATCGCGTCAGTTGCCTCATAATCCGCGCTGATCCAGTTTGGGCGAATTTTTTCAAACAACCAGCCTTCCAGATAACTTCAGGCTTGGTTGATAGCTTTGTGAATGTCGACCCCCTTCTATGGCATGTCTGTTCGACCCTTTGCAACAACTTCCCTTGAGGATAAGCTCATCCTTCCACCCTTTTAGGAGACTCCTTCTCCTATATAAACTCTCACCATTACCATGGGCAGCTAGTTTTTGGATAGTTAGACATAGCTTGGATTGTATAGAGCTTATAGTGCTCAGATTGCTGCTACTATAGGTATTTGGTGTGCTAAGTGTGGAAGTGATTGATTGCTTAGGGAAGGTTGTTTTGTGTTGCTTGTGTGAGAGAGAGAGTTGTTTGTCTTGGGAGAATCATCCTCAAAGGTGAATGCTTGAGATACATGCTGACTGGCCCCTCCTGAGAAGGTTACCGACGTCAGAACATTTGGTTGTACTCTTCTCTATTCTGATTAATAATAGATGACTGCTATTATTGTTCCATTCCCATTTGTACTTGCAATGGTTAAATGTGAATTACATCTTTTCTGACCGATGTATGGTTGCTTTTACTAGATTTCACGCTTGTGTTTGTTTCCTCTTCGTGTGTGCAGGTATCCATTCGCGGGAATCGCGAAGGATTGTGACCAGCCAAAGCGAAGGAGCGAAGGCAACATCTCTTCGTCAAACAACAGCGCTGGAATCCAAGTAGGTGCTCTTTACCTCTTGTTTAATTGTAATTAGGAACATGCATAGCAGCATTGTTTGATTGTTGCTAGACCCTTGCTGGGCTAGTAGGGATCGCCTCTATCCGTAGAGGGGATTTACCTCTCCAACAACCCCAATGTGGGGGAAACCCTTTGATCAAATCTTCTAATTATCCTTCAAAAGTTAAATACAAATAGAGTACAATATACAAATTTATTTGCCCAATCATAGCCAAAATTTATCTAGTCAAATAGCAGTAAACATGATGCCCTAACCAAAAGTCAATGTTGGTCAACATGGTAGAATATGTCCTCCAAATCAGCTCGGTCAAAACTAGTCAACTCCACCTCCAAGGATAGTTTGAATCAACCCTAAATAGTCTCAAAAATATCAATCAAACTTGGTCAATGCAGAGTCAAACCTATGTTCAAACCTGTGGTCAACGTTGGTTAGATAACTCTGAATGCCTCGATTTTTCTGCCTAGAAATGCAACTTTCCCAAACATAATATTCCCCAAGGAAAACACAGCCAAACTTGGTTAACTACGCCCGATCAGCATTGGTCAAACCTTCTTGCAATTCAGTCAACATTGGTCAAACCTTCATGCAATTCTGTCAACACGTAAAACAAAAAACCACAGTCAAAATTCACACATGTGGAGGAGAAGAAGGCTTCCCTGAAGTTGTACAACCCAATTAGATAAGGAGAGAGAGATATGTGTGAGAATGAATGATGTCCAAATGAGGTAGATTCACTTCCTATTTATATGCAACGTTGAGGATGAAGAGACATGTCTTTTGGGCTTCTGAGCCTACATAAGTTTGTTGGCTGGCCTTGACAGTTTGTCCATAATAGAAATAAATTCATAATTCCATTTGTACATGTTAGAACGATATGATCTTTAGATCAATCCTACACCTCTAAAAAAGAGGAATCTAATAAAATTATCATCTGCATCATATTAGCTTTCGAAGGTGGAGTTTGGCCTTAGTTTCCAAATTTAACACTCCCTCCCAACTAGGGAGAACTCCACCTACCAAACCATCTATCAATTTGTACCATCTTTGACATCCCTATTATACCCCACTATGCTCTGCTCTGCTCTCCTGAACCTTGAAGAAATAATGAAGAAGAAATGATCGAGAATGTGTCATACCATTGTCCACTGACTCGAAGTCGGTCTCCAATAATCGAGAGTATATCATACCACTCTCCACTAACCCAAAATCGGTCTCCGTTGATCCCAAATCAGTATCAAACATCTTAGCATAGGGAGTACGGTAGTAATATGTTCCCTATCCTCATTTCCCTATTCATTGGTTAGATGAGAGGTACTTCCCATGAGTACTGGACTGCATGGTTAGGATGTACCGACATGAAAAGGTGAATCACTCATCCTTCTCATATTCCATAGGAGAATGTGAACCACTCATCCTACGCATATATCAACATGGCGTGTCACAAGGGAAGGTGATCCAGTCACCCTGTACACAACACACCACTAGGAGAAGGTGAACCACTCACCCTATGGTCGCTCATCGCTCCAAGAATTACCCCAAGCTCCCCGAAGCTCCCAAATCTTAATATCCATCTCTTACAGGACCCTCATAAGAGTCTCTCTCCATAAATCCAAGTCATTCATGTAAGGTTACGAAATTGACCTTCCCAGGGGCCTTCGTAAGAATATTTGTGACTTGTTCATCAGTCCTAATGTGATGGAGTCTTATTTCTCCCCATTGTACCATATCCCAGATAAAATGGTACCTGATATAAACATGTTTGGAGCAGTCATGAAACACAACATTCTTAGAAAGATGAATCTCGCTTTGGTTCTCGCAAAATATCATGGTGGTATCCAACACATGTCCAAAAATCTCACTAAATAGCTTCCTCAACCAAACAACTTCATAGGAGGCCATGCTAGCAGTAATATATTCAACCTCAGTGGTGCTCAAGGCAACCAACTTCCACTTCTTTCTCATCCAAGATATCGAAGCATAACCTAGAGATAAGCAAAATCCATATGTGCTTTTACGATCCACCGCATTACCAGCCTAGTCTCCATCAAAGTAACCATGGAGCCTCACATTCTCAATAGTGTATCTTAGTCCATGGGTGATTGTGCCCTGAAGATATGTCAAAATATTCTTGGTAGCAATCCAATGAATGTGATGAGGCTCGACCATAAACTACTCAATGTGTTCACTACAAAACATATGTGCGAACGATATTTCACCAAGAACATCAGGGCCGCCACCAGTTGACGATACTTAAAAGGATTTCAGGCCCAACAACACTTTCACATAACTTCTTGAAGTTAAGTTCCATCGAAGTAGTCATGGACTTGCAGTCCACCATCCCAAATCTTTCAGGTAGCTTCATAATGTATTTTCCTTGAGAAAGGAAAATCTCACCTGGAGTTTGCTAGACCTCCAACCCTAGGAAATAATGAATCAGTCCTAGGTCCTTCATCTCAAATTCAGAAGTCAACTCCCTCTTGCATTGATGAATGAGAGAGTCTGCACCTATTAGAAAGAGACCATCCACATAAAGTACCAAGATGAGAGGTCTATCATTCTCAACCATAAAGTAAAGGTTCGAATCAACTTCACTTCTTGTAAATCCCAACTTCATCACATAGCTTTTGATCCTCTCATACCAAGCCTATGGTGCTTGCTTCAACCCATAGAGGTCTTTCTTCAACCTACATACATGCATCTTATGATCTTGGACTTCAAACCCCTCAGGCTGTTTTACATAGAATTCCTCCTTAAGTGAACCATGCAAGAAGACAGTCTTAACATCCATATAGTGTAGGTTCCATATTTGCGAGGAAACAAGGGCTATAAGTGAATGGATGGTAGTATATTGGGAACTTGGTGCAAATATCTCATAATAGTCCACACCTTCCTTTTGATAGAAGCCTCGTTCAACAAATCTAGTCTTCAACTTTTCATCACTTCCATCTACTACATGCTTGATCTTGTAGAGCCATTTAGAGGTGACAACAGATTTGTCCTGGGGTCTAGGGACCACATCCCAGATATCATTCTTCATAACTGAATCTTACTCTTCATTCATAGCATCCTTGCATACTTGGTGCTTCAGAACTTCTTCAAATGAGCAAGGCTCAGATTGAATAATGTTGCTCATGGCAATTAAGTACCCTTGGTACCTATTTGGCTTCTTACTTTCACGAAATTCCCCCCTTGATGCAATATGTCTCTCGGCATCTTTGAGAGTTTCCCTATGTCATGATGGTCTCCTTTTAGAGGAGTATGGCTCATGAGGAGGTGGATCAATGGGATCCATTAGTTCTTCAACATCGGGCATCGGATCATCCTGCATTTCCCCCTCTTTCCCTGTATTTGCTTCTTTGTCCTTCCTTGGAATATGAAGGTTGCTAATCTTCCCAAGGGAAGCATATTCATCAAAGTTGACATTATGACTTATCTCCACTTGCTTTTGACTAAGCACATAGTCCTATATGCCTTGGAAGTTTCGCTATAGCCCACAAATGTTCCTTTCTTCCCGGATGCATCCAATTTGATTATTTTCTCTTTCGGCACATGAAAATACACAGGACTACCAAAAATTCTAAAATGAGAAACATAAGGTTTCTTATCAGTTTCATGTCGAAATTATCTCTCTCTAGGCCTTCAACAACATTAGGTATAGCCTCTATGTCAAGTGGCTTCCTTGTTCTCAAATGAAAAGAAGACTTAACCTCAATAGTGGCAACATAAGCTACCATAACAATCGAAAAACTATTAAAATCTAATTTTCGGCTACTCTAAAATCTAAAATCGACCTTCTTTGAGTGCAAGCTTTTGTGATCCATAATGTTTATAAGGAGAATCTGCAGGACAATCACATTGGAATTTCTTAATTCAACACGTTTTGAACCACTTAGTGTGGTTCATCTTCATGACTTAGATGGATTCACTGATCTAAGTAAGGAAAAAAAATTGTAGAGATGCAAAAAGAGTATACAACGAATAATTATAATGGATATAAAATAAATAGTATTTTATACTAAATTTGAATGTTAAAGATAAATCAATATGTTACACATGAAATTGTCCAACAACTCTCTGTCTTATGCAACAACCCATTCCATACATGGATCGTTGAATATTTCACATAACATGCTTTGTACAAATCGCTCCCATCATTGGAGTATCATGGGCATCTCACCTACCAATATTTAACAATTTCTTATTGCTTCAATCGTTGAAGACTTGGGCACCACACACAATCAATCCCTCTGAATATTCTTTCTCATAGGCAACGTTGCACACATGTATGGATATTGGAAGATTTTAGATGACATGTTGCTATAGAATCTTCTCATGACCTTGTGCCACAACATTGTCATCATTGTTATGTCTCCTCCCATGCCATCATGATTGTATGGATCTACGAAAGTGAGCCATGTTGAAGGAAACACATCCAGAACAACATGTAAAGGGATAATTCAAAGTTAATTGAAGATATGTTAACCAATAAACTCATATAAAGATAATAGTATTGTCTTTCAGATTAATCACATTCTCGATATTTGGGCGATGTTTCGAACCAACTAATGTGGTTCATCCTTTGGACAAATGGAGAATGACATGTGGATGGAGGGATTAGTCTATTAGCAGCATGATCATCTGTATCATTATTGTGTTGCCCTCCTTATCCCTGGATTGGTTCCTCAGGCTCTAGTACATCAACTTCTCAACTATCATTTGGGAAAGGCTTCTCAAATTTGGGGATTTAAACAAAAAATTATCCATGACAAGTTCTTTGGCCTCAACTTGATTAAAAACACAATCTCTTGGAGTAAATATTTTTCTGGTGCACTCTCAAGGAAAACCCTACATGTCAAGTCAGCCATCAAAGTTGTTGAAGGGTGAGAAACATGGAAGCTTATGCCTAAGAATTGTATCACCTCGGGATTCCCCTTGTGCATAAAAGTTTAAAGGAATTTAGATATTTAAACTTTAGATTTTTACTCCTGCTTTGTAAATAACTAAAGGAACCTGTTGACGGTGCAAGATCTACCAACATGAGGGGATCACCCTGGTATGAAGTCCCCACTAGACCTCACACCATTTTGTGTGGGAGTCCCATCCGGTACTATGGCTCGGTTGCCATTATCTTAAGGATTTGCCTCAACTCTTGCTTGTCAGCACAAGAGAGTGGTTTGATTTGTCTTCTGAGAAGTGAGGTTCGCGTGCCTAGTGAGTGTAAGTGTCACTTGTATAAATGGTTCTTTCACCGTAGAGGGATAGGGTGGGAGTAAGTCCCAATTTGGTTGGGAGAAGTCCCAACTCTATTAGGAACACACAACACAAGAGGACATGCACAACTTTCGGAGAAGGAGTCCACACGGATGCAGAAGTCACAACACACAAGGTAAGATAACACGTACAACACTCAACGGATGAGTCCGAACGAGTTCAACAATTGTTACAACAAGTTCCATGTGAAAGGTATGTCTGGTGTTCGAAAGAGTAGTCTACATGGGTGAGACAAAGTTAACAACATATACAACACATTTCCATTAATATATTATGTATTAGAACAAATGAAATAGTTCAGATGTAGAACACAGGTTAAAGAAATATGCATCACAAGTGTTAAATATTATTCTGACAACAATTACAATACATGTGTGAAAACGTGCTGGCCTGTTGGCAGGTTTCTGAATCAAGTGAAAGTTCCAAGACACATCGTTACACCATACAACACTAACCCCAAGTGCGGGGCATTGGATCCACTACTTACTCCTCAAAGAAAGGATTATAGACTCTCTCGGCTATGTGGGAGGAGCTGAGGTGAAAAAGTCCTTTGCATGTACAAATGAGGGGGTATTTATAGCCAAGGGTGAAAACTGACCCTTGTAGCTATTCGACTACCCTCATGACTATTTGACTTCCATGACTTTTTAACTTTACATGACTCTTTGTACAACAAGTGGGTCTCTTGGGCTCCCACCTTAAATTACATTGATTGACAACATAGCCCATAGTGGAGAAGTGGGCGACATGACTCATGATATGACTCGATATGACAGTGCCAGTACATTTGTGCTACTGGGTGATGGATGTCTTCATGGTGTATCACAACTTCACCTCCGCATGGCAAAGTGCATGAGGTATTCGATGGTCTTTGGTTCGATTGATGATGCTTAGGCATGTTTCTCCTTGCTCGCATGTTGGAAGGCTTAACAGGCTCATTTGTTCGTGACAGGTGCATGTTCGTACATTTGTCTGTTCATGAGCACATCTTGTGTATTTTCTCATCCATCCATTCGTGAACATATCTTTGCATGATCATCCATTTGCGAACATATCTTTGCATGATCATCCGTTCGCGAGCAAATCTCTTTGCATGCATCGTTCGTTCATCCATTGGTCATCCTGTCCTTTTGCATATTCTCCCTTCTTTCCTCCCATTCGTCGTCTTTCCATGTTTGTTGGTGCATGTATACCTACAGTCACTCATGACAAGATGGCAAAATCCAAAACCTCCTAGTCTGCCATGACACATGATCATTTCAGATGCAGGTGACTCGGAGAGGCAACAAGGTTGCAAAGCGGGATGATGGCTCTGAGCACTACTTATGAAAACTTCGCAAGAGTCACTGAGTGATGAAGATGGACAATCCAAGTCGACAGTGATAGTCTGCAAGGTTTCACTCAGTTGAAGGACAAAATTGCGCAAATTTTGGGAGCGATAGTGTGGGCTGTAGGAAGGCAAGGTAGGCAGGATCTATGTAGTTTCTGGAACGAGCGGGTAGCAGGGGCTCAAAGGCCACATTTGCGCAATTTTATGGAGGAACAAGTCAGGCTACAAGGAAGGCCAGCAAGCAAATATTGCGCAACTTTTGGGAGGAACTGCCCAAGATCTTGACAGTCAAAATTGCGCAATTCATAGAGGGAACTGGCAGTTGGATGCTAGGGTCAGTGGCAGCCAAAACTATACAATTCCTAGAGGGAAATAGCAGTTGTCTACTGGGGTCACTGGTAGTAGAAACTGCGCAATTCCTGGACGGAACTGGCTATCTACTTCTAGGAGCTACTAGCAGGGGAAACTGCACTGACTCCGAGAGGCTAACCTGCTGATCATCCCTACACAATTTCTGAGTTGAGTGGACTATTGGGCAGAGGAAGGCTTGCTCATGAAAACTACGCAATTTTTTGGATGAGCAGTCGGTCAACTACGAGGATGTAAATTGACAGGGAAAACTATGCAATTTTTTGTGGGAGACAAGGACAGGCACTTGGTGTCTGTCTAGCCTGTCTACAAAATTTCCTCAATCAGCTGACCCAGTAAGGTCAGTGGCCTCTGCGCAATTTTTAGGGGAGTCAGTCTTGGGGTGACTGTTACACAACATTTTGTCACTATCCATGTATTCCCCGCTCCTTGATCTTGGAGGACCTCTACAGTGAACCTTGAATGCTTTTCCTTCATGTAGAAACTCCCATTATGTCCCTCTTCATGAGCATATCATTTCCCTTTTGCACCATTTTCCCTGAAACTTCTATTTTTCCCAATTTACAAGACTGGCTCTAATGGCCTTTGTCTCCCCTACACCGATGTGCAGAGATTAGCACTACTCCTCACGCTGACCGGAGTGAATAAGATGTGTTTCAATCATGTTGGTCTTGTTATGGAAGGTTTTTTAAATTAGAGCTGAAGCTTCCAGCTCTAGAAGCTCTGTAACGAAAGTCTAGTAAATGGTTTGGCTAGATGGGGTCAAGGATGATATTTTGGGCTCCTTTCCCCTATAATGATGGAACTACCTCAAGGGATAAGCCCTTCTTCCATGAGAAGAGGATCCATCTCCCATCCATATTTCCTAGATAAACCTCCCTTCTTCCCAAGCAAAAGCTAGTTTTTGGCTGAGTGTGAGTGTTATAGCTACAAAGTTTTGGTATTATTTTGGAGTAGACAAGTAAGCTATTACTAGTTGTAGATATCTAGTTGTGTGAGGGAGAAGTGTGTTTTGGTTTGGAGTGAAGCCTAAAGGGAAGATCCTTTAAACTATTGTTGTTTGAAGCCATCATGGAATGCTAGTAGAAGTGTGTGGGAACCTGGTCTTGTCAGAGGAAGACTGCAGTGTCAAGATGAATGGTTGTAATTTCTATTTGATATTAATATATGCAACTATCGATTGATTTCCTACATGTTTTGTAATATCACATGTCCATGTCTTAATGCTTCTTGAATCGTTAAGTAGGTTGAATTGCAATTTTTCTATTATTATGTTTGTGTGTTGTTGTTGTTTACTTGTTTTAGGAGCTTGAAGAAGGAAGCGAGGGTTTGCTGGAGCAAGCAAGCGAAAACATCACCAAGCAGGATAAGCAACCAAGAGGTAGGCCCTCTTGATTGATTCTAACCTAAGGAAATATTCCATAGAATGTATTTGTTGTGGCTAGACCCATTATTAGGCTAGAGGAATTTGTTCGTGTCCGCACTTATAATTTTACTTCACCACAAATTGGTGAATCCATTGATGAGATCCCATCTTTTGTTTGTTTTGGATTTCATGATTTTGTGAGAACTTTTCTAGTTTCACCTTTTACCTTTGGTTCTGTTTCTTTTCTCCTACTTACTGGCCTAAGTCTAAAATTCATAGTACCAGATCTGGTCCCTGTTTGATTTTTATTTTTTTTCCTTAGTTACCTCGGCCAATGCGCTTAATCGCTGACAATTGCACCAACCAGTGTGAATTTTTGAGGAACAGTCGTGCTGACTAGCCTCTATTGCTTGTTGTCAGTTAGGCAATCGCGTTGATGCCTGTAAGTGAAGATCAGGGCTTGACCCCAATCTTGGCCAGTGTGTTTTGCTCTTGTGTTTTTGACCCCATGAGCCTTTTTGACTATTTCCTCCCTCATTAGAAAGCTAATTTTCATTTGGTTTTGTTTCCTTGTTTGCTTGTCATCTTTCTATTTGATTGATTGAGTCATTGAGTGGCCAACGACACTAGGGCATCTAGTTGGTTGCCCAATCAACAGTTTGTCAACTCATTAAATGAGGTTATGCGTGTGTTTACTCGCATTTTTTTTTTGGTCATTTTTATGAATTTGACATCTTTTTGCACAAGTTTGAAAAAGTTTTGTTTACTAGCTTGAACATCTCTTTCTGGCATATATTACATTGTTGGTCTTATGTTTGGTAAAGTCGGTGTTTCATTGATCTGAATGAACTTCTCTTTTCATGTTTTCATCTGGTTGAAGAGCTCATTATTTCGAAAACATTTTCATTGAAATATTGTATGTGAAAAGTTTGTTTCATTGTTTCATGAGAAAGTATGAAATTATAGCTTGTTGCATCATTATGTTACAATAATTTGCATCTTTTTAAAGACTAGAATTGCATCAGCATTTGGAAAAGGATGATAATTTTTCGTTTTGAAAGGACTAATAGATAATTGTTTGTCAGGAAATTAGGAATTGGAATGCATTTTTCACTAGTTTATTTTTTGAAAAAAGTAAGGTAGTGAAAGATCATTTCGTTTTCAATTGCTTGATTGTTTGCATTTGATTGAGTAGTTTCTACCCTCTCTAGTGTAGGCATTTCATCGAATTGAAAGGGTCTTGTGCCATTTTGTTTCATTTTAGGTTTTTCGAGTAGCATCGCTAAGGCATGAAAACTGAAACTTAACTCAATATTAGCTCTAAAATGAATTCAATTAACCTAAGGTTCATTTGACATTAACAATCATATCTAGAAGGTCTAGGCTAGAGACGTGTTTCGACATCTTTAAACCTAGTAGTTGTCGTTAGTTTCGGCATTAGACAACGCTAGCATGGATTTGTGCTCCGTGTACCTTTGAGTATATAACAGGAGACCCCACTAGGCTGCAATCCTTTTATCCTTAGGAAGCTGAGTCGGCCGCCTTACGAACATGATACACCGAACACAACATTCAGGGAGATTGCCTACTCGTACTTCTTGGTTTACCAGGAGGTATTCTGCAGTTCACGATTTCCTGGTAATCCTATTTACCTAGATCATCCAGAGCAGTCATTTGATCTTTTTGACTAATTAAATTTAAAAATCATTCAATTACTTTTCCTTTCGAGCTCATTTCGAATCAAAAGTGATAGAGTCGTCTTTGTTTCTTTCTCGACTCTTACAAAATGAAAGAACATATGCCTTTTATACATATTAATAATTGATTGCCCATGATCCAAAATATCCTATTAATATTTTTAAGCAAATCGTGAGTTCCCTTAAAAGGACATTTTAAAGCCTTGAAGTTATTTGTTCCGTCGACTAAGACAAGGTCATCGTCGCTGAACCGTCTCGTTCACCCAATTCCTCTTCCTCTCCTCCATATGAAAGATTGTCTAAGGAGCCGTTTCCTGAGTTATTAGAGTCACTTGAGGATGAAAATGTTGAACTCGCAATTGTTTTGAGTGTTCAACCATTGTCATCTCATCCTTCGCCTACTTTAGATATAGGGTCATCTGTTGATCTTGGCCCAAAATCTCCTGACAATCCCGTTCGAACTCTAGAGAACTCGTCGACCACTGACGGTTAGCTTGGACTGGTTATCTATCCTTTGAACCCTCTATTTTACATTGTTGAGATATCACCGCCAAGTCCTTACAGTCCATACGACTAGCCAGGTGTTCCTTTGGAACTATCCCCCAGTACACGTTCAACCATTCATCATCGTTTGTTTTCAAACATGGAACCCAAAGGCGATGCTCAATCACATCTCCGGATGATTCTAAAGTTTCCACTCCACACGATGTTGAAGGGGAAGAATTGCAATTGTAGTTTCCTCTCGAGGGTTTCCCTTATTCGGAAGGTATTCCCACTAGTTTTCCACCCAACTATGTGCCTTTGGGGCAGTTAGTTTCAGGCACACCTAGTGCCTCACCACTCTACCATAATCTTGTATGGGCGTCATGCATTAGGCCTACGTCAGGTCCATTCATCACAAACACGACTTCCCAACCGACTGTTACTTCAGTCCTGGTGCAACCCACCATTCTAAATACTCTTGTATCATCGATACCAGTTACACGTCAGTCAAAACTAGCAGTTTCAAAGATTGTCTCTATCAGTTCTTCTATCCCATTAGTCAGTGGACAGATTGTGCCACCGCCGGGGGGGTGGAACCTAAATGTCTCTATGGTGTCAAGTGCCACTAATGTGAGCAGCTCACAAGCTCACATGCTTGGTATAAACCAACCCTCTTCTAGTATTATTTATAACCCTGCTGACCCTACTAGATCAAGAAATGTCCAGTACCAACAAGTTCAAAATCTTGTTGGTCTACCTAGATCAAGCAATGTTCAGTGTTATCATCCCTATGGGGCTCAAGTCCAATACCAAAATCCTTACGTTCCATATGGTTCTCAAGGATTGGTCAATCAACCTTACACCCTCCAATCTGGGCAGTACATCCAGCTTGGCTACGACTAGATTCATTTTGGTAATTTTTTGGGCAGTGTTCAAGTACCCTTGCAACCATAAGGACAACCTTTACAACAACCAGGACAACCTTTGTTACCGCAAGGGAAACATTTGCTGCAACAAGGGCTCTCCGCACAACAGCAAGGGCAAATTATCTCGCAATAAGGTCACCTGCAACAGCCGCAACGTAAATCGTTACAACAGTTGCAATAAGTTGCACAACAATAGATTCAATATGCTCCACACACCTCTCAATCCATACCCTTGCAGGGCCAACCTCTACAACCCCATGGACAAATTTTGCAACCACAAGGTCAACCCTTGCAATAGTGAAACCGACCAGGCAAGCACCAACCCTTGTATACATATCAATAAGGTCAACCCTTGCAAGGGCATGGTCAAGGTCAAGGCCTGTAGCAGTAGGCCCATAATCCTCTTGTTCTAGGTCAACAGGTTCATAATCCTGCTGGCTAATGGCACTAGGTACAAAACCCCTATGTCCAAGGGCAACAAGTGTATAAACCTAATGCCCAAAGACTGTAGGTCTAGAACCCTCTTATTCAAGGACAGTAGGCTCATCATCCCTATGTTCCAAAAAAACAGGTCCCATATCCATATGTCCAAGGTCAACAGGCTCAACAACCTTTTAACCCATACGCTTTCTATCAACAACCTATGCCTAGATATTTTCAAGGTATTCAAGGTCAAAATCCTCCCTATGGTCAAGGTAATCCACAATGGGGGCAGCCTCAGATGCCATATGGCCAAAATCCTTACCAGCAGGGATGGGATCCTCCCTATGGGCCTGCTTATCGACCTCCCATGCCTTTTAACACTCAATTACCTTTCTTGGCTACACTTGAGTTGCCAGATGTATCGTGCCTTACGAATGATCTGATCCTTCATTCACCGTACTGGCATCTGGTGCTATCTAAGATACCAAGTGATTTCCCAAAGTTCGATGGAAAAGCTACAGAAGATCCTCAGGCCCATGCAATGACATATCACCTCTGGTGCTCGTCAAACTCGTACGTGGACAATTCCATTCGTCTTCATCTTTTCCAATGAACCCTCATGGGTGCCACAGCAAAATGGTACATTAAGCTACCTCGAAGTACTTTCCATGACTTTAATTCTTTAGCTATGGCTTTCCTCACACATTTTCAGTCATCGGTTTGCTATGAAACTAGCACCTATTTGCTCACATCACTTAAGCAAGAGACTGCGATGCACATCTCTAATCATATCCATGAATGGAGATGTAGACGTCGCCTTATCAAATTCTAGATAGTTGATTAGTTTCTCACTAAATGGTTTACCAAATCATTCATAGCCCCAATTGCTCGCAATATAGCTATGGGTGGATGCGTCACTGAAGAGCAAGCCATCGCTCATGCTGAGTACTTGGATCTGGTTTACTCTCAGTCTGGCACTTTATACGAGTTGTTACCCAATGTTCCATGGCCATCATCTGATCCTGTAGCATCAAAGTCACCAGTTGTTCCTCCCATTGATGGAGTTATTGGTTCAGTATCCCAAACCCCTGTTAAAACTTCTTCCAAATAGAAGTCAGTCTCGAATTATACTCCTAATAGTTCATCTCAGAATCCACAGGCCCTGGTAAAACCTCAAAGGTCCATGCTATCCAGTATACCACAACGGACAAATCCTCAAAAGGAAAAAAGAAAGGAAAAGGCAAAGCTAAAGCTGATGCCCTGAAATAGGGTCCTCCCAAATCATCTACTCGCGAATCTTCACAACAGAAACCTCAGTATCCCTATCTCATTTGTGAGGAGGATCACTACACCAAGGATTTTCCTCGATGATTCGGAAACCTCAGTATCCCTACCTCATTTGCGAGGAGGATCACTACACCAAGGATTTTCCTCGATGATCCAAAGTTAGTTGCATGCTCAAAGGGACCCTTGCTATCCTTAAGAGCCATTTCCGTCTCAACAAACCCAAATGGTAGAACAACCCTGATTTGCTTCCTCTAGATCTCAAGTGTTCATGATGAGCACGCCCATTAATGTGGCTACCTGATCAAAATATTATCAAACTCCAGCTTTGGCAGCTGGGAAAGAAAAAGAAGGTGCACCTTCTTCTTCTATCTCAAGTTCTAGCCCTTTGAAAATTGAGTGCCCTAAACCTGATTCCGCTATGTGGCCACCCTCTTGAGGTGTGTTGTGGAAATCCTCATATAATCCCAACACCTGAGTCACTTGTTGAGGTATAAAAGGTGTCTTTTTAACTCCTAATTATCTTCACATTAGTTATCAATCCGGGCAAGACTTTCTATTTCAAGAGTGTACACAGTATGTGGCGGCTATTTAACTCAAAGAGTAATTCTTCTAAATTGCAGTACAATTCTTTCAAATACAAGAGTAAATGGATGCAACAAGTAAACTCTAATTAAAATAAAACTCAATCCTCTAGCAAACATCATTCAAGGATATAGTAGCAATAACTCATTCCTCTTTTAACTGATTTAATTTAAATCAAATACAACCATCAATAACCAATATAAGCAGTAAACGATCCCAATCTGAGAGCTTTGACAACGATAGTCAATGTTATTTAGAGTTGATAACCTTAAACAAAATAAGTAATTGAATAACTGAATCTGAAATAACAACAAATTGAATCAAGAACACTACTACAGATTACACAAAGCAGAATGATTCTGTTAAGACTGGAAAGTAAGAAACAACAAAGAGATACAATTGCAGAAAGTAGAAATTCAATCAAACCATCACACTTAGAAATGCATGATACAGGAACAGCAAGTGAATCCACCAGGGCTGGGCCCTTAGCCGCCAGTGAACACCGCTGGATTACTTCAGTAGATGTGAAGGAACAACAACTGCTTTATATATTAATCATTGCAAAATCATTACAACCAGTTCGTATTTTGCTTCAACAACGAGAGTTGATGATCAAAGTTACAAATACAATAGTAATTCTCTAATTAATTCTCTTCATTCCCTCGTCTCAACTACAATCGTTTCCTTTTATAATGGCAAAGAGGTAAATGACAAATAGTAAAAGTGATCCCTCAGGATCAAGAGATCCTAAGGGATTCATGCAATCCTCCAACTTCAGTTAGCTTCCCCTCCTTGCATTGATCCTATTATTCACTTCGTTCTTATCCATAACTGCCACGCTCCTCGCTGGGCTTGCTGCCTCTACGTTGTTTCTTGGTTAGGGAACAAAAGTTGTCCCATTTCGTATTTTTCCTTTTCCATAACTCATCATAGGAACAACAGTTGTCTCGTTTCGTCTTTTTCCTGCAAAAAGAAGGACATCAATCAACTAAATCGTGATTATAGATAATTTCTTCATTCTTGGCATAATCCTTTGATATATTAACATTTTGGGATATAAAAGGGATATAACTAAAGAAAAGGATGATGAAATAAATAACATATGGATACCTTTTCCATGACTCAACATACTCCCCTGCTTACCCTTTTTCATGCCCTCATGAAAACCATGTAGTTTGTGTGCAAGATAGTCAAGGAATAGGCTGGAGAAGGAATGTCATGAAGTGGTCTGAAACCATGATTTTTGGCCAAAATTTCAAAGATGTGCCATGTCTGCCCTTTAGGTAATTCATATATAGATTTATACCCTTTGGCAGGATACCAAACAATAGGGCTACGAAATCGACAGCCAAGCCAATAAGGACCCTCCCTTAAGATGAAGTTGTTGTAAGTAACAAAGTGTTCTGCAGCAAGCTTAAAGTTTTTATAATTGAATGGCTCCCTGTTTTGTACATTATTATTAGAAACTGTCCACCTAAGCTTGGCTGCAGCCAAGGAGCTTTCCTAAATAGTGAGGAAGTATTCTACTCCCTTCTGGACAATCTCTTTGTGAATGGGCCCCAAGATTTTGATAACTCCTTCCTTCTTCATCAGATTTTTGTGACTGGCCAACATTTGTAATGGGTGCTTTGGTTCACCTCTGACCCACAGGTCCAGTCCATTTTCCTGCCTCTGGAAAGTGTTATGAGCCTTGAACCATTTCAACTGATTAACAGCGAATGAAATGAAAGCCTGGAACTGCACATCTCCTATAAAAGGACTGGGGTTCTTTTCAATTTCTTCTTCCAATATAAAATTGTGTAAATAAAATTCACACAATAGCCTTTGTACTTTTATCCCATGATGCTTACAACAGTTTATAAAATCATCAATTGTTTTCAGCTCTATTGGTTTTCTGGCCTTGACAGTTTTGAGCTTTAATTGTAAGTATCTTTCCATCAAAAATAGGGCATAGTTATTGGTAGGAGATCTGCATGCCAATATGTCAGTATATAAGGAGAAAATAATATCCATTTGACTCCTGACCTCTTCCAATCTGAGTTTTATTTTCTCAGTCCTCTCTTCTGCCTTTCTGTATTTATCAAATGCCTCACTTTCTGAGATGTTCATGTCCCGAAGCTGCTTTTGTAATTCCTGGTATTTCTGTTGTGGGACTGTTTCTAGTTCAAGGTGTTCTATGGTAAGCTGAGCCTGTGCCAATTTCTCTTGAAGATCTGCTATACTAGGGTCGTTGCTTGCCATAATATCTTTGGCTTGCATATATGTCTGTGTATTCTTGCTATGAAAGTGGATCTTTATTGTCTGTGTGCCCTTATTATGGGACTGAATACTTAAAGTCTATGTCCTTTTATTATGGACAGGCGGTCTTTCTGTCTAGGTGGCCTTGCTGTCGGAGGGAACCATCTCCGTTTGAACAGTTTGGTTGCAAAAATGTGCACTCTCTGTTTGGGCAGCTGCTTCTAAAACAATTTCATGTTGTTCCTTATCAATTTGAGTGAATATGGGCTCAGTTTGAGTCCCAATAATCCTTGTGTCATGAAATTCGGTTTGAATGGTTGCGTTCATCATTTCTAGGGTTCTTCTTGAAACTTTCCCCCTTTTTAATGTCCTTATCTTTTTCCTGAGTCTTTTTACTAAGTTCTGCAGCTTCTGTTGTTCTTTTATAAGTCTTTTAATTTTGTTCTTCTCCTTTTTAGGAGGAACAGTTGTTCCACTAACCGTTTCTGATCTTAGCGAGCTCGGTTGCTCATCAAGGTTTTGTTCTCCAAGGGCTGTGTTTTTACCCTGACTGGTTTCTGTTTCTCCTATTTGGCTCGCATCCTCTATGTTTAAATCGACCTGACTAAATTCTTCTGCAAGTGTATTCCTCGGTTGGTCTGCCTCTTCCTGAGTAGCTTCTGCCCCTGTTTCTTCTTCACCAATTATATTTTCTTATATGCTCCTATTGTGGGAAGAGTTTTCTTCCGATTGTGCTGCTTCAACATTAAGGTTGAGCGGGCTTTCGGGCTGTATAAATTCACTCATATTGGAAAAAATCTGGGCCAATTCAATATCATGTACTAAGTCTTGTGGTGGACTTGTTCTGCGAGTTAAGGTAAGTTCTGTTTCATCCTTCTCCTCTTCACTAGAATGCTCTGTTTCCTCCTCAAGTTCTAACTCTCGGCCATTGCATCCTTCCAGCTGTAAATATTGTTCATTTTCTAGACTGGATAGTTTTATGGGCTGGCTGCTACTACCCTGGGGATTTTCAATTGTTCCCAAGCTTGTCCTTAATCTGGAAGAGTGTCTACATTTTTGTGGAGTGTTTGTTGTTCTGGTAGTTCTCTTCCTTTTTGGAACAAGATTAGGAGCAGGTAAAGCTAGCCCGCCCTCTATGGTAAATACTAATTCTTCCCAACTTGTTTGCTGCTAGGCAGGGCTGTGGCTTACTAACAGCCTAATTAAACAATGGTGACTCACGACAGTCTCTATATGCTGGGATTTTTTAAATATGCAGGCAAGTTTACAGAACATTTCTGTTTCAGAACTGCTAATAATTTAAGGTGCCATGGCCTTAACATATCTTTTCTTCCATCGCATGTGATGTAGCTTTGAATGACTCTAGCCAGTTCTGTCCATGGGTCTCCAAGAGATGAAGGTTTAACTCCTTTGCCTTTGACGATTAGGTTTTGTCCCTCATCCCTAAAGGCTGCGATGGCGTCCTGTAATCTCAATTTTTTATGAGTCCATATGGGTCCGACTGCTACCTTCCTCTTATCATAGAATGATCATCCTGTAAATTTTGTAAAAATTCGATAGCAATGGCTTCATTGGGTTGTTGCAGTCGTGTGAAGTATGCAACCCATCTGGCTCATACTAAAATTTCTCTAGCGGCGTCGAAAACAGCTAGTATCAGTGGCTCCCTCGGTACTATTCTTCCTCCCATTTTGCCTGAATTCTGCACACTGTTAGCTTAACATAGGTAACACATCAATACATAGAGCCAGCAATGGAACAACGAATTTTTATGAACAAATAATACCTTTTCAGCATAGATACTGTTAAATACTTGCTATTATGGAATTTCATATAGTCCGGTATACCCAAATAGAGGACTGACACGCATGCATGAGTGCTTTGGGAGTCACCCGTGCCCCCCTTAAAATGATAGGTCACCTTTGATCGATTAAATGAAGGGATGACGTACTGGCGGCGACGTATAGGAGTGGTAAAAATGGCAAGGTATACATATTTATGATAAGATCACAAAAATATCGGGTTGCTGAAATCGATGCATAGAATGAGAATTATGAATAATTATGGAGATGTCGTGGAGTGATCCAAAAAGGGAGAAAGGACATCTAACATGGGCAAAGTACTTTGCAGTCATCATTCCACTTAAACCATTATGATTGAGTTTTTAAACGATATCTCATGCATAAAATTTCAAAAATTAGGAACATAATCTTCTCTATAGTAAAGATAAAGAATAAGAAAAGGGAGTTATAATTACTATTGATGTTGAAAATATGACTCCAATACCATCAGCAGAGCTTCTGTTGCCCACAGGTGTTCATAACCTTGACAGAGTTTCTTTTTCACCCTTTGGAACCATGATCCTTTATGTATAACTAGGAAAGTGCCTTGTGATGTCAGAATGAAGGCCATTGTGCTGGCTTGGTAACCATATGGATCACAATGAAATTTACTGGGAAGGAGTGAAAGGTGGGTAGGTCGGCTCGTAATGAGACCTTCCATTCTAAGGACTTTATTTTTCTGATGTATCCATTGGATCATATCCTTGGTGTGGTGGCCATAGTGGGAATGCCACTTCACTGCTTCCTTATGATCATGGTAGGTTGGCTCATGATAAGAACCCCCATCCTCCATCTGACAAATCATAGAATTGTTAGTAAACATATGTATATATTTTTTCTTCTTTTCCCCTTTTTTTTTTCTTAGATAACACTTCTTATTTATATATAGAGGGTGGCTCAACACTCCTTAAGAGTAGGGATGGTGGAAGAAGTCTGAACATACCAATAGAAGAAAATATGCCCTTACTTTTATTCAATGATATTGAACAGAGAGAACTATGGGGGTTAGGGAAGAACTAGCATGGTACAAATAATCAATCAATTAGATTTATGGTGAACATATGGATAGAAAAGTGATATAGATGGTTGTGTCCTTCCATTTTTTAATCAATACAAAGAAATCTCATTAAAGATTATAATATTCGTTTTGCTTGTTCCAGTAACCTTCAAATTTTGTATCCTTACATATATGTTTGTATTCTTGCCTCTAGAGGGTCATAAAGAGTGAAGCAATATTCACAAGATGCTTATTTCCTAAAGAAAACCTCTCACCAAGAGTGTTGTTCCTTAGGAGGAATAACAAGAAAAACACACGAAAAGGTGTTGTTCCTTAGGAGGAACAGCAAGAAAAACACACAAAAAGGTGTTGTTCCTTGATAGGGAACCACAGCTGTTTCTTAAGAGGAACAAAAAAAAAAAAAACAAAACTTCACATCGAAATTACTATTCCTTAGAGGGAACAATAGCTGTTCATTAGAAGGAACTATAGCTGTTCCTTATAAGGAACATCAAAAAGAAAGAAAAATAATTTTGACATGAAATTGTTGTTCCTTAAAGGGAACAATGGAAAAACATATGCAACTGAAACTGTTATTCCTCAGAGGGAACAACATTAAAAAAAACTCAAACGAAATTGTTGTTCCTTAGAAGGAACGAAAAAAAGCAGATACAACCCAAATTGCTATTCCTTAGAAGGAACGACAATTGTTCCTTAGAGGGAATAGTAACTTTTCCTTAAATGGAATAGCAAAATCAATCGCAGACGAAATTTTTGTTCCTGTAAAGGGAACGGCTGTTGTTCCTTAGAGGGAACAACAACTGTTCCTTAAATGGAATAGCAAAAGCAAATGCACACAAAAATGTTGTTCCTTAAAGGGAACGACCGCTGGTCCTTGGAGGAAACAGGAACTGTTCCTTAAATGGAACAACAAAAACAAACGCACACGAAACTGCTGTTCCTTAAAGGGAACGGTTGTTGTTCCTTAGAGGGAACAAAAATTGTTCCTTCATTGGAATAGCAAAAAAAACACACTCGAAATTGTTGTTCCTTAAAGGGAACGACTGTTGTTCCTTAAATGGAACAACAAAAAGAAAACGCACACGAAACTGTTGTTCCTCAAAGGGAACAACTGTTGTTCCTTAGAGGGAACAACTGTTGTTCCTTAAATGGAACAGCAAAAAGCAAACGCACACGAAACTGCTGCTCCTTAAAGGGTTGCTGTTCCTTAGAGGGAACAACAATTGTTCCTTAAATGGAACAGCAAGAGCAAACACACACGAAATTGTTGTTCCTTAAAGGGAACGACTGCTGTTCCTTAGAGGGAACAACAATTGTTCCTTAAATGGAATAGTAAGAGCAAACGCACACAAAATTGTTGTTCCTTAAAGGGAATGACTGCTGTTCCTTAGAAGGTACAACACTTATTCCTTAAAAGGAATAGCAAAAACAAATGCACACATAGCTATTGTTCCTTAAAGGGATCAGTTGTTGTTCCTTAGAGGGAACGGCAGTTGTTCCTTAAATGGAACAACAAAATCAAACAAACATGAAGCTATTGTTCCTTAAAGGAAACAACTGATGTTCCTTCTAAGGAACAACAGTTGTTCCTTAAATGGAACAGCACGAAAATCAAATAAACATGAGACTGTTGTTCCTTAAATGGAACGGCAGCTGTTCCTTAAAGGGAACAACAACTGTTCCTTAAATGGAACAACACAAAAACAAAATAAACAGGAGACTATTTTTCCTTAAATGGAATGGAAGTTGTTCCTTAAAGGGAACATCAGTTGTTCCTTAAATGGAACACCACGAAAACCAAATAAACAGGAGACTGTTGTTCTTTAAATGGGACTGTTTTTGTTCCTTAAAGGGAACAACAGTTGTTCCTTAAATGGAACAGCACGAGAATCTGTACACAAAATTGTTGTTCCTTTAGAGGGAACAATAGTTGTTCTTTGGAGGGAACAACAGTTGTTCCTTAAATGGAACAGCAAAAGAAAAAAGAGTTTATTTACAGTTTATACAAGAAAATTTAATCCAAATAGAAATAAAAGTTTATATACAAAATTCAAAAGAAAATGAATTATTCACTGGATCGATGTTGAGGATGGGTTGCCCTCCTCAGCGAGAATTTTCATGGTGGAATCTTCTCGTAATTGTTGGCAAAAGGACTCCCTGGTAAGCAGTTTGTGATAAAGTCGTACTCGATGACCATTTACTTTAAAAGAATATCCAGATCCATCGATGGTGGCTAATGTGATGGTGCCATTATCATGCACCTTTTGTATCTCATAAGGTCCTAACCATCTGGTCTGGAGTTTTCCAGGGAAATCCTGAAACCTAGAATCATATAGGAGTGCCCAATCTCCTTCGTGGAAGATCTTCTTTTTAATAAGGGCATCATGCCATTTCGCTCTTTGTTGTTGGATCAATGCAGTGTGCTGAAGAGCTGATAACCTGATTTCATCTAATTCATTGATTTGTTGTAATCTATTGATCTGAGCTTCATTTAAGTTCAAACCTACCTCCTGAGTTGTTCTTAATGTTTGAATTTCGAATTCGATTGGGAAGATAGGTTCTTTACCAAATACTAGGTGATATGGTGAATATCCCGTGGTATTTCTCCATGTTGTGTGGTATGCCCACAAGGCTTCTGGCAATCTGGAAGCCCAATCATGTCTGTGTGATGCAACTGTCTTTGTGAGTATTGCCTCAATTACCTTATTAGTACTTTCTACTTGGCCATTTTCCTGTGGGTGGTATGGAGTTGTAATTTTGTGGAGGATATGATAATTTCTCAATGTTGTAGCAATCTTGTTGCCTACAAATTACGGTCCTCCATCCGTAATTATGTCTCTCAGCAGGCCATATTGCACAAATAGTTGGAAAAGAAAATGTATCACTGAATCCTCGGTTTCCCTTGGTAACGCCTCTGCCTCGACCCATTTAGTGACATATTCTGTTGCAACCAGTATGTATGTTTTTTGATTAGATGATGGGTTGATAGGACCAATAAAATCTAGCGCCCACCGCTCAAAAGGTTCTATTACTAATTGCTTCCGGCATCTCATCAGATTGTCCAAGGCATCTCATCCTCTGGTAGCTATCACATGCTTGAAAAAACTTCTTAGCATCTTTAAAAATAGTGGGCCAGTAATAACCTGTTTGTAAGACTTTGTGACCAGTTTTGCGGTCTGCAAAATGTCTGTCGCACGACCCATCGTGGCATTCTTTCAGAATGTCAAAAACTTCATCTTCCCTGACGCATCTTCTAATGTTCATATCTGCTCCTGTATGGAATAAATAGCCCCCGATCCAAGAGAATCGTGCGTTGCGCTGTACTATTTGTTTTCTTTCATTAGGTGTCAGGTGCTTGGACAATTTGCCTACTGCCAAGTAGTTTGCAATGTCTACATACCATGGTGTTCTAACAGTAACAAGGAATAAATATTCATCAGGAAATTAATCCTCAATTGTTGCTGCGTCAGCTGCCTTTGGCATGCGTGAGAGGAAATCAGCTACATGATTTTCCTTTCCCGGTCGATCCTTAATTGTTATGTCAAATTCCTACAAGAGAATCAACCATCTTGTCACTCTTCCATTTGTAATGGGTTTATTAGCTAAATATTTAATGGTAGAGTGATCTGTATATAAAACTATAGGATATCCTGTTATATAATGTCTAAATTTATTAACAACATATATTACAGCTAAAAATTCTTTTTCAGTCATAGTATAGTTTAATTCAGCAGGAGATAGATTTTTGCTGATATAATATATTGCATATGGCTTTTTATCTTCCTCCTGACCGAGAACTGCTCCGATGGTTGTGTCTGAAGCGTTGGATGAAATCTGGAATGGAAAATCCCAGTTTGGGCCCCTTAATACTGGGGTTGTTGATACAAGCCATTTTAAATCTTCAAAAGCACTATCACATTTATCTGTCCAAATGAAATCAATATTTCCTGTTAGTGCATATAATGGTGCAGCAATTTGAGAAAAATTCTTTATAAACCTTCTATAATAACCAGAAAATCCCAAAAAACTGCGTACCTCTATTTGTGTGGAAGGGGTAGGTATTAAAAGAATTATCTGAATTTTAGCCGGATCTACCTGTATTCTAGCTGTTGAGATATAATGACCCAAGATGAGTCCCTCGGTCATCATCATATGACATTTTTCATGGCTTAAACAGAGCCTGGTGGCAATGCATCTTTGCAACACTTTTTCTAATGTTTGTAATGCTGGCTCGAAGTCATCTCCATAAGGTGTGAAGTCATCCATATACACTTCGAGCCCTTCATTTATCAAATCTAAAAAAATGCTGAGTACAACCCTTTGAAATGTGGTAGGTGCATTGAACAACCCAAAGGGTAAGACCCTGTAAGCAAATGTCCCCCAAGGGCAGGTAAAGGTAGTCTTATCCTGATCTTCAGGGGCAATCTGAATCTAATTGTATCCACTGAAGCCATCTAGGAAAGAAAAGAATTTCTTTCCTGCCAATGTGTCCAAGACCTGGTCAATGAATGGAAGGGGGAAATGGTCTTTTTGGGTTTCTTTATTAAGTTCTCTATAGTCAACACATATTTGCCACTTTCCATTCTTTTTCGGCACCACTACTAATGGGGAGACCCATTTGCTGTCAGATATTGGGTAGATAAAGTTTACATCTAGCAATTTTTGTAGTTTAGCTTTAACAACATCTTAAAGATGAGGATTTAACCTCCGTTGAGGTTGTCGAATGGGACTGGTATCCTTCTCCATATAAATGTGGTGCATGCATAATTGGGGATCAATCCCTTTCATGTCCGGGTAATCCCATGCAAAGGCCTCTTTATATTTTCTCAGGAGTTGAACAAGTTTCTGTTCTTGGTTAGCAGTCAGGTCTTTGTTAATATTCAAAGTTTTTCCTGGCTTAATTTCTATGGTTTTGCTGTTATAAACAAAGGTGGTTGGTATTGATTGATCGTTGATATCTTTTAGGGGATCTTCTTCTACTTCACTATCGAATGCTGCTTCGATCATGTGACATTTTAGATGGGATCTGGCTTCTGGTTGGTTAATGTAGGTGTTAATGATGTCATCTTCTGTTTGATCTTTAAATTCAAGAGCATCTTCTATGGTTAGTGGTGATTTAATGTTTTCAGTTGGATATGATACAGGTTTTTTTCTAGTTTTGATTATTGTTAAACTTGGCTGAGCTGGAGGATATAAGGCTAAATTATTTACATTGCTTCCTCTTGCTATAGTCATGTTGCCTGTTCGATAACTTATGTAAGCGTCCGTAGTTGCTAGCCAAGGTCTTCCTAGAATTAAAGGATGTCCATCAAGTCGGTTTCTAGGATTGATAATAAGAAAGTATGTAGAGTATTCCCAAGAGTCTACAAACACCATTACATCTTGTAATGTGCCTTCTGGTTTGACTACCGATGGCTCAACCAATTCCAACAAGGTCATGGTTGGGTCCAAGGATGTAATGCCAAGCTTTTGACAAGTTGTGGTTGTAAGAATATTGATTTCTTCTCCTAAATCGACTAAGGCATTGGGGAAGGAGCATCCATTTATTTGCACTGTGGCTATAGGATTTCCTGGGTCCTCATATTTTACAGGTTTTTCTCTTCCTGATAGTAAATCAAATAAGGTATCAACTACCTGGACTATTGGATTTGTTTTTATTTTCCTCTTTTTCTTTTTCATACATAATTCCTTAATAGTTCTTGCATAAATTGGGATTTCTTGAATAGCCTGGAGGAGTGGTATTTTTATACACAAGTTTTTCAATTCTCCTAGAAGATCAAAATCAGGATGTTCAATTGGGAAAGATATGATTAATCTCTCTGGGAATGGAGGAGAAGAGGTGGTTTCTTGATCATGAATTTTCTATCTAACCATGTTCTCTTCTTGTGGTGCTTGTTCTACAAGTAACGGATCTTCAATTTGTACATTTTTATCCTCCTCTGTTTCTATTATCCACCCAGATCTTAATTGAAGGTCATTGCACTCCCTTAAATTGGTTTCTGGTTTTGGTCCTTCAATAATTTGCACAGATTAAACTGGTCTGTTGTTGGAGTTCGGGTTGGGTTGGGCCGGGAGTTGTGGTCGTAGGTTGGTCTAAGGGTTTTGTTGCAATGTGTAGGGTGCCGACAATGTGGGTTGAGGTAGGGGGATTGTTCCTGCTAGCTGATTTGTAGGTCTCTACCAGCTTGACTGCCAGTTCTGGTTCTGTGAAGTTGAGGGTGGCCATTGGGATTGATATGCATTATTTTTCCAAAACGGTGGGAAGTAAGAGGAGTTCGGAAAATTGTTATTTTGATTTGGTAGGTTGGGCCAGGGTGGCATAGGGAATTATTGTTGTGACCAATTGTAAAAATATGGTTGGTTTTGCCACATGGTTCCCAGGTATTGTTGAGCATTATACTGAGGAGGTTGAAAAGAAGAGGATGGGTCAATGGGCATACCTGTTTGTCATGCTTGCCATTGGCGGCGCTGATTTATCAGGTATACCAATTATGTTTCTTCTTCTGCTTATTTGTAATCTGCTTTCAATCCTAGGAGTGATGGGTAGCTTTATGTGGCTTGATCTTTCATACATATGGCACAGGTTTGGACCATATCTAGCAGGCACTCTATGTGAATATGCTTCTTTCTGCATCTAGGGCAAAATATCAACAAGTTTTGTTTTGCTTCTGCTTGCTTTTTTTTGGCTTGCATAATGTCCAATTGCATTGTCAGAGTTCCCAAAATATCTATTTTGAAATACTCTATCAAGTTGCCAATTTCTGTGCGAGTTGTACCTCCACCAGAGATTTTGTTGTCCCCCATGGTCATGTCTTGTTCCGCTGGCTTTAATCTCATGCTACCTCTTGAACACCTGATACACAAATTAATGATGTCAGCATAATTCTCCTGATATATAACACCTTTACCCATAATATTTAATGTTTCAATCCATTGTTCTTTCATCCCTTTAATTAGTGTAGTTTTCAACACATTATCAGGTAAAGGTAGAGTTGCATAGGGAGACCACTGAAGGTTATATTGAAATCGTTCCACATATTATTCCAATTTTTGACTTGGTCTTGCTACCATCTGGAATATTTTGTCTTTCAATTCCCTAGATTTGCAGTAGTCCTGATACTTTTTTAGGAAAGCGGTTTTCATTTGTTCCCAATCGTTTATTGTGCCTCCACCTAATCCCATAAACCATCGTAAAGATGCTCCTTTCAATGTGGAGGGAAATAACTTTAGTTTTTGGGGATCGGTGGTATAATCATACCCCCGGCACAATACATCAAACTCAAACAGGAATGCATCTGGATCCTCTGATGTCAGCCCATGAAAGGTAGGAATATTTTGGAGAGGGATGGCTTTCATAGGTGCGTTGACTGCTGTGTCAACGATGGGATACTGCAATGTGGAGGTCTGAGGTGTTTGTGGGTTGTTGGCCATTTGATCAAATATGTGCCAATACCCTTCTGGGATCTCTAGAGAGTTATTCCTAGGATGACTAGAAGGGATGGGAATGAGCTTAACAACACTCCCCTAGTCTGGGACAATGAGTGTTCCTTGCTAAACTACTCCCTGGGGGGATCTTGGCTCCTCTGTTTCCCCTGCTTCTTCTTGGATGAACTTAACAACACTCCCTTTATCTAGGATGCTGAGTGTTCCTGGTTGAATTATTGCCTGAGGGGATCTTGGTTCCTCTACTTCCCTTGTTTCTCCTCCTCCTTCACGGAGATTACTAGAATTCCCTTCTTGTAAAGAAATTGGGCGAGAATTTTCAATTTCTTGAAAACTCTACTCAGTCTCTTCTGTTTTGCTGTGTACCTCAGCGAAGGCTATAGATGGTGATCTTGTGGCTTGAAGGGAGCCAGTAGGTTGTCTGGAAGCAACTTTCCTAGGGCCTACTGATGGCTGAGATTCAACTTTCTTTATGATGTCATCTATGAAGGTTGATCGACCAAGGGTCACCAGTCCCTTAGCTTTGTCAGGTTTGGGTAGTGGATTTGGATTATTTTCAAGTTTTTTCTTCTTAGTCATACACACAACTCAAATATTTGCCTCTACCCTAAGTTCTTAATCAATTCTACTGGAAGGCGGGTGGGGGAGAAGGCATTTTACGTGCTCCGTACGCAGGTTCTTACCTTTCATTTTTAATACCCAATTCTCTCCTAACAGACAAGCAACAAATACCTATTTCAGATTTCTGTAATTGTGCTGAAAAGCGGGCAGGAGAGCAAGCACTTTACTTGCTCGTTAAGTAGGTTCTTACCTTCCATTTTCAAAACCCAATTCTTCTTCAACAATAATCATCAAATGCACACTACTCTTCAGAAATGGCTACACTCTCCCGACAACGGTGCCAAAATATTGAGGTATAATAGGTGTCTTTTTAACTCCCAATTATCTTCACATTAGTTATCAATCCGAGCAAGACTTTCTATTTCAAGAGTGTACACAGTATGTGGCGGCTATTTAACTCAAAGAGTAATGCTTATAAATTGTAGTACAGTTCTTTCAAATACAAGAGTAAATGGATGCAGCAAGTAAACTCTAATTAAAAGACAACTCAATCCTCTAGCAAACATCAGTCAATGATACAGTAGCAATAACTCATTCCTCTTTTAACTGATTTGATTTAAATCAAATACAATCATCAATAACCAATATAAGTAGTAAATGATCCCAATCTGAGAGCTTTGACAACGATAGTCAATGTTCTTTACAGTTGATAATCTTAAACAGAATATGTAATTGAATAACTGAATCTGAAATAACAACAAACTGAATCAAGAACACTACTACAGATTACACAAAGCAGAATGATTCTGTTAAGACTGGAAAGTAAGAAACAACAAAGAGATACAATTGTAGAAAGTAGAAATTTAATCAAACCATCACACTCAGAAATGCATGATACAGGAACAACAAGTGAATCCACTAGGGCCGGGCCCTTAGCCCCCAGTGAACACCGCCGGATTACTTCAGTAGATGTGAAGGAACAACAACTGCTTTTATATATTAATCATTGCAAAATCGTTACAGCCAGTTCATACTCTACTTCAACAGCGAGAGTTGATGATCAAAGTTACAAATACAATAGTAATTCTCTAATTAATTCTCTCCGTTCCCCCATCTAAACTACAATCATTGCCTTTTACAATGGAAAAGAGGTAAAAGACAAATAGTAAAAACGATCCCTCGGGATCAAGAGATCCTGAGGGATTCACGCAATCTTCCAACTTCAGTTAGCTTTCCCTCCTTGCAATGATCCTGTGATTCACATCGTTCTTATACATAACTGCCATGCTCCTCGGTGGGCTTGCTGCCTCTACGTTGTTTCTTGGTTAGGGAACAACAATTGTCCCGTTTCATCTTTTTCCTTTTCCATAACTCATCATAGGAACAACAGTTGTCTCGTTTCATCTTTTTCCTGCATAAATAAGGACAACAATCAACTAAATCATGATTATAGATAATTTCCTCATTCTTGGCATAATCCTTTGATATATTAACATTTTGGGATATAAAAGGGATATAACTACAGAAAAGGATGATGAAATAAATAACATATGCATACCTTTTTCATGACTCAACATCGCTCAACGCTACAATATTGTTGAGGATTTGGCTCAGGCACTGTCAGCCATGTCTGCTCTCGAGGTACTCCAAAGCTACCCATCGCAGTGGAAATCTTTGCTGTCAACTATCGGGGGCATCGATCCCACTGATTCTAATTTGATATGTTTCGATCTGGAAAACCATGTTCCATGGCTCCCTCATTAGATTTCCTTTCTTATTTAGGTAATCATTAATGAGAAGACCATCCACCGCACTGTCATCGATGAAGGTGCTTCCACCTGCATCATGTCAACTATGTGCTGGAAGGCTATTGGTTCCCCTGCACTAAACCAGTCTCTGAAAACTTTGGAATCTTTCGATGGGCGTGATTTGCAACCCTTCGGTGTCTTACCTAACCTTGCCATCACCTTGGAAGGCAAGACAATGCAAGTCAAAGTATAGATTATTGACGCAAACCTCAATTATAATCTTCTACTTGGCCAAAGTTGGACTCATGCTATGCATTCCATGGCCTCCTCTTTGTTTCTCTTGATCCATTTTCCCCATCAAGGGAAGATTGTCACTATCGATTAGTTGTATTTCTTTGCCTCTTCCTCCTTGGATGACAACGTTTCGTACGTCAAGCACTCTGGTTCTCCCTATGAAAGTGTGGGGTTGGGTCTCTTCAAAGATTTTACCTTAATGGGAATTTTTCCACTTCCACCTCGTCATGTTGCCTCTGTTAACACAATCTCGGTCAAATTTGATCCCTGGATCATACCTGCACTAGATCTTTTTGATGCTTGGGAAGAGGGTATGCCACTTAGTCCTGCCAAAGTCAATTATATGGAAATTTTTTTGGCTTCGAACTATACATCCTCTAATTCTCATATGTCAAATACCTCTCTCAATATGTACTCTCAACCCCCTGGCTTGGCACTTTGGAATCATCCAATCCCTTAGCCGAGACGTTCCTCACTGATGAACGTATCATGGAAATCATGTCTCTTGACGAACCACCATGGATTGATACTCATCATTACTCCTTGTTCTTACCTCACTCAACGGTCATGTCTACCATTTTTGAAGAGTCCTCATCCCCATTGCTTATTAATGTGTTATTTTATCCTGACATAATCAAGATCTTTCAACTAAGGGCGCCTTTATCCTTTCATGGATTCAAGATTTTTTACACACCCTAAGTTTTCCCCGATTGTCCTCTGACTCGTAACCCTCCCTCGCCTAGGGGGCATGGGGGCAAAGCCTTATATGAGTTCTACTCTATTATTTGGCTGAGTCAATGCTTACTTTTCATGGCAATGGTAAAACTTCGGTGTTCATCTATGTTGATTGATTACCCAAGTCCCAACATGGACTCCCTCAAAAAGTACTATGCTTAGGTCATCTAGCATGGTTACTTATGTACATTAGTGTGCAATTCATTTTTGTACAATGTGGTTTTGTGTGATATTCTTCAAACAACCTTCCTGTTTACTATGCTTTTCTTGCTTTGCATATTTCTGTGACTCCTCGCGTTGGTTTTGTTGATGGTGCTTGTCGTAGTACCCGAAACCTATCATCCACGACATGGGCTATCTATGACCCTAATAGTGAGTTGATTAACCTTCAAGGTATCTGCCTAGGTTGTAAAACCAACAACATTTCTGAATACAGTGCAGTCATCAAACTGTTGTAAGAAGCCATCTCACTCTAGGCATCAGAGAATGGGTTGTCAACTTGGATTCACAGCTTGTCGTCCTTCAACTCAACAGACAATATTCCATGAGGAACCCTTAAAGTGCCATTCAACTATGCAAAGATCCAGTCCAACATCAGTGCAACAAACACATAGGAAATAGTTAAGTACAACTTGGTCTAGTATAGAGTTAGGTATAGAGTTAGGTAAAGTGTGTTTCTTTACCGTTGTACATTTTGTAACTTACAATCCGACGGTCACGATATGTAGTGATCCAACGGTTCATTCTCTCCTCAGTATTACCGACACTTGATCCGTGGCTTGACACCCGATTGGTCCATGATTTCTATTTAAAGCGCATGGAGGGTCATTTGTAGGGTAATCCGTGCATGAGAGAAGCATATGTAAATTTTCATTCTTTTATTAATAAATTGCCTGAAGTGGCCGCGTTGGCTCAGGCCGTGGACTGTTTCCCTCTTTGAGGGTTTTAACCACGTCAAAAATACTGGTGTATTGATCTGTGATCTGGTTGTGAGCGGTGTCCTTTGGTGTTCTGTTTGAGGAACTTACCCTGTAAATTGCTACATGGTATCAGAGGTATTTGAGGGCCGCGTCCGTTGGTGATCCAAATCTGAAGCCGGTAGAACTGCATCCGACTGCCGTTTCCTAGATCTACTGTTTCTGACTGCTTTCGGGCCGAGAGGACTGCTCTGTTGTGTTGGAGCATCTGTTCCAGTGAGGAACCCCTTTTGTTTCAGGCGAAAAGGTTTCCGGTAGCCCTAGCTGCGTCATTTTTAAAATTTGGAGGTATACAGTGTTTATTTGCAGTTTACAGTTATTTTCTCTCTGTTTATTTCGGTTTCGATTTATTTAGCCTTTTTTATTACCGGATCTATACCTTTAATTTTTGTGTATGCTCTTTTCCCTGTGACTCTGTGCGATATGGGCAAATCAGAAACAGAAAGGAAGGATTTTTCTCATGCGTATGCTCTTTTCCCTGCGCCTTAGGGTGATCTCGGAAAATCAGAAACATTGAGGAAAATATTTAGTTTCTGGCTAAAGCTAACTTTGAGCCGCAAGGTTCATTTTTGAAAATATTTAGTTTTTCGGCTAAAGCTAACTTCGAGCCGTAACGTTCGTTTTCTTTGCATGTCGGCAACTTCATCAACATTTTTTCAGAAAGCCATAACTTCTTCATCCGGAAGCCGTTTTCGGAGCCGTTTTTTTTAAACCAGCCTAATTTTTCGAGATCTATCCATTGGAACACTTAGTTTCAGCATCTTTAGCTTCAGTTTCCATTGAAATTGAAATTCAATACCAAGTTACGTATAGCTCAATTGGTTCAAAGCTATTTTAAGAGAGTAGAGGTCTTGGGTTCAAGTCTCCATTTTGTGGGGGCGGACTTTTTCATTTCCGCACATTCCCGCACTTCGTCGGCAACTTCATCAACTTTTTTTCAAAAAGCCATAACTTCTTCATCCGGAAGCCATTTTCAGAGCCGTTTTTTTAAACTAGCCTAATTTTTCGAGATCTATCCATTGGAACACTTAGTTTCAGCATCTTTAGCTTCAGTTTCCATTGAAATGGAAAGTCAATACCAAGTTACCCTTGACAGCACCAACTACTTCTAATGGTTGGCCTACATTGAGGATTTACTTAGAAGTAAAGGTCTCTACATAATAGCCTCAGGCCAAGAAAAGAAACCGAAGGATGAAAATAAGGCTGCTAAACGGGAAAATAGGCAAGATCAAGCACGTGGATTGATAGGGATGTCTATTTCTCCAGATCTTAGATTCCATATTGCAGAACTTGATACTCCTGATGAAGCAATGAAACAAATCAATAAAGTTTTTGGGATTAAAAATGAACTTAGAGCCCATCAACTTGAAAATGAGTTGCTTACATTGGACCCTAATAATTTTTCTTGCATTGAAGATTTCTTGTCCAAGTTCAAGACCCTTAGATATCTCTTGGAAGGTGTTAAAGTTAAGAAAGAAGATAGTAACCTTATCTATTCCATTCTTACTAAGTTGGGACCAACCTACTCTGTGTTTGTTTCCACCTTCCACTCTACAAGAGAAGCCTTCATTTCTCAAGGAACAGACTACAAATCCCCTTCCTTTGACTCTTTTTGTGATTCTTTAATAAGAGAACAAGAAAAACTCTTACACCTTGGTCTTCTTAATCTTGGAAACTCTTCCAAGAAAGCGTTAGCCACCCAGCAGCAACCAAATTCAAAGAATCCTAAGAAGTCATATCCTAAAAAGAATGGTCCTAAACCAAATAAGGGTCCTAAGCAATCTCAGCCTCAAAATGAAAAATCATTTCAACAAAATGATAAGACAAATAAAAACAAATGGAAGAAGACTGATAGACATTTCAACTTTTGTAATCGAGATGGCCACTTAGAATCAAAATGCTTTAAGAAGATGGAAGCCTTGGAAGCAGCAATGAAGAAGCATAACATCCATTTGGGGCAATCTTCAACTTCAACTTCATCTTCAGGAATGGCACTTTCTGCATGTGGTTATCAAGCATCTCGGTCTGGCTATGCATTAAATGTATCTTCTTCTTCTCATTCTCATGAGTGGCTCATTGATTCTGGAGCTTCTTATCACATGGCCAAAAACAAAGCCATGTTTTCTTCTTTAAATAATTGTAACACCAAAAATATATATGTTAGTGATGATAGATCTCTTAGTGTTGTAGGGACTGGAACTATTCATCTAGAAAATGGTCAGTTTAATGATGTATTATGTGTTCCAACCTTATCCTGCAACCTTCTATCTGTATATCAGATAACTCATTCAGGTGAAGGTAAAATCGTTGAATTTTCACCTCATGATGTTGTAATCAAGGACCTAAGAGATCCTACACAGATTTTGGCTACTGGCATTGCTGATGATTCTACAAGGTTGTATAAGTTTCACAACTTTGGGTCATCAAATCTTCCCTCAGTATTTGTTGCTCATAACGATGAAGTGAGTAAACTTTGGCATGAGCGATTTGGTCACTTAAACTATTGCTCCCTTCAGCAACTATGTAAAGAAAATATGGTGACAGGTCTTCCTATGGTATCTTGCAGAGATGGTGTTTGCTCCGGATGTGTACTCGGAAAACATCATCGGGACAGTTTTGAAAAACGTGCCTCTTGGCACGCCTCAGCCCCTTTACAGCTTGTGCATAGTGATTTATGTGGTCCACTTCCTGTTGTTTCATTCTCTGGCTGCAAGTATTTCTTAACTTTCATTGATGATTTCTCCAAACGCACTTGGGTATACTTCTTAAAACTCAAGAGTGAAGTATTTAACACATTTTTGGCCTTCAAGGCCTTTGTTGAAAAACAATCTGGACATCAAATTCTTAAGCTAAGATCTGATAATGGCGGAGAATATGTTAAAAACACATTCATCAACTTTTGCACTGTGAATGGAATTCAAATGCAACATACTGTTCCATATACTCCACAACAAAATGGTGTAGCTGAAAGGAAGAATTGCACCTTAAAAGAAATGGCTAATTGTATGCTACAATCTAAAGGACTTGGTCTTAGTTTTTGGGCAGAAGCAATTAACTGTGCAAATTACATAATAAATCGCACACCTACTAAGGATTTAAAGAATATCACTCCAGAAGAAGCATGGAGCTCAATCAAACCAGATGTTAGTCACTTTCGTGTTTTTGGAAGTGAAGCGTGGGCCCATATTCTAGATGAAAAGCATAAAGCTTTAGAACCTAAGAGTGAAAAATGTACTTTTGTTGGATATTCTGAAGATGTCAAAGGCTGTAGACTTATTCCATTTAAGTCCAAAAATGTTATCATTAGAAGAGATGTAAAATTTGATGAAAATATATCGGCCTGCGAGCCTAGTCCGGCGGATGTGCCACCTCTCCCTATCTCTTCTACTTTTGAAAACATTTCTTCTTCAGATGATGATAGTGAGGATGACAATCCTCCCCCACCTTCTCAGGATCCTCCTTCAGCTCCTCAACTTCCAAAATGGGTCCGTGCTACTCAGGATGCAGCAGGTGATCTTGCCGGTGATCCTACAGATCAGCGACGTACACGTTCTCAGTTCGAGAGAGCCTCTTCTTTACTGGCTCAAGCTCCAGTAAATTATGATCCTGACACCTTTGCAGAAGCTTCAGGCCATCGATTGGGAAGCAGCTATGAATGAAGAATATCATTCATTGTTGGCAAATGATACATGGGATCTTGTTCCTCTACCAAAGGGACGAAAACTTGTTAGATGCAAATGGGTTTACAGAACCAAGTATGGACCAGATGGGAAAGTTGATAAACATAAAGCTCGTCTTGTTGCTAAAGGTTTTTCACAGGTTGAAGGCATTGACTACACTGAAACCTTCTCCCCTGTTGCCAAAATGAACTCTATCTGCCTTGTTCTTTCCCTTGCTGCCTCATTCAAATGGGAAGTCCATCATATGGATGTTAAATCTGCCTTCTTGCATGGGGACTTGCATGAAGAAATCTACATGGAACAACCCATTGGCTTCATAAAAACAGACTCCAGCCTTGTATGTTGGCTTAAGAAATCCCTTTATGGTCTCAAGCAAGCTCCTCGAGCTTGGTATGCCAAAATGGATAGCTTTCTTTTAGAATCTGGCTTTTCTAGGTGTCATTCTAACAATACTGTCTACACCAAGCAAGTGGGCAAGTCTCTTATCATTCTTGTTCTTTATGTTGATGATCTTATCCTTACCGGTAGTGATCCCAACCTTATAAACCATGTGAAGTCTAGCCTTAAAAGGAAGTTTGAAATGACAGACTTAGGACACTTACATTATTTTCTCGGTCTTCAAATCTTGCAATCCAAGGAAGGTATTTCCCTTTCTCAGTCCAAGTATGCCTATGATATTCTATGCCACTTTCACATGGAAGACTGTAAGCCAGCCCCTTCTCCCTTTCAGTCTGGAGTGAAACTTTCAGTCACTTGTACTTCTCCTGAAGTTGATGCTACCTTATACCGTCAACTTGTAGGAAAACTTTTGTATCTAACCCATACTCGTCCTGACCTTTCCTTTGTTGTTGGCCTTGTTGCTCGGTTCATGCAAAACCCCCGTGAAAGTCATTGGAAATCAGCTAAAATAATACTTCGTTATGTTCGAGGTATAGTTCAGTTTGGGATTCATTACAGTGCCGAAGCATCTCCTCTATTGGTTGGTTTCACTGATTCCGATTGGGCTGGTGACCCTGATGATCGGAAGTCTACTGCCGGTTATGTGTTCACTCTTGGTTCAGAACCTATTACATGGGCTTGCAAGAAACAAGGTGCCATTTCTCTTTCATCAGCAGAAGCAGAGTATCGTGGTGCCGTAGAAGCTAGTAAGGAAGCCTTGTGGCTTCGTCAGATCCTGTTAGAGTTTGGCTTTCAGCAGCAGCATCCGACTACACTGTGGTGTGATAATCAAAGTTCCATTCAACTATGCAAAGATCCAGTCCAACATCAGCGCAGCAAACACATTGAACTGCACATGCACTTCATCAGAAAGCTCATTCACGACCATGTTCTTGAAGTACAATATTGTTCAACAGATGATCAAGTTGCAGACATCTTCACAAAGGCTCTCACAGAGGCGAAGTTCACTAAACTTCGATTTATGGTTGGAGTTCAGGAAGTTGTCACTAAGGGGGGATAGGCTCTAGTGCCTCCTTCCTTCTCCTATTGTTTCATATTTGTAAATCCTTCAATCCTATCCCAAGTTGTTCTTAAGGGGGGATGTTAGGATATTCCGACACATAGGAAATAGCTAAGTACAACTTGGTCTAGTATAGAGTTAGGTATAGAGTTAGGTAAAGTGTGTTTCTTTACCGTTGTACATTTTGTAACTTACAATCCGACGGTCACGATATGTAGTGATCCGACGGTTCATTCTCTCCTCGGTATTACCGACACTTGATCCATGGCTTGACACTCGATTGGTCCATGATTTCTATTTAAAGCGCATGGAGGGTCATTTGTAGGGTAATCCGTGCATGAGAGAAGCATATGTAAATTTTCATTCTTTTATTAATAAATTGCCTGAAGTGGTCGCGTTGGCTCAGGCCGTGGACTGTTTCCCTCTTTGAGGGTTTTAACCACGTCAAAAATACTGGTGTATTGATCTGCGATCTGGTTGTGAGCGGTGTCCTTTGGTGTTCTATCTGAGGAACTTACCCTGTAAATTCCTACAATATTTGTATATTGGAAAGACATTTTGATTATATTACATATCATCATATTCCTAGACGCATGAATACATTGACAGATGCATTAGCTAATTATGTGTTGGATAGACATTTATGAAACATGCAAAAGATAAGGCAAACCATTTGCAGCATAATAGACAGAAAAATACAACATATATATATGGTGAGAATGTTTGATACATCAGAACCCCTAAAATAATATGTGTTTCTATAATAGCATCGGCCAGCATGCCTCATACATTCATGGCACGCATGCCTCAAAAAATATGTAAGTGCTGGACCTAGGAACTACTAAGCATGGTGGTCATGGTAGCACAAGACAGCTCATTCAACACGACTCAATAGTCAACGGATCCAATCTGAGACTCCCATTGTGTGCCTCTGGTACCAACGAGGCATGTCTCCTATCTGAGCATACTCTAGGATACTATGAGATAACTTGTCGAGGTTCCTCGCGATCTCCTCCTCATTGTCGCTCCCTTCTTGATAACGTGCGACATCAACAATAGGGCGAGGGATGCACCTAGCTATCGGGTACATCCTGATTGGCCGCTCTAGTCCAACATTTGCATAAACAAGAGAAATGTTATAACAACGCATATACAAAAAACAATTAAAAAAATCTCAAAATTAAAAATTTGATTTTTTACCTTCGTCATCGAAGTCCTCTCCATCTGGTAAGGGAATATCTGGATCTCCATGAAAATCAGTGCCACTATACGGCCAGTCCTCCATGATGATCTTCTGTTATCATAGCCATGAGAAGAATGCATGTCGGTATGACATATGCTGACCCCTAGTGATCCTGGGCATCAGACAACTCCAGCGAGCCATCCGCAGGTCGCACGACGTAGGAGGATCGAACTCAATCAACTGATACTAGAACAATGGCACTTGTTCCTAGCACCCCACCACTCTGTTGATAGTCAACAAAAGCACCCTCAGTGTCAAATCCCGCACACTAGAAATCTCTATCTTCCCACTCTTGGATTTCAAGGCCTCAGGGTAGTGTTTGGCAAGCAAGGAGTTGACAAGTTAACTCGCTCACCTCTGTGAGACAGTCCAATGATGAAGTATACATTTGAACTTGTCAACTCCAACTCCTGGTCCCCAATGAAAAAAACTCCTGATTAATGTCCCAAAGGCTTATCAAGTATCGAAGCAACTCAGGCTGGGCCCGCATCCTTGGTGTAAGGAAGAATTTGAGGAGCCCGCAAGCCCTCAAAGCCTTTATGCAATTTGGATCATTCAGTGCCTGGGAGTCAACATCTTCATGTTCCCCATTTTCGACAATTTCTCTCCTGCAAAAGCCATTAATTTGAGCCAATTATCATCTTTGGCACATAAAATTCAAGATTAAATAGTCAGTTTTTGAGAAAATAGGGTTTTTCCCTATCGATGGTGCCAATGCGCCTATTTTAAAATCAGTTGCACCGATCGACGCAGATGGCTTTGTAAATCACCATCGGTCGACACGATTTTGTGCTCGGAAATCACGCTGATTGAGGGAAAAAACTATTTTCAAAAATCTCCCTAAAAATAGAAAAAAAATTAACTAAAAACAGAAATAAATAGTATGAAAATGGAGCTCAAGTCTTCGGCTATTACTTGGAACTGACGGCTCTTCGATTGACCTCCCGGACTACCCGCAATATGCTCCAGAGCAACTAGGGAAAAAGTGGGTAAAAAGTCTTCACTGCAAAGATAAAATTGTAAATGGTAAAAATATATGTACTTTTCCCCTTTTTATTCATTTTTCATGAAAATATCAGGTTTTGTAAATATTTTTGACCTATTTTACCTCAAGGACTCGATAATACACTTTGCCTTACTTGTGCAGCAATAGGTGATGGATGTTTGACAATGATGATGAGTCACATTTAAGCTCTTTTCTCGACTCGTTAAACTCATATGAAAGGATTGACGAGTATCTTTTCCATTTTTGACTTGTTAAAGAGAATAAAAACGGGGGGTTCGCTTTCAGCTCTTTTCGGACCCTTTAAAAGCGAAAAGATAGCCAAGCCCTTGTCGTTTTGAACTTGTTAACGGATGTGAAATGGCGTGCGCCCACTATAAGTTTACCCCTTTCTTGGGCTGGGAAGCATTGTGTAGTGTTCTAGCTAGGGTACTAGACTTGACTATATTAATTATCGACTAGGATGCGTAAGCTTAGAGGCATGCGTCTAAAGTATATAGACATAAAGGATTGTTGACTAGGTGGTTATGATGTAGGTCACAGGGCTTCTTTACGGAAGACTGGAATATGTCACCTATCATCCAAACACTCGGTCACTCTGCTAATATACCTGATTACAATGCTATCATTAAATGCATTTACCAATTCACACACTGAAACTAAACACTGTGTATCACTGCAGCAATGATCTTAATCTCCTTACGAAGATATTACACATAAAACCCTTGTTCAGTAAACACCCAGTATTCACTAATATTTATACAATATCAAAATATACAGAGGTTATAAAGGAATTGTGAAGTGAAAACAAAGTTTATGACAGTGCTTTGAAAAGACACACAGGGATCGAATCCCTTACAGGACGCACTTCCAGATCTCAGTGATGACTGTTTAGCATTACCATAAACGCAAACCAACCATAAGCGCAAACCATATACATTCAATGGAAATCAAAAGCTATGGAAATCGAAACCCAAGTAATTGTAACTGCTATGCAAACCATTTAATACCTATTGAAATTGAAATCAAACCATACGATAACCTAAGTGCAAATAGAATGAAAGAACAGTATACCGGTTGAGCGCAGGGCCCGTCCGCACTCCAAAGGTACACTGGACTATAATCGACTGAAGATCAAATCAATGCACGAGACACAAATCGAAACTGTAACTGGTTCTTAGTATTAAGTTTCAAAACAGAGTCTTTGGAATGATACAACGATTAACCTTCATCCATTACCCGGACTGTATTTACATAACTATGTCATTAATGAATGTACATTCAGAATTCGGCTGTTGCCGCTTTTATTACATCGAGCTTTTTCAAAATGTTTCTATCCTAACTAATTTCAAAAAGAACAAAAACTAAATCAAGATAGAATGAGCTGATGTTTCTGCCTTTGTCGCCAGTGTGCCATGCTTTGACCTGAGTTGACCGCGCATGTAGGAGGGTCGATTTGGTTGCATGATAGGTGTTTGTCCATCCTTGGACATTCTATTTTTCACCCATGCCTTTCGCTCCAGTCCAGCTGCTGTGACACATGTCAAACAATGAGCTGATTACAGGATGTTGAGACTTCCTGTAATCATTTCACCAAAAACTTCTAATTCTTCAACATAAGATTCCTAAATCAATTTCTATGCATTTTAATAACTATAAGACTATTAATAATTAATTTTCAAGGATTCTAAGGAATATATGATGAAAAGGAATGGGTAAATGACATGTTTTTAGGAGGAAAAAGGGGTCTTGGGATGATACCAACATCTCTCCCCGACTTAAGGAATTAGCATGTCCTCATGCTATCCCCGAAGTGCTTCCCTTGAACTCTGTCCCTGACTGGATCTCTGCTGCCTTGAGCAATGTGTCCACATTCTTTTTCACCTGGTTTTCCTTCTGACCCTTGAGCTCCTGCTTTAACTTTTTGTATTTTTCTTTGAGGGTCTTCTTCTGATTGTACCACTTAGTGGCCCAGTTAGAAATCTCAGTTTGCTCAGCCTCCAGTTCACTGATTCTCTCCTTCAACTTTTCATTCTTCTTCTGAGTTTCTTTACTTTGCGCCCGGAGCATTTCATTTTCCCTCTTGATGACTTTTTCTAACATATTAGCTTCCATGAGCTCTTCCTTTAATTCTTCAATTTGTTTTTCCAATTTCTTTTGTCTCTTAATGGGAGGTGGTGAACATTTTTCCTGCTGATTATTGCTTTCTACCTCTACATCAACTTCTGGTCCTGGTAGTGAGTGGTCACCACTCTCAACATCCATTTGTGCAGGTGCATTGGATTCAAGCTGGTCTTCTTGCAACTGGGCTTTTGGTGTCCTCCTTGTTCTCCGTGAGTAAGTGGTGAAAATTTTATCTTTCTCGGCCCTCTTAGCATCTTCCTTTTTCATGTTCCTGGTCCTTATGCTGCCCACAGGTAGAGGTGCCTTGCTGGCTTTGGATACTGGAATTTCTTCATCAATGTCCTTCATGAACCCTGAATCCTCTTGCACTTCTTCTTTATCTTCTTCATCTCTAATTTGATTAACAGCAAGGAATTCTTTCCATGGTTTCCCTCTTCTGTGCAATTCATGCTCAATGAGAATTTTAATCAAGCCAAAGTGATACAGGCTCTTGTCTTCATTCCCCTTCTGCTTCTGAATAGTCTTGGACATCTTGGTTAAGCTTTGTAACAGAAAATATGGTACACTGATAACACATTGTTTCTTCAAATGGAGGAGTAGTTTAATGTGGTATAAATAGACAATACTGTAGCGGCCTTCACAGGTTATGAATTTTTGAAGGATGTAGACCATCTCATCCCAAGGATGCATCAACCAGCTTCTTAGAACACCCTTCTTCCAGTTCACTGATGAGACTCTAGATCTAGACATAAACTGTGTCCACGATTTTTCTTTAAATTGCTTAGCTTTAAAATATTTCTCCCCTTCTGGACTAATCCCTATTGCCTGAGCTATAGTATCCTCTAAAACCCTGAATGAGAAGTTACCTATCAGGGCTTTTTCTCCATTGAAGGTGAAGGCAAATTGCTTGGTAACTTCCTCATTGCTTCCATGGAATTTCTCTAGGAATGGTAACCATTGTATTTCTCTAAGAATTTCGATGCAATCCTCATGATATTGTGAACTGTCGAACACACTCGGTTCGACCCTATTAGTCATGGTGGCAGAGGGTCGTGCTTCTAACCCTTCTCTGTTTATGTTCTTACAATTTTAACAAAGAAATTTCAAACTGGTTACCTGGTATATCGCTTTCCTTAGTCTTCAATATGATGCTCGGTTGGTCGACTGTATGATGACTGTGGTGGAAATCGCAACAGGGTGGTTATACTTTCTCTTTAAGCACTCACTGCTCCCATTCCTCACTGAATAAGTCGGACCCACATGATAATAATCGAACCTAAATGATAATGCTTCTTCCGGCACTCACTGCTCCCGATTATACTTTGAAAATTATGGGAATCAAGTGCGAGAATGACTGTGGGATAACCGGCTGTACTCACTTCATAGCATATTCATTCATTTGAAAACAGAGGAGTGTTGTACGCTTACACAGATGTCACCACAAGAACGCTGGGAGCATGTATATATAATGTTGGGTATGGTCTCGGGAAGTCCCTTGAATCATTGGGTACGTTGGGTGGTGGAATTATGATTTGGCTGTGTGGAATGAAATAGATAGGCCGCTTTACATTTGTCCCTTTCCTTTATATTTAAAAACATAATCCGCTCTCTGTCCCTTGTATTTAAAAACATAATCCACCACGTGTCCCATTCTAGATGGCATTCGGTCGGATGGAGGATGTTGGTATGACTGTGGGATGTATGAAAAGGTTGATGTATTGATAATGGGTTTTGGAAGTATGAATGGGTTGATGTTATGGGAATGATGAGAATCGGTGGAATAAGGGATGATAGGAAATGTAGATGTCCTTGAAATCAATCATAACAGTTTACAGTTATCAAAGTTACATTAAAAATCAATCTTAAGAAATCAAATGTTTAAGAACAAGAAACATATTACTCTTTTGTCGGTCATTGTTGTATTGACATGCTGAGTAGCTAGTCCCTTTTTGACTGTCCTTTTGCTTGTTGTAACAGGTCCTCTAAGGAAGATTGAATGCACAAGTCCTTTGAGAAAAATTTGAAGATATAACAGGTCCCTTGAGAAAGATTGAATGTAACAGGTCCCTTGAGAAAAATCGAAAATGTTCATGCAGCTCCTTATATTGATACAGGTTCACTGAGCTTGTGCCTTTGATGGAGTCTTGATGCCCAAATCCTTGTAGAGACTTGATGAAATTCTGTTGAAGTAGCCCTTGGTGTCAATTTCTTTAACAGGTCCCTTCTGAATGTTTTAAATAGGTCCCTTACTGCTGGTGTTGGTAGCATAGTTGTCTGGACAAAACAGGTCCCCCTGCATAATGTTTATAACCAGGTCCCTCTGAGATAAAACAATGACAAAACAGCTTATTTATTGAAGTCTGGAATGCTGGAACAAGCTGCTTTGGAAATTTACAGTGAAGATATAGAATAAGAAATCTTTAAGAATTTACAATGGAGAGATAAAAGAACAAAGTGCTGATGCCTCTCTCCCCGACTTAAAATTTTGACTTGTCCTCAAGTCATGATTCAGTTGATAAAGCAAACTGTAAACAAAAGAAAGAGAATTCATACCCGCCAGAGACTGGTTTTCAAGTAGGAATTCGAGGTTAGAGTGTGCCAGAGACTGGTTTTCACATCTAACCCATTATTTTTTATATTGTTTTCAATTTTTTTTTTTAGTTTTTGTTTTATATATATATATATATTTTTATTTCTCTTTTTAACTTTGAAATTGAAAGGAAATGAAACTACGGCAGTGATACTGCAGCTGAGGGCTGCAGTACCTCAACCTCTCTTTGCTGAGATAGGGTATGGAGAAAATCTTGCTTGCTGATGGGCTTGGTGTAGAGCTTCAGGCGATGACCATTGACTGTGAAGGAGTGACCTTCTCCATCAATAGTTTTGAGCTTGACTGAACCATTGTCATAAGCCTGAACAATTTCGTAGGGGCCCATCCAATGGGTGGTGAACTTAGCTTTATGATCTCTGAACTTTGAGTCAAAAAGCAAAGCCCAGTCACCTTCCTTAAACTGCTTCTTCTTAATATTTGCATCATGCCACTGCTTCCTATGTTTTTGCATGAGAATGGTGGTTTCTTCTGCTTGCTGCCTCATCTCATCCAGCTGGTTCAACTGCTGAATTCTTTCTTTTTGTGCTTGGTCCAAATCAATTTGTAAATCTGCAGCCAGTTTAAAAGTGTGTATTTGGAACTCAATAGGAAGCATTACCTCTTTACCGTACACCAACTGATATGGTGTAAATCCTGTAGTATCTTTCCAGGTAATCCTGTAAGCCCAGAGTGCTTCTTTGAGCTTCTCCTCCCAGTTTTTCCGGTTCATTGCAACAATTTTTGTAATGATGCCTTCCAAGGTCTTGTTTGTGGATTCCACCTGCCCATTGGCCTGTGGATGGTAGGGGGTACTTTTCCTATGCTTGATTTGGTATCTGTCTGTGATGTCCTTCACTAGCTTTGAGGTGAATTGAGTACCTTGATCAGTGACAATTTCCCTTGGTACTCCATACCTCACAAAAATCTCCTCAAAAAGGAAATTGACTACTGTGTGTTCGGTTGCTCTAACCAGTGCTTTTGCTTCAGCCCACTTTGTGACGTAATCAGTACATACTAAGATGTACTTCTTACCATTGGAGGTTGGGTTAATGGGTCCTATAAAATCTAGAGCCCACTTGTCAAATGGCTCTAAGTGAACTTGGGGCTGAAGGGGCATCTCATCGGTAGCTGTGGGCCTGCCCATTCTTTGGCAGCTGTCACAACTCTTTACATACTTCTTGGCATCCTTGAAAATGGATGGCCAGTAGTATCCAAGAGTAAGAACTTTGAATGTTGTCCGCTTCGCTGCAAAATGCCCACCACACGGTTCATCATGGCAAGATTTTAAAATATCAATGACCTCATCATTTCTTACACATCTCCTAATTATCATATCAAAACCAGTGTAAAATAAATTGCCATTAAGCCATGAATATCTAGCACTTTGTTTGACCAGTCTCTTCCGTTCCTTTGCAGTAAAGTGTGGAGGTGTCCTTCTTGTAGACAAATAATTGGCCAAATCAGCATACCAAGGAGTTACTATGGAAATTGCAAATAAGTGTTCATCTGGAAAAGAATCTTCAACTGGAACAACCTCACCTGGATTTTGTAGTCTAGAGAGAAAATCTGCCACCTGGTTCTCTTTGCCTGGTCTATCTAACACTGTGATGTTAAATTCCTGTAACAATAGTAACCATCTGGTAACTCTGCCACTAGTTATTGGTTTATTCATCAAATGTCTAATGGCCGAATGATCGGTATGTACAAAGACTTCATAACCAGTTATGTAATGTCGGAATTTATTCACAGCATAAATAATGGCAAGTGTTTCCTTTTCTGTAACTGTGTAGTTGAGCTCTGCAAGTGTTAGATTTTTACTAATGAAATAAATGGCATAAGTACAAGATTCCTCTTTTTGGCCTAAGGATGCACCTACTGTAGTGTCGGATGCATCTGTAAAGATATGAAATGGTAGGCTCCAATTAGGCCCTCTCAAGACTGGTGCGGTAGATAGTTTCTTTTTGAGTTGTTCGAATGCTTGTTGGCAGTTCTCATTCCAGTTGAAAAGTACATCTTTGGTTAGAAGTTTAAACAAAGGTAAAGCTATCTTACTAAAATTTTCAATAAATCTGCGATAATAGCTTGCATACCCAAGGAAACTTCTTACCTCTCTTTGATTCTGTGGAATTGGCAAATCAGAAATAATCTGGATCTTGGCTGGGTCAACCTGGATGCCTTGAAAAGAAATATAGTGTCCTAACACTATCCCTTCGTTTAACATCATAAATCACTTTTCATTGCTGAGGGACAGGTTAGCTTCAATACATCTTTTCAAAACCCTCTCAAGATTTTCTAATGCATGTTCAAATGAATTGCCATATACTGAAAAATCATCCATGTAGACTTCAACACAATCATGAATTAAATCAGCGAAAATAGCTAAGACAGCTCTCTGAAATGTAGTTGGAGCGTTACAAAGTCCAAATGGCAAAACATTGTAGGCATAGGTGCCCCAAGAACAGGTGAATGTGGTTTTGTCCTGGTCTTCAAGGGCTATCCTAATCTGGTTGTAGCCACTGAAACCATCAAGAAAAGAAAATGATGATTTGCCAGCTAGGCTGTCTAACACTTGGTCAATAAATGGCAGTGGGAAGTAATCTTTGAGCGTTGCTTTGTTCAGCTGCCTGTAATCAACACAAATGCGCCACTTACCATTCTTCTTGGGTACTATCACCAATGGGGATACCCACTGACTGTCAGAAATAGGATATATAAAATTAACTCTCAAAAGTTTTTGCAACTCCTCTCTGACAATATCTTGGAGCATGGGGTTCATTCTTCTCTGTGGTTGCCTCACTGGTTTAATGGTGCTATCTGTATAGATGTGGTGAGTACATGTGTCGGGGTGAATCCCATGCATGTCGGTATAGTCCCAAGCAAAGGCTTTTTGGTATTTCCTCAAGAGTTTAATTAATTTCTCTTGTTGAGATGAGTCTAGGTGATTGCCTATGTTCAAAGTTTTCCCTGGACTGATCTCTATGATCTGACTCGATGTATTGGTGATGGATTGAACTGGAAAAATGTCGTGAAATGTAGTTTGCAATGATTGGATAGAGCATGTTTCTTGAAAGTTTTGAGCCAAAAGTAAATCTGCAGCATGATATTGTTCATTTCTCAAATTTTCAGACATATCAGGTTGAGAAAGAAATAATTCTACCAAATCATTATTGTCTTCCTGGAAATCATAGATTTGGTCAATGCTAAAAACAGATTGTACTTCCTCTTTATCATTAAATTTATCATCAAGCCACAAGTTATGTGTTACTGCTGGTGATTGTGCCGATGGATAAAGGGTGAGTTGTTTTCTTTCGGTCCCCCTTGAAATGATCATGTTGCCTGATCGACATCCTATAAATGCATCAGCAGTCGCTAACCATGGTCTACCTAGGATGATAGGGTGTCCTCCTAAATTGGATTTGGGTTGAAGGACTAGGAAATCCACTGGATACTCCCAAGAGTCCAGTGAGACAATGATGTCTTCCAAAATCCCTTTAGGAATGACTTTGGACCTATCAGCTAGTTCTAGAACAATCATGGTATGTTGCAAATTCATGAGCTGGAGTGTTCTCATGGTTTCAAGAGTCATGACATTGATTGCGGCTCCAAGATCTATCAAAGTGTTTGGAATCCGTATGTTGTTAATGATGGTGGTCACTTTGGGAATGCCAGGATCAACATACTTCTCCATGGAGATGGTATTGGTCATAAGGCCTGCTAAATTTCCTAAAACATGAATGGTTTGAGGATCAAGTCTTTTCCTAGCAGGCTTCTTGAGGCACATGTCTTTGATGGCTTTGGTATAGATAGGAATGTCTTTTATAGCTTGCAGCAGTGGGATTTTTATGTAGACATTTTTAAGTTCATCCAAGACATCGAATTGTGGGGTAGACAATGGTGGTTTTACTTGGACCAATCGGTCTGGAAAAGGTGGATGCAATGGTTGCATCTGTTTGTCTTTGGTATCACTGTTTGGTTTTGTTTGATTTGTCATTTCATTTTCTTTTTCTGAGTTTTCTTCTTGCTTATCTGTTATTGGAGAATCCTTGTGGAGCACCCTACCAGACCTCAAATTAATGTTTTGCAAAGGCAGTGTGGAATATGAGGTTCCTTCCTCTATGTTATAGGCTGGCCTCTCTGCTCTATTATTCGGATTTGGGACTGTTTGAGCAGGAATTTGAGTGGGTCTGGGAGGTTGTGAGTTAGCTGGAAATTGCAGTTGTGGTGCATTTATTGGTGGAGGAGCAGGCAGTGCTTGTTGAGGAGGTTGGGGCTGATAGACAGCTTGCTGATATGGCTGATATGGTTGAGAATGTGATGGATATGGCTGTTGGTATTGCTGATATGGTTGTGAGTAAGGTGGGTATGATTGAGGATATGTATTATAAGATTGGGAGTACTGATGAGATGGTCTCCATTGGTTTTGTGGTTGGTTCTGGTGCTGCCATGGCATGGGTATATTCCATGAGTTTTGTGCATACATTTGATCATTCATAGGAAATTGCAGATTTTGATTTGGAAACATACCTTGGGTTGCTGGCCGTGGTTGCCATGGTCACTTTGTGCCCATGTAATACACGTTTTCCATCTCTGTATTGGCTGCCATATTACAGTTCTGCAAAATTTTAACTTTAGGACAATTAAACATATCATGATGTTCGGTACAGAAAGCACAAACTTGGATATTCTCTAGAGGGCAATCTTTTAATGCATGTTTCTTTCAGCACTTTGGGCAGAATATAGCCGTGATATGATCTTCATCTTCTTGTTTCTTTTTGGCTTTTAAAGTGTCAATTTGGTTCCCTAGAGTGCTTAACAAATCTGTTTTAAACTCTTCTAAAAGATTCCCTATCTCGGCCCTAGTGACACTTGCAGAGGAAGATTTTGTGACCCTTGATGATAGGCCTCTCTTTCCCATTTTAGCTTTACTCATTGAATACTTTTCGCACAACTCAACGATTTCTTCAAAGGGTAAGGCAGAAATGTCACCTTTGCCCATTAAGTTGAGATCATCCATGTATTCCTCTCGAATACCTTTCAAGAATATTGTGCGGACCAGATCAGGAGGCATAGTTCGGTGTTTAGATTTTTGTAAGTTGTAGACAAACCGTTCTAGATATTCCTCTAAGGTTTCATCCTCTTGCTGACTCATTCTAAAGATATCATCTTTAGAGTCTTTGGATCTGCAATAAGGCTGATATTTCCTTAGAAATATTCTCCTCATACCGTCCCAATCAACTATAGCATGCTCACCTAACCCCATGAACCATTTTAAGGTTGATGCCTTTAGTGTGGCTGGGAACAATCTAAGCCTATGGGCATCATCAATATAGCCATAAGTTCGACATACAATGTCAAACTCGAACAAGAATGAGTCTGGATCCTCTGAGGCCATACCATAGAAATTTGGTAGGACGGATGGGGGTATGTTTTTCATTTTGATCTCCTCATCCTCCTGTGGTTCATGTATAGGGAACTTAAAAGTTGATTCTTCTTCATCTCCTTGGCGTGGGACTGATCCAGATCCTTCCTCAGCCATTCTAATTGGTCTTTCTATGTCAGTGTCACTTGGTGGAAAAAGGAGGAAGGAAGATTGTTCGGTAACTGTACTACTTTCTCCTTGTGTAGAAGATTTAGGAAAGTGCTTCTTCTATGATTTATGTGTGAATAAAGTTTCCCTCTCAATAAGAGTAAGTTTCTATCCTGAATAAAATTTTTCTGCCAATGTCTGGATAACTTCTTTAGCTGGTGTTGTATTCCCTAGAGAGTCTGCTCCTGATGATGATGGGTTAGTTTTTAGATGGTGGGGGGTTTTTACAAATCTCCCTTGACTATCTCTAAATCTAGGCAGAAATGAACATGATTTCTAACTATGTTTTTGTTTATTTTTGTGTGTTGATTTTTTTTTTTCTTTTTGTTTGAATCCTTTAAGTACGCCTCCCCGGCAACGGCGCCAAAATGTAGTGTTCTAGCTAGGGTACTAGACTTGACTATATTAATTATCGACCAGGATGCGTAAGCTTAGAGGCATGCGTCTAAAGTATATAGACATAAAGGATTGTTGACTAGGTGGTTATGATGTAGGTCACAGGGCTTCTTTACGGAAGACTGGAATATGTCACCTATCATCCAAACACTCAGTCACTCTGCTAATATACCTGATTACAATGCTATCATTAAATGCATTTACCAGTTCACACACTGAAACTAAACACTGTGTATCACTGCAGCAATGATCTTAATCTCCTTACGAAGATATTACACATAAAACCCTTGTTCAGTAAACACCCAGTATTCACTAATATTTATACAATATCAAAATATACAGAGGTTATAAAGGAATTGTGAAGTGAAAACAAAGTTTATGACAGTGCTTTGAAAAGACACACAGGGATCGAATCCCTTACAGGACGCACTTCCAGATCTCAGTGATGACTGTTCAGCATTACCATAAACGCAAACCAACCATAAGCGCAAACCATATACATTCAATGGAAATCAAAAGCTATGGAAATCGAAACCCAAGTAATTGTAACTGCTATGCAAACCATTTAATACCTATTGAAATCGAAATCAAACCATACGATAACCTAAGTGCAAATAGAATGAAAGAACAGTATACCGGTTGAGCACAGGGCCCGTCCGCACTCCAGAGGTACACTGGACTATAATCGACTGAAGATCAAATCAATGCACGAGACACAAATCAGAACTGTAACTGGTTCTTAGTATTAAGTTTCAAAACAGAGTCTTTGGAATGATACAACGATTAACCTTCATCCATTACCCGAATTGTATTTACATAACTATGTCATTAATGAATGTACATTCGGAATTCGGCTGTTGCCGCTTTTATTACATCGAGCTTTTTCAAAATGTTTCTATCCTAACTAATTTCAAAAAGAACAAAAACTAAATCAAGATAGAATGAGCTGATGTTTCTGCCTTTGTCGCCAGTGTGCCATGCTTTGACCTGAGTTGACCGCGCATGTAGGAGGGTCGATTCGGCTACATGATAGGTGTTTGTCCATCCTTGGACATTCTATTTTTCACCCATGCCTTTCGCTCCAGTCCAGCTGTTGTGACACATGTCAAACAATGAGCTGATTACAGGATGTTGAGACTTCCTGTAATCATTTCACCAAAAACTTCTAATTCTTCAACATAAGATTCCTAAATCAATTTCTATGCATTTTAATAACTATAAGACTATTAATAATTAATTTTCAAGGATTCTAAGGAATATATGATGAAAAGGAATGGGTAAATGACATGTTTTTAGGAGGAAAAAGGGGTCTTGGGATGATACCAACACATTGTTTACAAAAAAAGGTACTCCTTGACTGAAATGGGGAAGTGGTTCTCTTAAGCATTGTTTTCTACCTTTTCGGGCTCCAGAGACACAAATGTGTGAAAAGGGACCAATTGTGGAGTTTTCTTTTACATATTCTTTTCAAACTCTCTAAACATGAAAAAGATACCGAGTTACACCTTTGTCAGACTTGTTAAACTATTAAACAACATTGGATTCGTCATCATGACGAACATGAGCGTCTCCTTCCTAAGGCTCGTTAAACTTACTAGGTCAGATTTTTCCGAAGGATGAACTTACAGTGCAAGCATATGCTATCCCCTTCAAGCTTGCGATTAAAAAATAATTGGGTTACTCGCCAGAAATGGTGGGGGGGGAATTTGGAAATCTATCAGTCGTGTCGGCAGCTCGCTCTTGAGCATGACACTCTTTTCTTCATGTCGGGTTGGGACATCCTCCTTTGTATCATTCACCTTCCTAGGTTTTGGGCTATTCATTTTGCCTTCCATATGATCTCTGCTACATCATCATGACCATCGATCCTATGGATCCAAAAGCTGCCAAAATTCTAGTTGTGTCGCCGATATGTTCAAGAGCTGTCCTTCTACATTTACACTTATCTCTGATTCTTTGTATCATCCAAAATCATTTTGCATCCTCTCGTCTCGTGTCGATGATGTGGAATTCATTATGGCCTTCCTTCGACACGGTCACTTTCCATCGACTTCAACTCGCTATCTGGGAAGTTGACCGAGAGACTCCCTTCCAGTGCCTTAGAGATTGCATGGCCTAATGGCAAGTTATTTGCACTTGATGACAAGTTCACATCATTGGCTTTCGATCGAGTGATTTCATAGGTGTTCGACTCCATTTCTTGTATTCACATTCAACGAATTGTGATGATAGTACCTTGAGGACCATTGTCATTATTGGTGGTTTCTCTCGCACTTGTTAGTAGTTTACAACATTGACTGGTAATCAAGTGACTCTCTAGCATGTTCGACGTCAACACATCCATTCACATGCTAGGATCTTTACTTTGATAGGGTCGTGTTGGAGTGCAAGACCCTAGACTCAGATCACACAAGTCCAGGTTGAAAAGTGGTGTGTAATTGTTTATGATGATATACATGTCTCTTTCAAATGGTTGGTTGCGACTAGACCATGAGTTATCATATTTGATCCTTCTCGTTATTGGATGGTTACGACCATACCTTGGTTTCGATATGATCCTCTTTGATGGATGGTTGTGTCTATACCTGGATCCATTTACATGATCATTCTCTGGATGACTGTGTCAATGCCACAATTCATGTATCATTTGACAGAGATCTTAGTCTATGTATATGTATCTATACTTGCTTGTAGGTTTTTCGACGGCAGACTAGTTCCCTGCACTGATTTATAAAGCATTTCATCCCTCACTCTAGCTTGGCCTTCACGCTTTAGGGGGCATCTGTTACACAAAATTCTATCACTGTCCCTCTACTCCCCATTCCTTGATCCTGGAGGACCTCTACAGTGAACCCTGCATGCTTTACCTTCATGAAGAAACTCCCATTATGTCCCTCTTCATGAGTAGATCGTTTCCCTTTTGCACCATTTTCCCTGAAACTTTTGTTTTTCCCAGTTTACAAGACAAACGTTAATGGCCTTTGTCTCCCCCGCGCTAATGTGCAGATATTAGCACTACTCCTCGCGCCTACCGGAGTGACTGACCTATGTTTTAGTTGCTTCTATCCTGTTATGGAAAGTTTTTTAAATTAGAGTCGAAGCTTCTAGCTCTAGAAGCTCCATAACGGAAGTGTGGTAAATGGTTTGGCTGGATAGGGTCGAGGATGACAGCTTGGGATCCTTTCCCCTATAATGATGGAACTAACTCAAGGGATAAGCTCTTCTCCCATTAGAAGAGGATCTATCTCCCATCCATATTTCCTATATAAATCTCCCTTCTTCCCAAGAACAAGCTAGTTTTTGGATGAGTGTGAGTGTTATAGTTGCAAAGTTTTGATATTATTTGGGAGTAGACAAGCATGCTATTACTAGTTGTAGCTATCTAGTTGTGTGAGGGAGAAGTGTGTTTTGGTTTGGAGTGAATCCTAAAGGGAAGAGCCTTTGAACTATTGTTGTTTGAAGCCATCATGGAATGCTAGCAGAAGTGTGTGGGAACCTGGTATTGTTAGAGGAAGACTGCAATGTCAAGGCGAATGGTTGTAATCTCTCTTTGATATTAATATATGCAACTATAAATTGATTTCCTACATGTTTTTTAATATTACATATCCATGTCTTAATGATTCTTGAATCGTTAAGTAGGTTGAATTGCAATTTGTCTATTATCATGTTTGTGTGTTGTCGTTGTTTACTTGTTTCAAGAGCTTGAAGAAGGAAGCGAGAGTTTGTTGGAGTGAGCAAGTGATGACATCATCAAGTAGGATAAGCGACCAAGTGGTAGGCCCTCTTAATTGATTCTAACCTAGGGAAATCTTCCATAGAATGTATTTATTGTGGCTACACCCATTATCGGGCTAGAGGAATTTGTTTGTGTCTGCACCTATAATTTTACTTCACCACAGTGACTGCTGGGTCCAACTGTTCGGGTGGCCAGCATGAGAGTTGATTGAATTTCTTGTAGGCAATGTAGCTTGAAAATACTAGCTTGGTTCTTCTGCACAGTTCTGGTTGACGGTTGATCGAGTTGATGGCGGGGTGATGGTCCGATTGTTAGAGGGGAGTTTGGTTGTCAGAACTTCAGCAAAAATGACCAAGTGTGTGAACGATCGAAAGATGCATAGGTGATCATGCAAACACACACCCACATGACTCAATGATGAAATGAATCAAACCATCCAAACAGACACCCACATGACTCGACGATGGAATGAATCAAACCATCCAGACACACATGTTCAACATGATTGACCGACAGTGAAAGGAACAAGTGCGACACTCGTGATTGACCATTCATTGATCGAGATGATGCTTGCATGACAATGAATGTGAGTCTGTGTGTGGGTGTGACAGATGATTTCATAGTGAACGCAACAAGCACATATGAAGCGAAGACTTTGAGCATAACAAGAACATGGTTGCAAGCATGACTTAGAAAATAGCATGCAGAAACTTGAATGAAATGAACAAGCAAGGTGGATGTGAGGACTCACACGAGCTCACAAAGAGAACCCGAGTGTGTGCAGTCATCAAGTGAAACTCCCAAGGGAGGCTCCGAAAAGTGTGCAGGCCAAAATTTTGGAGGGTGGTTGTAGTTGCTACAACACTTGGTGACACACTCGTAGAACTCCAGCTTCTTTGTTTCGATTCATTGCTAGCACATAGTCTTGGTCTTTCGAGGAGTATTGAATCACCGTGCGGGTTACTTCATCTTCCCCACTTACCCCATCGACATACATGGTTCACCCTTTTCCATCTCAGTTAAAAACAATCAAAATTTTAGCTTAGATCTCAGTGTTTCGAATCTGCGAAGAGTAGTTTAGTTCGCAAGTTGAAGATTTTCAAAGTATAAGTTTTCATATTTGGTGTTGCTCCGCTGCCAGAAGGCCTAGACAGTACCCTGAAAGAGTCACGGAGGAACACACACATTTCTCCACTGCCAGCGAGCCTGGTCAGTACCCTGGTGGATTTTCATGCTTTACCTCTCTGTGCAGGAAGCCTTTCTCTTCTTTCGCCTTTGTATTTTTCAAGAGGATTGTGCATAGGCACTTATTTATTTTTGGGGCAGAAGAAGGATCCTAACTTACTAAGAGAAAAATAGGTTGTTCGTTCAGAGAAGCATGTAAGACCTCTGACATAGGTTTCCTCATTTAGATTTTCCCATTCTTCATTTCTACTAGTTGAATGAGCTTGAACACATAAAGCAGAAGGCTAAGTACAGGCATGGGGCTTCTAAGTGTGGACACAGATTCATAGTTGGAACGATACTTACCTTGCAGACAATTTTTATTTTTTGTTAGGAATTCATCGAACAAAGGTTACAACCAAGCACAGAGAAGGCAGACACAAGACTGGTCGAGTGCTATAGTGTCACGAGTTTTCCTTAAATTTTATCCACATACTATATTCAGAAGCTAGAACGTAGTATTTGGTAGCGCTTATTTCCAAAAACAAAAATAGTAATATACAAAGCAAACAAAACAACCGTAAACAAAAATAGTAAGCAAAGAAAAAAAGTGAAAACAACAAAAAGCAAGAAAAGAAACCAAGTCAGCAAGAAAAAAATCATGCAAACCAGAAACCAAAGATAGCGAAAAAGCAAACACTACTCCTACTCTTACATTAAATGGTCGGGGTTACATGAAATGAATTTTCCAATGAAGCCATCGGAGGCATACCCGACCTGCAGTCAGAAATATATGAGCGATTAAAACAGATAAAAAATAGTGTGCAACAGAAAATGAAAAAACTTGAAAAACTTGCACACGAGAGAGAAGGTCTCGCCTGTGGGCAGAAGAATGTGTCACAACCACCCGACATACATGCTTACCTCTTCCATGACTACCGTTTTTCAACAAACCTTGGAGGAATCTTGTGAGTGTGTGTTGTTTTGCACCAAGTTTCTCAGTGAGTGCAAGGAAGGAATGAATCATGTTACCTGCCACATGAATCGCCAAGTAGGATTGTTCCATCAATTCAGCAATTGGATCATAAAATTCGTGATCGATGTTCTAAAAGATTCATGATATTTGAGTAGATGAATTCTTGATTCAAGAGAGGGGATCACAATGGGAATCTGATACAGATAGATAGATCTGGTCATTCTCATCAACCATGTCAAGACAGTGAGGGCATGTCATAGCCATCAGTATAGGCCGAAGTGCCTTACTTGCTTGACAAAAGTCTAAGAAGAAAGATGTTACATGGTGAAGATCATAGTGCACAAAGCGATTGACATCGGATGTATTGTTGGGAAAATGATAAACTACATGACATCCACCCAAGATAGAAGAGAAATCAGACCAGTCGGTTGAGATGTCGAATTCCCAGTTTGACATGAACAAAGAAACCTTTTGAACAATTGTACGAATGCTTTGAATGAGGGAACCAAGTTCATTGTGCGCTAGTCATGATATAACACCCACCTACAACTAGTGAAAACGTGCGCAGGCATCATGGTCATCACAGAAATGTAGAAATGATGCCAGCACTACGAATGTGTGAAACTGGTTGGGGTGTGGCGAAATGAGAGTAACTTGATTCGCGCGATAAGTTGTGCACTCGTCATCACACAGGGAGATTCTTGGTTTGCTGAATTAGAAGATTTGACGTGCAAATTTTGCAAGAAGACGAAGGAGTTGATTACAAGAGAGAAGATATGATAAGTGTGATTCCGAATAGAGATGATCAACCTCACCGTCCCATGCTTGGATGAGGGACAGACACTCCCAACCCGAACTGGATGTAAGAGAGGTGCATGAAGATAGACATGTTGTAACGGACTCGTGGATTCGATCATTAATGAATATCTAAAATTTTGAAATATCATACCCTGAAAAGTAAATATTCTTTACACAGGGATCCATGTTGAATGCAACCATGCAGATAGACGGATTGTTCATGAGAAACGAGATCTCAGTTGGTTTGACAGGCTTACCAGAGTCGCGAGGTCCTGACATAACCATCAACAGACGTTGAAGTTCCTCGATTCCCTGACATGTCCTGAAACTTTCTAGAATTGAAAAATTGCAATTTGGGATGTGAACCAGATCATGCATGGCTTGAGGATGGATGTTTTTACTGATTTCAAAACTTTTCTTAGGATGAAATCCATCTCTATCACAGGCTTCATCAAAATTTTCAGCAAGCTGACTTAACAAGTTGTCTCCATACAACACACAAGATGATGACGAGTGGGAAAAGTCCTATGTGCTGAAACTATTTTCATAATGGACAACCTCATTTCCTTGTGTCGATAGAGGAGATAACTCAAAAGATGAAGAAGCAAGAGAATGCGGCGTGTCTTTGATGCATGTTGATGCGCTGTGAATGATAGGACACATAGGCAAGTAAGGTGCAGAGGAAGCTTCGATATGGATGTCTGATTTGACCAGTGCGCATTCCAGATCTAATTTAGAGTGTATATGAGATTACAATAGATCGTATGATGTGATTGGGTGTTCATCACAACATACAGAAGCATGGGAGTGATGAGAGCCCAAGACTGAAGAATGATAAAAGGAATTGATGGTGCATGATGTTTCACCAAGATTCGTGGATCGAGGATCAATCAAGAATGGAAGCTCAATGTTTTGAGAGGAATTGATTGTATCTTCACCATCCTGCTCCTCCACTTGTATTATGTTTTGAAAATAGCAACAAGAAATGCTAAAAATAGAAATGCTAAAAATAGCATTGCTATAAATAGCATTTCAGGTACCAATGTTGGATATAGCAACAAGGAATGAAAAATGGAAATGCTAAAAATAGAATTGTTATAAATAGCATTTCGGGATAGATTCCAATTTTAGTTAGTCCCTAAACTAAAATTGAGAAGTAAAATTCGAATTTGATCTTAGCAGCTATTTGTAAAATAATTAATTAATTCATCTTGAGTTAATTGGTTGTAGAAAATCAAACATGAAGTCTATGTGGGGACATGCAACAATTTCTCCATTGATTGAGGAATTTATCCATCTGTTAAAGAGATAAGGATGAGTTGTAATTAATTAGCTCAGTTAACTAAGTTAAGTCCAGATAGATAAGTTCCAACAGTTTGTGGAATTAATTGTGAGTTCAGTTAGTTAATTCTTGCATGCATGTAACTGCTACTCTCCAGATAACTCAATATTCTCTCATAAATAACTCATGCATGTCAATTCAGTCAGAGACCCAATTGAGATCAGAGGAAGGGATAACGTACTATTAGTTAGAGGATTTTTCCTATATAGGAAACTCATCCATGCAGAAGGAATTATCTCCTTCAATTTTGTACAGTTATTTCTGAGCCAAGTGAGTAGTGTGAGGTGGGAATTCACACAAGTGGAAGCACTCGACCCCAGGAAAAAATACGCAAGGAAATAGGAGGCGTGGAGGGCAGAGGAGAAGGTTTGTGAGAAGCCTTTGACTGTCTATGAGCAGCGGAGGGATTGTATTGAGCATTGGATAGCTTCCGAGCTAAGGCTTTGTGTAAACCGAACATATTTCCACTTGTATGATAATACAGAGATTGGGGTTTTAGGCTGAGGCTTTCCCCAGAGTATTATTCTATGTTCATGTGTGGTTGATTTCTCATTCTTAGTTATATGTGTTCTATTTGATCTTGCTCATATTCGATTAAGCTTCCGCAAAGTTTGTTGTAGAGGTAGATCTTGTATTTTGCTTTAGTATATTGCATAATTTGTTGATCTATAGTGGGAATTTCTACATGGTATTAGAGATAGCTGATCTATAGAGAAATTTCTACATGGTATCGGAGCAAAGGTGATCAAACCGAAGAACAGTATACAAGAAGGGAGAAGTTCGAGGTTTGAGGTTCCCGAATATAGAAATCGAGTTCTTATCACATCTCAATTTCACCAATGGCATTCAACGGTTTTAGACTCGAGTATGCCCTTGATGGCAGCTCAAATTATATAGCCTGTAAGGATCGCATGGAAGCAGTATTAGAGGATAATGGTCTAAAGGACTTCATTGATCAAGAAGTCCCCAAGCCGGCAGCAGCTAATGTTACAGAATTGGTGGAATAGAAGAAATGTGTGGCTAGAGCAAGGAGAATCCTCCTGTAGGGAGTTTGAGACCACATTGCCTCAAGCCTCCATGGGAAGGAGACACCATTTTCGATGTGGAAAACATTGAAAGATCTATATCAGAACAACAACGATTAGAGGAAGTTGGCACTAAAAGACAAGCTTTGGAAAATCAAGTGTGAAAAGGGCGACACGATCTCTACATATTTGAACAAGCTCACCACCTGCAGGGATGAGCTTGGAAGTGTAGGGATCATGACAGCCAATGATGACATGGTGAGTCTTGCACTCCTTGGTCTTCCTAAGAGTTGGCTTAGCTACCAAGGCTCGGTAAGTGGAAGAGAGAAACTGCTAGATTGGGAACGACTTTGGTCGGATCTGATGCAGGAGGAGATAAGAAGAAGCACCAGATATGGTTCTTCAGCCAAGGAGGATGAAAAAATTGTGCCTTAGTGAGTAAGGTGAAGAAAGGGAAAGAGAATGATTCTCATCCCAAATCGAGTTCTTCCCATGGTGGGAAGAAGTTTGACAAATCGAAAGTGTGATGCTTTCGTTGTCATGAGGTGGGCCATTTTGCTACAAATTGTCCACTGAAGAAATCCAATATGGGATCCAAGGAAGGATCTAAAGGTTTGGCATTGGCCTCATAGTTCAAGTTGGATTTCATCCTCTTCGCATGCATGGTTTCATCCATGGTGGGATGTGGTCGGTTTCTTGAAAGTGGAGCTTCTTTCCACATGACCATCGACAAGAGTTTGTTTAGTACCTTGGAGGAGAAAGATCTCCATATACTCATAGTGATGGGTAGTGATGAAAAGTATAGTGTCTCAGGTGTAGGCACAATTGTTTTTCAAAGGGAGCATGGAGGTCACATTACCTTGACCGATGTCAATTATGTACCAGGATTGAAGAAAAATTTGGTGTCGATCGCAATGCTGGATGACAAAGGCTATGATGTAGTCTTCAGTAAGGGAAAGGTTTTCCTTAGACATAGCACCACGAGACAGGTGAAGCAGATCAGTTCGCGAGTCAAGAACCTGTATGCTCTTGAGGTTAAAGATGCATGCAAAGCCTTGAGGAGAAAGGAAACTGTTGGAGACTTGGTGGTTGAGAGGGAGAGTAAATTACCTCTCAAAATGCAACGCTAGAAGAAGTCCCAGACAATTGTGGAGGAGCCACTATTGGAGATGCTGAGAGGAGATCGAGTGGAGGCATCCACTCATGCAGAGACCTCAAGTAGGGGGAAATTTCGAGCCAAATGGGCAGAGGGATCACACGCATACATATCTCTAGGTCAGAGGTGGGGTGATGTGGAGTGATAGTCCCAAGAAGGCTGGAATAGGGGCAGGATGATTGAGGTACCGAACCTCTTTGATTAGACCTTGATACGAGAGCCCCGACAAGGAGTAGCAGGACTGGCTGAGTGGGTAGAGACAGATGTGGATGGAGCGGCAGAGAGAGCTACAGTGCAGGAATCCAAGCACAGTGCAAAGCTAGTAGGCTGCAACAATGCGAGAGGCACAAGAGTGTTGCACCAGTGCAGGATGGCATAGAGAGGTGTGCAATGGTGCAAGATGCATGGAGTGTTGCAGCAGCTCAGAGGTCAGAGAGGGAGCACTTGTTAGCGATAGATGGAGCTTCAACATCAGAGGATGTTTCTAGCCCAATAGGGAGGTCAGTTGTGAGATTTTTTGTTTCTAGAGTTTTTGGAGCAATAACACTTGGGAGAAGTGTTGCATGCAAAACATTCTAAAGATTCAGGATCAGGTTCAAGTTGAATGTCTTTCTTGTAAATGGCAACAAGAAATGCTAAAAATAGCATTGCTATAAATAGAATTTCAGGTACCAGTGTTGGATATAGCAACAAGGAATAAAAAATGAAAATGCTATAAATAGAATTTCGGGATAGATTCCAATTTTAGTTAGTCCCTAAACTAAAATTGAGAAGTAAAATTCGAATTTGATCTTAGCAGTTGTTTTTAAAATAATTAATTAATTCATCTTCAATTAATTACTTGTAGAAAATCAAACATAAAGTCTATGTGGGGACATGCAACAGTTTCTCCATTGATTGAGGAATTTATTCATCAGTTAAGGAGATAAAGATGAGTTGTAATATTGACTTGTAATTAGTTAGCTCAGTTAACTGAGTTAAGTCCAGTTAGATTAGTTCCAACAGTTTGTGGAATTAATTGTGAGTTTAGTTAGTTAATGCTTGCATGCATGTAACTGCTGCTCTCCAGATAACTAAATATTCTCTCATAAATAACTCATGCATGTCAGTTCAGTCAAAGACCCAGTTGAGATCAGAGGAAGGGATAGTGTACTATTAGTTGGATGAATTTTCCTATATAGGAAACCCATCCATGCAAAAGGAATTATCTCCTTCAGGTTTGTGTAGTTATTTCTAAGCCAAGTGAGAAGTGTGAGGTGGGAATTCACACAATTGGAAGCACTGGACCCCAGGAAAAACTGTGCAAGGAAATAGGAGGCTTGGAGGGTAGAGGAGAAGGTTTGTGAGAATCCTTTGACTGTCTATGAGAAGTAGAGGGATTGTACTGAGAGCTAGATAGCTTCCGACCTAAGGCTTTGTGTAAACCGGACATATTTCCACTTGTATGATAATACAGAGATTTGGGTTTTAGGCTGAGGCTTTCCCCAGAGTACTCTTCTATGTTCATGTGTGATTGATTTCTCATTCTCAGTTATATGTGTTCTATTTGATCTTGTTCATATTCGATTAAGCTTCTGCAAAGTTTGTTGTAGAAGTAGATCTTGTATTTTTCTTTAGTATATTACATAATCTGTTGATCTACAGTGGAAATTTATACACGGTATCAGAGCTAGCTGATCTATAGAGAAATTTCTACATGATGAGACTGCCTTGCAGATGACTGCAGCTTGAGCCAGTAGCTCTAGAATCAAGAGAGTGCGCGTAGCTAGCTTGTGAAGTAGATTGCTCAAGCGAATCATGGTGCAAGGAGTCATTGCTTATAAATGACGGAGGATGGCAGAGATGTAGATTAGACTCAAGACTTGGGTTAGGAATGGTGATGTCCTCCTTCAGAATGGAGGGATGAGTTTTCACCATAGTCTTTCCTAACCATTCTGGAATTTCCTCCATTGGGGCGGGAGACAGCTGAGGAGATGGATTGGGAACATGTTGCACAGATCTGTCAACTTTGCAACCGCTACGAGGGGGCACCTTCTTCTAGACATGAGGTGTATCATGATTCGTAAGAGTTGAGGAAGAAGGGAAATCAGGAAGTTCATCATTTCGGGTGACATGAACCAAGCATTTCAACTCTTGGCTTATGAAGTCAAGGTCCACAAACTACTTAGGAATTTCATGACATAGGTGAAGGAAGCAGGTAACAAATTCCTAAACTGATTCACCAGGCTTAATTCTTAAACGAGAGATTCTTTCATAGACATCTTGGTGGTCACACTCATCAAAGGCTTGATGGAGCTCCATGACAAAAGTGAGAAGGGAATGGACAGAAGGAGGTGGCAGGGTCTAACACCACCGATTAGCATGACCTTCAAGGGTGAGGAAGAAGAGTACACAAGCAATTTCATCACTATCAATTTCACGAGATTCACAGAAATGAAGAAAATAAAAAATGTGCTCAGTTACGAACATTCTGTCCTCATCGTCAAACTTTAATAAGGACAAGTGATCGAGAAGATCATCGAGGATTGATAACTGATTAAGGTATAAATGAGAGGAACACCCTGGGAGCATGAATCGTGTATTATTCATTAGGTAAGATATTCAACCTAGATTTATGGGATCAGCTTGTCATCTGGCCCTCCTTCTAATGCCAAAATGTTGTGGTGTTGGATCCACCAACCTTAGGGGATCACCTCGATATGAAGTCCCAAGTAGACCTCACACTGTTTGGTGTGGGAGTCCCATCTAATATGATGGCCAAGTTTCCATTATCTTAAGGATTTGGCTCAACTCTTGCTTGTCAGCACAGGAGAGTGGTCTGCTTTGTCTTCCGAGAAGTGAGGTTCACGTGCCTGGTGAGTTTAAGTGTCACTTGTGTCAATGGTTCTTTCACTGTAGAGGGAGAGGGAGAGGGTGGGAGTAAGTCCCAAGTCAGTTGGGATAAGTCCCATCTCCAGTAGGAACACATGACACAACAAGACATGCACAACTTCCTGAGGAGCAGTCCACACAGATGTGGTAGTCACAACACACAAGGTAAGGTAACACATACAAAACTCAACATATGAGTTCGAATGAGTGCAACAATTGTTACAGCAAGTTCCATGTGAAAGGTCTATCTAGTGTTTGGGAGAGTAGTCTACACGGGAGAGACAACATTAACAACATATACAACACATTTCCATTAATAGATTATGTATTACGACAAATGAAATAGTTCAGATGTAGAACACAGGTTAAAGCAATATGCATCACAAGTGTTAAAGATTAGTCTTACAACAGCTACAATACATGTGTGAAAACATGTTGGCTTGCTGGTAGGCTTCTGAATTAAGCAAAAGTTCTAAGACACATCATTACACCATACATCACTAACCCCAAGTGGGGGGCATTGGAGCCACTACTTACTCCTCAAAGAAAGGATTACAAACTCTCTTGGCTATGTGGGAGGAGCTGAGGTGAAAAAGTCATTTGCATGTATAAATGAGGGGGTATTTATAACCAAGGGTGAGAACTGACCCTTGTGGCTGTTCGACTACCCTCGTGATTGTTTAACTTCCATGACTTTTCGACTTTACATGACTCTTTGTACAACAAGTGGGTCTCTTGGACTTCCACGTTACATTACATTGATTGACAACATAGCCCATAGTGGAGATGTGGGCAACATGACTCATGACATGACTCGACATGATAGTGCTAGTACATTCGTGCTGTTGTCAGAGTGGTATCGAGCTAGAGAGATGTTGGGTGATGGATGTATTCATGGAGTATCATAGCTTCACCTCTGCATGACAAAGTGCATAGAGTCTTTGATGGTCTTTGGTTTGCTTGATGATGCTTAGGCATGTTGCTCCTTGCTTGCATGTTGGAAGGCTTGACAGGCTCATCTATTCGTGAAAGGTGCATGTTCTTCCATTCATATATTCGTGAGCACATCATGCGTGCTTGATCGTTCATCCATTTATGAACATATATTTGCATGATCATCCATTCGCAAGCATGTCTCTTCACATGCATCATTTGTTTATCCGTTGGTGAACTCATCCTTCTACATGTGCTCCCTTCGTTCATCCCATTCGTCGTCTTTCCATATTTGTTGGTGTACCTATACCTGCAGTCACTCATAACAAGATGACATCAAATCCAAAACCTCCTAGTCTACTATGACACATGATCATTTCAAATGCAGGTGACCGGGAGAGGAAGAAAGGTTGTGAAGCAGGATGATGGCTCTGGGCACTACTAATGAAAACTGCCCAAGAGTCACTCAGTGATGAAGATGAGCAATCCAAGTTGATAGTGACTATCTGTAAGGTCTGGCTCGCCTGGAAGGCAAAATTGTGCAAGTTTTCGGAGGGACAGTCTGGGCTACAGGAAGGTAAGTTAGGCAGGATCTGTGCATTTTCCAGAACGAGTGGGAAGCAAGGGCTATAAGCAAAAAATTTCATAATTTTCTGGAGTAACAGGCCAAGGTGCAAGGAGGGTCAGTAGGCAGAGATTGCACAATTTTTGGGAGGAACTGCTTGGGAGCCTCACAACCAAAATTGTGTAATTCCCAGAGGGAATTGGCAGTTGGTTGTTGGGGTCACCGGTAGCCAAAATTTCTTAATTCCCATAGGGAACTTGTAGTTGGCTGTTGGGATCACTGGCAGCCAAAATTGCACAATTCCTAGAGGGAACTGGCAGTTGGCTGCTGGGGTCACTAGCAGCAGAAACTGTGCAATACCTGGAGGGAACTGGCAATCTATTTCTAGGAGTTGCTAGTAGGGGAAAATACACTGAGGCCAGGAGCCTGGCCTGCTGAGCATCCCTGTGCAATTTCTGAGCTGAGCGGACTGCTGCGCAGTAGAAGGCCTGCTCATGAAAACTGCATAATTTATTGGATGAGGAGTTGGTCCACTGCCGGGATGACTAACTGGAAAAAAATGTGAAATTTTTTTAGGGAGATAGGGATGAGCACTTGGTGTATGTCCGACCTGTCTGTGCAATTTCCTCAGCCAGCTGAGCGAGTAAGGATAGTAGCCTTTGTGCAATTTTTTAGGGGAGTCAATCCCGGGGTGACTGCCGGGTCCAACTATCCAGGTGGCCATCATGAGAGTTGATGGCAGGGTGATCGTCCGAGTGTCAAAGGGGAGTCTGTTCATCATAACATCAACAAAAATGACTAAGTGTGTGAATGATCAAAAGATGCATAGGTGATCTTGTAAACACACACCCACATGACTCGACGATGAAACGACTCAAACCTTCTAGACACACATGTTCAACATGACTAACCGATAGTGCAAGTGACAAGCGCAACACTTGTGATTGACTGTTCATTGATCGAGATGACACTTGCACGACAGTGAATGTGACTCTGTGTGTGTGCACGACAGATGCTTTCATAGCGAACACAATAATATCATACGAAGCGAAGACTTTGAGCATAACCAGAACATGGACAGAAGCATGGCTTAGGCGCCATCATGCAGAAACTTGAATGAAATGAACAAGCAAGGCGGATGCGAGGACTCACACGAGCTCACAAAGTGAACCCAGGTGTGTGCAGTCATCAAGTGAAACTCGCAAGGGAGGCTCCAAAATTGGTGCAGGCCCAAATTTTGGAGGGTGGTTTTAGCTGCTACAACAGAACCTTTGTTGCTGAGGGTATTTGGAATGACTGGATGACCAGTAAACATGAACTAGTATAGAAGTGTGTCTCTTTGCATTTGGCCTTCCCTTTAGTGACCACTGTCTCTGGTGGTCACCTTTTGTTCTATTTGGAAGAAAATCCCAAGAAAAATTAGTATGGTTCTTGGCTAAGTGGTTGCTCAAAAGAAGGATTAAGATAACTAGGGACTTGTATGAATTTCATACTACAAAATGGAGGATTGTCCAACCTGAAAGGTATAGTTCAATCTTGCTAACCTAGATAGGCTAAGAATTGAAAATATTTAGAGATTTACCATGGATAATATCTTAATCTTTGCCTTTAGGGGCCATAGATTGGAGATGTGACCAGAAAAAGGCTTCAATAAGCATAAACCTGCTAATGGATATTGTTGGTTGGCCATGAGGCTTGTGCTTGATGTAATGACTTTCAAACCATAGAATGGAATGTCTAGCTAACCCTCAAGGCTGAGTTCAATCTTGCCAACCCAGACATGCTAAGCATTAAATGGATTTAGAGCTTTGTCCTAGATAATATCTTCCTTAAGATTGGCCTTTAGGAGCCACAGTTCTGGTGGAAAGACTAGAGATGCAGCTACAGAATAGGCTTGTTGATGGATACTGTTGGTTAGCCACTAAGCCTGTGCTTGATTTAAGAATAAATAAAATATGGAGAGTCATTTCCAAGAGAAATACTTGGCTACACATACTTGAGGCTATCTGTAAGCTACCCTATTGCCTAAAAAATGTTGCTTTGCATGTTTGGCGCTTAGAAGTCTGACTGTTGGACATCTAAAATAGTTAGTGGCACCTTAGTATAAACCCCCATCCGAATAGATGAAAATATTAAAAACCTATTTTTTGTACTCAACTTAGCCAAGATATCCTATGAATGGGCCTTTAGGTTCCATACCACCTTCCTTTTTCCTTCTCCTGGAAGGTTTCCTTTTCATGAGATAGACTTCCTTGGGCCTTTGAGTTCAATTCAACATAACTACCAATTAGAAGTGACATTTTATATGATATTGGGAAAAAAAAGAAATGAATTCTTATTTAAGAATGTGCAACATTCATTGCAATTCTTTCATTTGGTTTGATGGTTCCCTAATATGTGCCCAACTGCACTTTCAGCTTCAGGTCCAGGTGGCCAAATTGGAAATGGAGGTGGCACATTTGTGCCAACTGTTAGACTTCTGGGTTAGGTATCCTTATACCATGAATAGGAAATCCCCCACTATTTATTTTCCATGATGTTTTTCCTAGTCCTAAAGATCTTCTAAGGGACACCCTTGAAAGAGTGTTAGTTGTACTGTCATCAAATGCCAAGAGTGAAACAAGAAATGGGCCCTAACTATTATTCCCATTTATTCCTTAGTTCTATAAATTCCCTACCATGACTATGGTCATTTCCGAACCATAGAAATATATAGAGCCTGAGCAAGGAAATGATGGATAAGACACTATTTAGGTTGATCTTGAGCCAACAACCGATGGATGAATGTTGACCCTAATGAAAGATACTCTTCTTTTTATGTGAGTATTATTCCAACTGCTGCTTGATATGATGTTTCATGTTGACCAACTGGCCTAGATCATTTTTGTGATTAGGGATCAATTTATAACATCTTTCCCAGCTCCAGTATTGTCATTTCCATTGCCAACAATTTTAATGGTTTGTTATTTAATGCTTTGTTGTTGGATTCATGGAGCAACTTATAACATCATGTGTTACTATGGTATTTCCTTTGCCATTGCAGATAGCTTTGATGTTTTATCCTTCCCTACTGAAATATGGCATTGAGCTGTGAATTATAGCATCCTTCTTCACTTTGATACCAACATTATTGTCACTGAAAACATTGATACTTCGCTAATCCAAACATCAGCTTCATGGTGCAAGTTTCCTTCCTTATTCTAGTGTTTTCACTGACGTCGACAATATTTTTATGCTTTTGGGAATATTAAAGTTTAGTTTTTAGTTGCAAGTTTTAGTATCTTTCCTCACTCTTATATTAATATTGGAGTTGCAGACAAATCCGATGTAATGCTTTATGGGCCTTTTTTATTTGTGCATTTTTAAATATCAAACATTGTTGTGATGGGATTTTTTCCTTCATTAATAGACTTATTTTCACCACTAAATGAATTTATCTAGTTATGGATATTCATTGATAAGAAATTATATTGGTGATATTGACTTTGTTACAAAATTTGTTACCTTTCTAGTAAATTTTGCCCATGGCTTGTTCTTTGCGACTACATGTACATGTATGTGTGGCTTGATCCTAACACCTTGCATCCATAACTCAATCCTCTATAGCACGACCAGGTTTCATATGCATCCTTTCCTTGTGACTGACTACATTCTATGGTTGCAGGTTTCTCTTTCCTTGCCTACATCGGTTGTTCTCACATCCACACCGACCCTACCTTAGTGGTCATGGCCCTTGTGGCGTGTCGGCCCTTTATCCACCATCCTTTTGCAGTTATTGATGATGGAAAATATCCTTCTTGCCCTGCTTCTTCCATTAACCTTAGACACGGATTTATCCTACTTACTTGTGCAATTTTTCTTTTATTATTATGTCGACAATTATCCTTCATGGCTCATGGCCTGTGCTTGTGTTAGCACTACTTGCATCAACATGATGTTTAACAATGTTTTCTATGGCAGATGCATGTTGTCCCTCGTGCCTAGTGCGTCCTTACTTGGATCTTGTGGCACCCATGTCTTGTGTTCTAATACCTTGCATGTTTGTGGCTCAACACATTATTGTACCTTCTTTATGGTGGCCCGACAATGATGGTGGTTGGAAGCTTGTTAGAGATGTCAATTGGTCATTGATCACAACCCATGCGCATAGCACAACCTACTCATGACTCCTATTAGACTATGCTTGTCGGTCAATTTTACTGCAATGGTAATGACTCTCTTTCCCTCCTACAGTACTTTTCCTCACGCTTGTAGTGAGTCCCTCCGTGGCCAATGAAACCACCTTTTTTTTGTTTAACTTTTACTTAGTTGTTTTTGAACTCTTTTGTGCAAACTAAGGACTTGATCCACATGTCCCTATGCCTGCATTTTTTTTCACTCGTATAGTCACTGGCTAAACTTGGCCCTTGTGATTCTTGAATAAGCCTGACACCTTAATGATTGTGATATTGGTTCCTTAGAGTTGATTTTATACCATGTTAAATTTCCTTTGAACCCAATGATTTGGCTATTTAATTCCTAGTATATTACAGATCTATTGAATAAAAGCACAACTAGGATCTTAACATAAACATTCAATGAGATAAAATTAAATCAAACAATCTCAATCACACACACACACATAGGTGTCGGCCGGAAAAATCATTCTTGCGGACAAGACCGATCTCCCTAGTATCAACAAATATCTAGCGACAAGCAGGACAAGATAATCTACCTTTCTCTAAATATATTGCGATTTATTAATAAAAACTAAGAGGTGTTTTAGACCCTACCTTAAGTCCAACGCTAGTTTGTGGCAGCCACGCTTCGACCGTCTGAACGAGTTTCTTTTTAATAACCTACAATCACAAACAAGAACACATCAAATAACACCTGCATAGCTAATATAATAAATCATATTCATCATGGTGATCAAGGAATCCATGAAATAAACCATAAAACACAACTTATTGAGAAAAATAAACTTGATTGTATTAACTTTGAAAATAGAAGAACTTTACAACCTTTGGTGCCTTGATGTTGTACAAGCTCCTCCTAGGGTCCAAACAAGAATCTCCTCTACTTTGACAAGCCTCACACTCTTCCCAAGGAGATCAAAAAATGTGTGTCATCTCTCCTCTCAAGCTCAATTAGGAAGACTAAATTCCAACAACATTTCACCTCAAAAATATTTAGCTTTCAACCTTCTCAGTAACCAACCCCATGCTTCATTTTATAGTGAAAAGGAAGGAGGTTACAGGTCCACCTATGAAGGGATAGATTCCTCCTTCAAAGGGATAAGCTCCTCACATCAAGGGGTTAGCTCCTTAAGGTATGGGATGCATGAACCTTAAAGGAGCGAACTTGCCACCTCAAGATTCCCTCTAGAAGCTTCCAGAAATGACTCAAAGTGAGTTTTTAAGAATGTACTTGTGCCTTTTTTACTTTTACAGGGGTCCACACCCATTACACAGAGACAGAGCGGTCAGGTACGCAGGGGACATGACCAGTAGGTGTGGGACCATAGGTAATCCTAAGAGAAAGTGTGAAACCAGAGTTCTAGAGACTTTTAAGGGCTTTCTCTTATTTTTCAAGGCTTGACATGAAGAACTGAGGTTTAAGACTTGCAAAGGAGGAAATTATGAATGGTGATAGACTCACATTGATTGCAGAATGTCATGGTGACAATATTTTGTGCAACAATAGGTTTTCTTCTGAATCAAATCAGTTCTTCATTAAATCTTTAAAATTGAATTGGAATTCCTTATTGGTAAAATGGCCCTTTGAGGAAATTACATATAAAACAATTAACTTGGATTTACCCAACTGATTAGATGTTAGATTTTTGTTGTGATCTACTGTTGATTTGGATTTGTCTCCCTTATTGCTCCTTGCATCTTCCTTGGACTCGACACACTTAAATGGAAGCCCTTCCTTGCCCAATCATTGAGATTTCATTTTTTCAATGTCTTGTGCTCATTGTGTGTCTTGTGTCTTCTCCCTTGGCCTAGCCTTTCTTTTTTAAGCTTGAGCTATGACAGAATCCCTAACCCTAATCTCCAAAGTGATTGACAGTTGAGATTAGATCTCAATATCACGTGAGATTGATGGTTGAGATTCATCTAATTCAATAATTCAAAAAAAATTGCATTTCATTAGATTAAACTCATTTTATATTGTTGTTTTGAGGCTTCTGCGATAAGTGCTTTGTGTGTTGTTTTGTTTCGAAGTTTTCGCATCCATGATTTGTTTGTATCGAAATCCAATTGTCGCTTATTTTCCATCCTTTGTCTCGATTGAGGTTGTTAGGGTTTCTACCTATTTCTATGGCTTCTCTTAGTTTTCTATGGTGATAATGATCAATTTTGGCTACTACTTTAGAGTTTTCAATGTAGATGTGATGATTGGTTTTATTGGAATGTTCAGCCAGAGCTGAACATTACTTTTGGTAACTAAATTAATTTCTCATGTTTAGGGCATATTAGGCGCAACACTCAGAGCAGGGGTTGTCACTCTGATGAGAGAGAGGTGGTTAGTTAGTAATGAAAAGGTTATCCTTGACCAATCTAAACCAAAAAGAAAATGCTAACCTTTTGTCAGACTGTTGTCCAAATGTTAATGATTATCTTGCCAAATATTGCACCAGACCTTCAATGTACCATTGTTAATAGAGAGATAGGCTCACTGTGGCTACTATCAAGTATATATCAGTCTACATAAGTCAAGACAAATTATCAAATGAAAATAAGGAAGAGATAATGCACAATATGCAAGGTTGGGACTAGAAGAAATGTACCATACCACTGAGATGCAACTATTATATCAGACTAGACCTCTACAAATTAGGATTAGTCAACTGTGGTGGTGATATTAGTGCTCCAACAACCAATATTAGTTACTCAAATAGTAAGGAATGAGTGCCAAACACTTATGATTTTTATGTTTTTATTTAAGAGTGTTTTTAGACTTATTATTATGAGTTTCTCTTGAGATTAGAGTCTGGAAACAATTGCTTCAGATCTGGAGTAGTATGGCAGGAAAATATGTCAAAATTGAGAGGATTTGAGGCCTTGAAGGCCTTTGGCCTAGTCTCAAAGGCTGATATACCAAGAGGGGCACCCAAATCACAATGAATAGGCTTGAAACAAGTGCCAATATCAATCCAAATCCTCACGTTCCTCCTACAATCATAAAGGGTCAGTCCTATACTCAAATGCAACCCGAAAATTCCTTGGAAGAGCTTGCATCTAGGGTTAGAAATGCCTAATAGGCCTGTGACTAGGAAAAAGGAGAAGGATTGATGCTTGAACATGGCCCCTAGCCAAAAAAAGACCCTTAATCAAGTGATAATAGGCCTGTAATCACAAATTAGTCACAAAATTTGATTGATCAATGATTAATATGGAAAATTCTCAATGTAAATCAATGTCAAAACCCTCCAAGAATTTCACTAAACCTGAAAACACAAGTAGATTAGTTAATAATATGAACCCATTGTTATTCCCATGAATATGGGTTCTTCGGTAAGGTAGCCACATATAATAGTTCTTCAATCCAACAATTTTTTATATGGAATTGTGCATGTCTTAATTCTAATTCACCAGTAGAACTCTTTTTTGTTGTCCTTCTTTAGAAAGATTCAAAAATTCCAAGGACATGATGCATAGCAATGTCCACATCCTCTTCTTGCATCAGAGCTCGAAGCTCTCAGTGTATCCAAAATTACAACCAACAACTACTTGGCAGATTCTCATGTTGTTTCCAGTGCCCCAAAGCCTGATTATTGCTAACTGCAACATCTGGAGGCTCAGAATAGACCCTTAATCTAGAATGTGTGCTTCTGACAAGGAAAATCTCTTTGCAGGCAACTTTAAGACATAGTGGCATTGAAATGTTGGAGCAATAAAATTATGTATTATTGAGGTACTCTGCATCTTGCAAAGAGGGCAAGGTAGATGTGGAAAGGACATAGGTTGTTAGTTAGAAAGCGCTTGAGACCATTGTCATATACAATGATAACAAAACTTATCTTCACTTGGTTCCTAGCTGGAGTTTACTTCAAAAATCTTTGACATTTTAGCTCTGCAAGATTTTTCTACAACAACCTGAATCCACATCAATTGGAGTTGTTGAAGTGTTTCTTGGTTCCCTAGCCTAGTCTTCTTCCTTTGGTTCCAGTACACCAACATCATTTGTCACTGTTGGTTCCTCTGCCTTTGTATCTTTCTCCATTGCTTCCTCATTTTCTAGTTCAATGCCCTAGATAGCATTAATGATAGTGTCATACTTGGACTCCAATTGGTGTAGCCTGAGGCCTCTAAAGGACAACATTCTCTTGAAGCCTTTTTTTATCAGTTTCATAAGCTAGTGATTCCTCAATGTGATCAATGATCTTCAAAGGTTTGAGATGATATGATGGCATCTTGTAATGGATCAATGTCAATTGTTTTTTGGGAACAATGATTGGTTCCATGAATATAACGGGATAATTTTCACATGACAATTTGTTGGCCTAGAAAATGGTGTCAATGAAATTTACAAACCCTAGAAGTCTAGAAAGATATGACTTGTATTGAAAGTACTTCAATTATATCAACCTAAAGTATGGCTGTGATCATATCTAAAACAAGCCAAAGGATATGTGGAAGATAGCCTTCAAGATGTGACAAGAATTGTTTGAATGGTTGGCAATGTCATTAGAACTTACTAATGCCCTGTTCAACGAGAGAGACAAGAGATGTATGAAATAGATGTGAAATATATGAAAAAATTATTTCGATAGTAAATTAGTCATCAACTATTTTAGTGTGGCCCTTTTTATATGCCATGTAACAAGTTACCCTTGTAACTACCTTATAGCTAATGTGAGCTATTAACAAACATCAACACTTAATAATACTGGCAATGTTTGGCAGTAAGGTTGGTTGAGTGCAGAGGCTATGGGATTGGAAGCTTGATATGCAAAGTAATGGCAAGGCCTTTGTAAGGTTGGAGTAGGGCTTTGTTAGACTTAGAATCGAGAAAACACCTTGGCATGGAACAAAAACCCATCTTCAAGTAAGTTCACAACAAGTCTGGTATACAATGCATGTAAGAAGTAGATGCAACAAAAGAAACTTGGTGGCACTGGAGGGTCTAAAAAGTAAAAGCCCAAATTAATTCTAGAATATTCATGTGGTTAGCATTGTTAAATAAATCCTTGACCTCAGAGGCCTTTTGAAAAAGGGCCCAATAAGGACCAAATAAGTGTACTATTTGTATGTCTAAAGTGGAACAATTGACCATCTTTTGGTTCAATTTACTTTATCAAAAGAGGTTTGGAAGCTTATTATTCCATTAATGGGTTGATAGGGTTATTTTGGCAAGGAGCATCCTTTCTAGATTGTATGAGGTCTCGAATCGAAGAAAGATATCTCAAAGCACCTATATCATTGCCTCTAGATGCCCCAAGATCCATTTGGTTAGCAAGAAATGCTAACATATTTGAGAAGGGAATACCTCCATTTCATGTCCAAGAAAAAATCAAATTCCCCTATCATGGAAATAGGTGTAAGGCCCAGACAAACCCAAATATAGATATGGAATTTGGAGATTGATAAATCTCACCCATGGGCCTTCTTGGGTGGAACCAGTCGAGGAACTCCTAGCAACTGTGGGGCTGGAAGGGATATATACATATTCAAGCGAATAACAATGGATTCATGGGAGTAATAATGGATGTGGGTAAGAAATGTGTTTATTCAGTAAAAAATAAATTATTTTGTAGAGTCAGTGGCTTTACCATGGTAATGATCGTAACATTTAGTAGTATTTCATTTGTTTGGCTATGGTTTTGGGGTTAAGACAGGGCATCACCATGTTAATGACCTAGAGTCAAACTTAGAGGACATAGAGCTCTAGATTATAAGTTGACTTAATTTGATGAGATTTAAATGCAATATCAATTCAATAATTAATAAAAAAATAGTTTCATACATATTTTGGGGACTAGCATTAGACATCCTCTTTGCATTGTTTGCCTTTTTTCCTTATAAAATCCCATATGCATTAGCCTACCATGGTTTCTTACATATTTTGGGCATTGAAATTTAGATATGTTGTTTGTATTTTTTCCATATAAATTTTCATCTCTCTCTCTCCTTAAAGAGTTTGCAATCAAAAATATATTTTCTTCTTCTTCTTGATTTTGTTTTGTTTCTTAAATAATATTTCATAAGTTTCAACCTTCTCTGAGGTCTATAGTTTGACATGTTTTATTTTGGCTCTATTCAGATTGTATGAGAATTCAGCTCATTTGACAAATACATATGTAACTTCATGACTTTCAAGCCCATTGTAGACAAACAAAAATATGCAAGGACCATTCCTATGACGTGATCCAAAATATAAACTTTTAGCAAGGATCTGGTGAAGAAAAATTTTCGCTTTGTTGGCCAAAAAATCATATACTCCTTCATGCAAGCTGCAGGCCTAACTAATGATCATCTTGTAGATTGCTCCAGACATGCAAAATGCCTTAGACTATCCCAGCAGGAGAGCTAAAACTGGAGTGAATTCCAGTGATCGATGTTACATAATCAGCTAACTATAATGTTTTTAACTAGGCTATTGAGATTCTTATGATAGAGGATGCTCTTAGTGAAGATCCATCTCCATATTTGAACAAATTTGAGTGGAGAGTGAGGCCTCCACTGACCCAATGACAACAACAATAGTTGGTGTGTTTAGAAAGGGTGGTATTGACTTGTTTTCAAACAACTTCTCTTGTGTATGTTCATTAACTCCATGTATACAAAGTGGAGCTGTCAGCCTAAATTGGACAATAAAAAATACTTGTGTTATTAGTATTGGGAGAATGGGAAGTTAAAGCCAGGGTCCAGAATTGAAGATACTGGATCTTGCACATAAAAGTTAGAAATCTAATTTCGAATTTTTATCTCATAATTATGTATGATCACTATTCCTCACAGGAAATTAGTCCTCATGAGTATTCGTATATGTTCTACTACAATGGAACTCTTTTTAAAATAATTAAGTTAATATAACCATGCACTAGCTGTGATAAATAAAAATCCATTAAGTTTTTGTAGGGTCGTATACCAATATTACTTGTAACTGGGAGGGTAAGTTTGTAACTAAGTCACATAATCACAGATGTAATCAGTACATTCTATTGCATTACTCAAGACATCACTATCATATAAGAACTATTTTTTTTTAGGACTAGAGGAAAATGTGTAAAGAGTAATTCCCCGAGAAAAAACATCACTATGCCAGAACATGACTCCCCTGGCATTAATTTTGAAGCTTATATGATCTAAGATATTAGTAAATTGTAGGAGCTCAAGTATTTTAATATATAGCTCATGGAAAAACATGATTGCTTAGCTGTAGAACTATTTCTAGTTTGCCAGCACTGGGCTTCATTTTTAATAAAAAAAAGTGACAAGAAAATCTAAATCAAATAGCATACAATGATTTACATTAGATTTGTGCTTTAAGATAGGTCAGTTATATCACCTGCCTCATATAATGTTGGATGTGTACCACCAATGCACAGATACACATTCACTAAATAACTATAATCTAAGAGCCTACTGAACAGAAAATGTTGACATACAGATGAAAAAGTTAAATTATAAAATTCAGTTGGAACTTGAAAATATGAGCTTCCAAAGATGTGGCCTAAATTTCTACATCAAAGTATAACCTGTCACTAATTCACCTCACAAGTAGAACATAGTACGACATTCCCTGTACATAACTTGTTATTTACCTTTCTTATTGACCAAACCTCTTATACATGTGATGTGGATCCTTAGCCAAAGGAACAAATTGACCAAACTAGGTTCTTCTGTAAGGTATCCACTGATATTAGTTCTTCAATCCAACAACTTTTTATATGGAATTGTGCATGTCTTAATTCCAATTCACTAGTAGAACTATTTTGTGTTGTCCTTTTTTGGAAAGATTCAAAAATTCCAAGGACATGATGCATATAAATGTCCACATCCTCTTTTTTCATCAAATCTCGAAGCTCTCAGCGTATCCAAAATTGCAACCAACATCTACCTGGTAGATTCTCATGTAGTACACCTAACAATGATCACTCTTTGGCAGTAACATTGGTTAAGTGTAGAGGCTATGGGATTGGAAGCTTGAGATGCAAAGAAATGGAAAGGCCTTTGTAAGGTTGGAGTGGGGCTTTGTCAAACTTAGAATCAAGAAAACACCTTGGCATGGAACAAAAACACATATTCAAGTAAATTCACAACAGGTCTAGTATACAATGCATGCAAGAAGTAGATGCAACAGAAGCAACCCGGTGGCACTCGAGGGTCTAAAAAGTAAGAGCCCAAATGAATTCTAGAATCATGTCATTAGCATTGTTAAATAAATCCTTGACCTCGTGGGCCTTTTGAAAAAGGGCCCAACAAAGACCAAATAATTGTACTATTTGTATTTGTGAAGTGGAAAAATTAACCATCTTCTGGTACAATTTACTTTCTCAAAAGAGGTTTGGAAGCTTATTCTTCCATTAAAATATGGATAGGGTTATTTTGGCACGGAGCATCCTTGCTAGATTGTATGAGGTCTCGAATCGAAGAAAGATCTCTCAAATCACATAGATCACTACCTCTAAATGCCTTGAGATCCATTTGGTTAGCAAGAAATGCTAAAATATTTGAGAACGAAATACCTCCATTTCATGTCCAAGAACAAATCAAATTCCACTATAATGGAAACAGGTGTAAGGCGAAGATAAATCTAAAGACAAGTATGGACTGTGGAGATTGATAAATATCGCCCATGGGCCTTTTTCAGTGGAACCTGTCAAGGAACTCCTAGCAACTGCGGGGATGGAAGGGATATATACATAAATGAAATTCATAGTATCTCATTCAAAGAAGGCCTTGGGTTAGGAACAAACATACAACATTGAAGGCTTTGGGCAAGGTACAAACAATGTGGAAGAGTGGAAGATTTTAGAAATTTTACTGAAGCCGACAATGGAGAAAGACATATCTAAAATTTAGATCTTAGATAAAAAAATTGGTTATCGAATGGGTTAATGGATTGGTTTGAATACAAAAATTTAGGTTTGATACCTTTGTTTGATCAAGTCAAGTTGACAGAACATATCTTCACTAACATTTCTTACTCCCATATCTTAAGCGGGAAAAATATGGAAGCAGACACTTTATCAAAACAAGTTCTAAATGCAGAAGGGATATGGGAGATACTGGAAGAACAAGTTAGTGTACTATTGTCAGACACAAGAAGAACCCTATGCCCCATTCAACTCTGGTTCTGTTTTCTATTTCTCGGACATAATTCAAGAACGCTGATGAGTTCTTTATTGAAGAACACAGAATGCTTTGTAAATACGGTTATTGTTCTTTCCTGTACATATTTATTTTTCTTTCTATCATTTGTAATATTGGGCCGAGGCTTGCTTATATTTTTTGAAGGTTTTAAGTCAAATTCTTAAATGCCTCTCTCTGATTTTGATAAAAAGTGAATAATATCAAGGTATCCAATGCCCCTATAGTATGTAAACGTTTTTTGAGAAAGAAATACCTACATTTCATGTCCAAGAGAAAGTTAAACTCCTCTATCATGGAAAGAGGTGTAAGGCCAAGACAAACCCAAAGATAAGTATGGAATTTGGAGATTAATAAATCTCACCCATGGGCTTTTTTCAATGGAACTTGTCCAAGAACTCATGGAAACTATGCGGTTGGAAGTGATATATACATAAATTAAATTCATAACATCGCATTCAAAGAAGGCCTTGGGTTAGGTACAAATGATGTGGTAGTGAAGCCTTTGGGTTAGGTACAAACAATCTGGCAGAGTGGAAGGCTTTGGGTTAGGTACGAACAATCTGGTAGAGTGGAAGTGAAGCCTTTGGGTTAGGTAGTGAAGCCTTTGGGTTAGGTACAAACAATCTGGCAGAGTGGAAGGCAGTTATCCTAGTTTTTGCTACTCACCTTGTGAATGGAGGTTAATGTTATGCACAATTTCTACTTCCCTCACCTTCTTCTTTAGGTACCTCATTGACCTGGATAACATTGTATTAGTTTCCTCCAATTTTCCAGTCTTCTATTTGCATTATGAGATGTCAGATTGCACCCACCCAACTTCTTTGTCTATAGTTGAGAAATTGGGGCAGTTGTTGCTCATTCTAGGGTACTTGGGAGACTCCAAGATAGTCTTGAGGCTGATAATATTTGAGGATTTTTCTATTGACCTTGCTACCTCTGTGAGTTTTTTTCTTGGGAATCTCAGGAATCTCACCAAAGGATATGAAGTGATTTCCTTCTTTCCCATGACTGTCTATCTTATCTTTTTTAGTATGTTCCTTGTTGTTTAGGGCATGTGTCAGACATGTGTTTGGTAGGTGTCCTATGAATAGGACATGTGCCAAATGTGTTAGACATGTATCCTCATGTATTGGTGTCCGACACTAGGATACAGGACATGAGGCCTATTTGGAGGTGTCCTATTACTTACTCACTAAGTAAAACACACAACTTTATTTTTCAAAGTGAATTTGGCCTCCTAGCTTGAATTTTCCTCAATAGAGGTCATTTATTGCTTCCATTGTAACCATAATTCCGGTGAAGTTGGTTTTGACCATGTCAAGTGGTTTTCAGGCTCATGTCAACAAGGATGTTCTTCAATTTTGTTTTTCAAAAGCTTCAAATGATAACAGGTGGAATTGGAAGTAGTGTTTTCTCATAATATTCCGTTATTGAACTTAACTTTAAAAGTTCAATTTTGTTGTCTTGTAACCACCAAAATTTAGAATACATGCTTTATGTACTTTGTGTAATGGGGTGAATGATAAGCAGTTTTTCACTTTGAATGACTTCAATTCTTGAGTTATCACGGTTCTCCTTCACCATTCTTTCAATTTCTATTAAACACTTTTGATTACACTCTTCATAGGTTGTAAAATCTTTCTTTAGGGCCCCTTCCATGTAGGTTTCCCATAACTCCAAATATTCATCAACGAGGGGGAATAATATATTGATGTTCAATGGATCTCCTTTTTCCACTAGGATTTTTTGGTTGAATGGAACAACATAAAATGGTTGAACCTCTTTTAATATTGCTTAGAATAACTATGGTGAATCCAAATTAGAAATGAAATTAATGCTTTTTGTCAAGTGGCATTGGCGTGACCTCAATTTGATTCACAAGTAGAGAGAAAATCAAGCCACGAGAAAAGTTTCCAATTTTGACAGCCAAAACTTGTAGAGCTAGAAAGTTGACTTTTTAAGGGTATATCTTCCTTAATATTACTTAAAATTTCTACTATGACCACAATCTGAAAATGACATCAAAACATTGCTTTAGATGACACTAGTGTGATTGCAATTAGGCTCATAAACAAAAAGAAACGCTAAATTTATGCCATAATATAATAATCAATTGATCTCATTTTTTTGGCTATGGTTTTGAGGTCGCAACTTACAATGGTTGTAAATTTCTCAGTATGGATCATAATTGCAATTATAACCCATTTTGGAAATGGTGACACAAATGCTCTTTTAATGGAATTTGGTGTTACTGCAATATGGCTTCCAAGCAAGAATAAATTCCACCACAATAAAATCTGCAAAAAAAATAAAAAATGATTTCATATGCCCTAAATTGTGGCTTTGATACTACTTGTTAAGATTGATAGTACATAATAATAACAAGAATAGAAATAACACATAGTTAGACATCAAAGGATTTCTGTTGTCCACTCTAATCAAGTGAGGGAAATCTCTCCTAACCACTTCAAATGGGATGACCTCCAATACGAGTGTCAAAGCATGATAGATAAACATTCCTTGATTACATGAGGAGTACTGCATCCCTAGTTACAACCACTCTGTCTATCACTACAGTAATCCACCATTAGTGGACCTTACATAATGAACATAGTGATTTTTATTTATTAAACATCATAATAGCCTTTTATTAATGACTAGTCCACTTTATATTAATTAACTAAAATACATCTATAAATTTAACTCTAATGGACATTTAGGCCATTATTACATCACTGTAGAGGTTCATGATGATACTTGTTTCTTGCTCTAGTGCTAGAGTAAAGTTGATACAAGAGAATTTGGGCACTATAGCATATATTGTGTTTGACATAATAGTTTTGGATTATTTGGCTTTACGCAACTTACAAATATTATAATACAGAAATGTAGTTCATCATAATGACATGGTAAGGATGCTATTAGCATGTGGCTTCTTGTGGGATTTTTCACTGAAATTTAATTTGTGTGGTTAGCTAAAGTTTAATGTGACAAAATAACCAGTCTTTTGGTTACTTGATACATTACTTTTATGTTTCTGGGCATGCTTTCTATTCCCTTGATGTTAGTGATCTCTCTGATCCTACAACCTTGTTTTCCCTCTTTTTTCAGAAGTTGATGTGACATTTGGGTGTGTGTCATCTATCCGTCCTTACTTCTTCCCTCTACTTCTATATCTCTGTCAATCTTATTATATCATCCTTGGAAAAGTATTGGCATGAGGGAAGCATCCATCCAATCTTTTCTCTATTATTTTTTATTTATTTTAAGAAGGATATGTGATGGTTTCTCTCCACTACCTTGCAATGATGTTATGTTTCTCTTCTCTTAATTATGCTTGAATTTCACTAATAATAATTTGTATTTATATATTTCTTTTAACACCAAATTGATATCATCGTAAACATATGAATATCCATTTAAGTATGACCTAAATATGGCTCAAAGAATCTCAACTTTAGCCTAAGCACGTGGTAGAGTAATTTCTGAGGTGTGAAGTTCTATTAGAGGCACTATTCATTTGTTTTTTTTGGTTAGAAAAAGGGTTTCTCTTGGTTTTATGTGACTTTCAATTTATCATTTGTAGCATGTTGAGAAATGGGAAGGAATAATGTATGCCATTTATCTTGCAGAAATTGATGTTGAATGAAAGGCTACAAAGTTTAAGCAAGCTACAATTTTCTTTGGTAAAGGCAGAGGAACATCTTAAAAAGTTTCCTAAGAATACACCATATACAGAGTTTTAACACAAGTAATATATGGATTTTTCTATTGCAAATATGTTATTTTTTTTTACCCAATATATCAAAACAAGAAAAATATTGACACTGTAGGAATTGTTTGAGGACCTCATTTAGGTCGATTTTTATGATGTCCTACTTGATTGATACCTTCTCATGAAATGAATGTTTTAAATATGAATAATATGTTCTTGAAACAAATTAGATTCAAAATTTATAAATATAAATATAAAAAAATGTCAATGCCTTCGTTTGATTGTTACTTGAATTTGATGTGGGAAGGTTACAGGAAATGGGATTGGAAAAAGGGTGGGGAGAAAATGTTGAGCATGCTTTGGATGTGATTCATTTGTTGTTCGAGATCCTTTAGGCACCTTAGCCATCAAATTTGGAAATGTTTGTAGTATGGATTCCTATAGTTTTTAATGTTGTGATTCTTTCACCTTCTTAGTGGCAATCTTTGAAGCCTTCCTCCAGTGATCAAACATGCTCTTACAAAGTGATTTTAAGGTGTCAAAGTCAAATTTTGTCATTTCAATGAGTCTTCAAGTAAAATTTGGTCACTAGGTATTAGGTCTGGGGTTTGCTTTTACTCCTTTCAAAGTTGTCCAAATGTCGGTCCATGTCACTATTCAGCTGAGTGTACCATCATTCAAAGGGTTTTCATCATCATGTCAAGTTCCACTGGGTCATTTTACACCTTGTTCATGCTTCAGTTGTGTCTAGGTAAGGTTCATTTCCCTCTTCTAGGGTTTTGAAGGTAATTTCTCTTGGATGGTCAAATCATCAGTAAAACTTGTATCCTGATGTTCATACACCTTCCCCTATCCTTAATGTACCTTATTAAACACTTCCCATCACTGAGATCCCCCAAATTCCTCATTTTTCCACAAACCCTAGTTTCTTGCTACAACTTGACAATTTTCTAGGTTGGGCCTGTGTTTAGCCCTTTTGGACCCCTTCCCCTCACTCAATCTTTGAAATTCCACTTTCCCCTGCTTCCTAACATCCCTCCCTACTTCTAAAAATTTTCTCAAGAATTTAGAAGCCCCTTATCCCCTTCATTTCGCTTCATTTCGACAAATCCCTTGTTCCACACATCGAGATAGGTTTTACTCCAATGATGTTTCTGAGCAAGAAAAGATGAATTTTAGAAAACTGAGAGAGTTTTTTGTCCAAAATAGTCCAATGAAGAAAACCTCTTTTACTTTTTACACAGGTGTCATGGTTTTATAGTAATGTCAAAAATACAGTTTCCTCAGGAGAATTGATGCACCTCTGAAGTGACCTTGGGAAAATCAAGTTTTCTCCTAGCCTGGTTGGCCAAATGACTTTCTTGATGAGTCAAATGTTAACTATACACACAGATATTTCTAATGAGCTATCATGAGCTCAATTTGGAGTTGAGCAAGACCTTCAAAATTTGACTGCAACAGCACTCTACCTTTAGGCGGCCTCATTTGGCACATTTTGACCAGTCTTGGGAGATTTGATTTTTGACAGGGAAAATGAACTCCAAATTGAAAAATTCTAGTTGGGTTAGAAATTAGACTCAATAATATTTTCAACGAGCTATCCTGTGCCCAATTTGGACACCAGGAAGGCCTCCAAAAGTCTACTTCAAAAAGCGCGACGCATAGGGTTTGGAGGCGCGGCACATTGGGCAACTGTCGCAGCGCATTGGGCTGCGATTTCTAGTGAAAATTTACACTAGTGTGGTGCACATAACTATCATGGCGGTTGATGCATGCCGCATACATCCAGCAAGCCCGAAACCTTCAGCAAGTCATTCCAAATCGCCCAAAACATGTGGATCATCATTTGTGCAAGTAGGTTGAGCCTTCATCACTGCTAGTGAAACAATTTTTAATGCAATTTATGGTGATTGTCTTATGGTGATGGTTTAAAAAGAAATCAAACCCTATCTCTTGAAATCTTTCAAAGGAAACTGTTGCCTAGGGTTTGAACTGTTGTTTTGGCTACCAAGTCCATCTTTCTATTCCCTCACCACTCCCTTACTCCATTTTTCCCTTGATTTCCCTATTCCCTAAATTCCACATTCCTAAAACATCATCTATTCCTACCCCAATTCCCATTTCCCCAAAATCCCAAATACAAATTCCCAAACCCTAGTCCTATACCAAAAACTCCCAAATCATTCCCTAATTCCCTATTTCCCTAACTAAACCCTATCCTAACAGTCCCTAAAATTCTTCATTTTTCCCTCCCTCTACAATCCCTCATATCACTTTTCCCTTGGTGGCAAAAGTCAAAACACATCATAAATCACCTACTTCTCATCAAGACAGTTCATCCACTAGCAGAAATGGCATCTGATCCCTCATATGATTATGAAGAGGAGACACATAGTGACTCACCTACAGAGGTGCATGCACCTAGGAGGCCTCATAGAGGTGGCAAGCATATTCGAGAAGAACCAACCACTCTTACTGAGTTACAGGCCTGCCCTCTTGCCATCTCTTGTTTCCAGCACCAGTCCTGCTATGAATTTTGTGAGAGGGTGGAAGGGGTCTCGCTTCCATCATCAGCACAACAGGTTCAGGACAAAGGCAAGAGGCGACTACAACATGAAGGACCATCAGGTGAGCATTGGATTGATTACATTCTCATTGAGGGTGATGATACTAATATGGGCCTGCAAAGCACAAATCTCAAAGAATTCATTCAAGAGCAGCAGGCGAACATAAATGCCTTGTCCATCAACTTGGATAGGGCTAAGTGGACAATATAGTACGTGGAGCAAAAGAATAAGCAGCTTGAAGACCAGCAAGTGATCATGGAGTTGCAAAAAATTCGGGAGAATTGCTAAGCTGCCCAAAGGAGGAGAGTGGAGCTCACTTCACTTGAGCAAGAGGTTAATGCCGACCGGGAGTCATGGCTTGGAAGAGCCAATATCCACTTAGAGAGGTTGTTGGAGAAGGCCAACAAGGAGAAGACATTGTTGAGACATATGGCATATCATTATATGGCGAGAAACAAATTTCAAGGCGAGAATCAAGAGCTTAAAGGCAAGATTGAAGAGAAAGACACTGTTGAGACATGTCATATCCTTATATGGCAAAAAAAAAAGTTTGCAATGCGAGAATCAGGATCTTAAAGGCAAGATTGAAGAGAGCATCAAGGAGGCAAAAGGAGCATGAAGGAATTCAGATATTGGTTGAGGCTTCCTTGGCCCATCATAGCACTTGATGGAGAAGACTCAAGCCAAATTTCAAAAAATTTGGGACACTTTTTGCATTTTTGAAATTTTTGGACCAAAACACAAAATTTTCTGCCCTACGCGCCGCGCCACCTGGCGCTCGCTTTTGTTGGGAGCCTCCAAATGACAAAAACTCAGCATTTTTGGATTTGGCATGAAAAAATATGCTTTCCTATCAATGGCCAAGAAATTTTGACAAGTTTTGAACCCTCAAAAAGGTAAAAAACACTCAAAAAATGACCTTACTGCCCCTATTTTGACGCACAGGAAGCAGTGTTGGGAGAACTGAATTTTGGAGGGGAAAATGGAGGCCAAATTAAAAAGTTCCACTTGGGTTGGAAAGTAGACAGGTAGATATTTCCAACAAGCACACTTGGAGTGAATTTGGACATCAGGAAGGCCTTCAAAAGTGGCTCCAAACAGGCGCTATGCATAGAGAAATCAGGCGCGACGCATAGGGAAAATTTTGCCAGTTTGACCAAGTATACTCTGTTTTTCGCCTAGTTCTTTGACAATTTGACTTTTCTCTTTCTTAATGTCAAACTTATGATGTAATTTAATGTAAATTGATGGATCTTGATGTAATTATGTCAAATTTTCACTCATGAAGGTAGATTCATCCATGAAAAGTTAGTTTGCAATTGAATGAATCAGTTCCCTAGTTTTTAGAGGCATGTTGTTCCACTGCCTAATTTGTAGTTCTCAGTTTAGAATTAGTTGGAACAGCTCCTAAACTTGTGAGCTCGACCCCTGGAGGCTAGGATGAGTTTTTGTTTGCCTATATCTTATGTTTTTTCAGTCATTAGCATGGTTGGACTTTTGAGAAAGCCTTGAGCTTCATTGTACATTCATTTCAACATTTTGGCTAAGGAATTGAGACCAAGGTTTGCAACACTCTTTGGGATTCATGTGGCAATTTGTCTTGGTACAATGCTTTTCTTTGTAATTGTGAATTTTCTTATATGTCATGTATGCCATTATCTATCTAGTTTCTTCTTAACTAAACAAACAAGAGTGTAAATAGAATCCATTGAAATTGCAATGATCTACTTGAAGTTTGCTTTAGTTTCTTGATGTTTTCAGCTATTTGGGGAGGATACATGATTTCTCTTGCCCTCTTCAACACCTCACCTGTATATTCCTTCCATCTCATTCAATTTTAAGTGCCAAAAACAATTGCCTACTTTGCCCCATTGAGATCTCTACAGGACTGAGCCTCAATCCCCGCACCCAAAATATACCTTTCCATCTGAACCAACAAATCATCATTTTATTCAATCAAACTCTCTTGCAAATATACCTAGCCTAAGATCATAAGATATTTCAGTCATCTCAAGCCCTCATCAATCATAATTTGCTGAGATTGACCCGGAGAGAGCTCTCTTCTGACCTGGTAGGGCTAGCTACCAGGCTGAGCGTGGTTTGATGTTGGCCCTGGATCCTACCTTTTCAGCCTGAGGTAAATCTAGGCTCTAACGCACCTCATGGTTATTTCAGGCAAGAAAATGTTTTAGGAATGCTAGACAAGACATTGGTGGATAGGTAAACAAATTCTTTGTAATTGCAATCTCCATTCCAGGATATCCTCTCTTTATTATTTGATTGTCTATTGAATGCTTCTTTTCATTTTCGTTTGTCTTTTAACTATGAAATTGAAAATACTTGGTATCATGTTCCTTTAAAAAACATCCAAAGCTTGAAGATGGGTTTAGTATTACATGATATTAATTGAAATCCTTTTATTTCTTTTGTGTTAAAATCATGACTATTATTTTTTTTTACTTTCATTTTTTAATTTTAGCATAGGTTGTCTATATACTTGACCAAGTTCATGCGTTAGAGAATGAAATGTTGTGAATAAAACAACAAGTATGAGACATCACATTTTATATGATTTGTTTTAATAAGTTATCTACAACGTGAGCTTTGTAGCATGTAACTTAGTTGGCATGATTGTGCCTAAGTTTTCTATGAAGGTTGAATACTAAGTTACTAAGGTGTTCTTTTCTATGGTGACATTTTAATTTTCTTGTTTATATAGGTCATCTGGCCACATAGTGGCCACTATTGCCCAAGTGAAGAAAACTTGTTCGAGTTTCTTGCTTTATGGGGGGAAATGACATTGACAGTGTTGATGTTGAGGTATATTTTGTATAAATATTTTATAGTCTACGTTAGTTTACATTCAAGTATTCATCATCTTTCATTTCTTATAATTTGAATTGTATCTTCTTTAGTTTTTAGGAGAGGAAATCAGTATTGATGGTAACAAGAAAGAATTGAAGAAGGTGGAGAACATTTACACTGGAGCAACAAATGCAAAAAGAGAGAGGGAGAGGAGAATCGGTCTAGTGATACCCTTAGAGCCAATATCCTACATAAGACACACACATAGAGATTAATGGTGAAGTCTTCAGAATTGGTGAATTCACTTGCAATTCCTTGGCAAGACAATGATAATGTTTTCAAATGATAAAACATTACTTCATGTGTAAATTGTAGTCCAACCAATATTAAGTTGGAAACTCATTTTGTAATACTTGAAATTTTATATCATAAAATTTATGTGGTTTAAATTATTTATATTTGAACTTTATATTATTTAGTATTCTAATTAACATATGTAACTTTTTGTTTTCATATTAGATGAATGTTCACATTATATGACATTTTTTTTAATTTAGTCATAAAATCATACTCATTAATTTATGTTGATTAATAATGAACTCAAAATCAATTTAAAACTACTAAATTAGAAGTTTATATTGATTAATGATGAACACAAATAAAATGAATATATGACTAAATTAGTCATTTATAATGATTACTAATGAAATTTAATGAAATGAATAAAAACAAATGAATCAGTCATTTATATAATGAATATGAAACTACTAAAAAATGATAAATGACTACATCAAATGATAAGTTTGTGATTACAAATGAAGACTAAATTTTTCATATATATGACTATTAGTAGCTAATTTAGAGTATCTTATAACACGACTGAAATTTAGTCATATTTATTTGGTCATTAATTGGTTTCAAACGATGATTAAAATTTTCATATATGTGACTATTAGTAGCTAATTTACAGTAGCTTATAATACGACCAAAATTTTGTTCATATTTCTTTGGTCATTAATTGGTTTTCTTGGGTAATCATATAGTAATATATTTTGTTGTATATTTGGTCACTAATCGCGGCAATTAATGACCAAATTAATGACTAAATATACTACTAGACGATAAAATTGAGACAACTTATTAATGACTAAGATAAAAATGACTAAAAGTTGGCCACGTTATAACATACTATAAATTAGCTACTATTGGTCACCGACTGAAAAATGGTCGTTTATATGCAAATTATAGTCATTTTTTAGTAACTAATTAGTCATTTTGTAATAGTGAACAATACACATCATGTAACCATCATATAACGAACATATAAACTATAAAATAACCAACAAATAAACCATGGCAACTCAACCATAATATTACCATTATAATCAATACATATATACATGAATCATAATAGAAAATTCCTCTTATTAACATATGAGAATTCCAACCAACTCAAGGACTTCCACATACCACCCGAGCATAGACTGGGTTGAAACAAATCTTTCTTTTAGCCAATCACTCCCATGCCATATTCCAAGCATGAATGAGGGATCTCATGGAATAAACCAAGAAAAACCAAACTAGGGCTTCCAGAGGCTAAACCGCCTCAACCCTCAACCATTGATTCCACCTCACGATTAGACATCACTAACCATCACAAAACCAGTCTCTATCAATGTTGTCCAAGAATCCAGAGTATTTGTTCCAGCCCAACCTCCAGGACTAGTAACTTAACCCACTATTGTTGCCAGGCTTTAGAGTGTTTGTCCAACCAAGATTTCTAGGACTAGTAACTCAACCCACCAAGGGCTCGAATGCATTTGTCCAACCAAGGCTTCCAGGACTTGTAACTCAACTGACATTGTTAGAAGGCTTCAAGAGAGTTTGTCCAACCAAGGCTCCAGGAACCAGTAACTCAACCCATAGCCATAAGGAACATAAGAACCAATCAGAAAAAAATGGAAAACCCTCAACACCATGGCTATCCAAGAAATGGAAAGGCTAGGAAAAAACACTATAAATCTAAAAAATCCTCCATGCCAATGACAACTCATAAACAAGAAAACACATGCATGTACCATGGATGCAAAAATAGGAAGGAAACCAAACATGCAACTCAATACCCACAAAGCAATATATTTGTAGTCGCTGATCCAACTATCCCATTGCGCTTTCTTTCCTTTACCTTATTTCTCCAATTCCAAGTGAATACAAGAGTATTCCAAGCATTCTCCAAGAATTATGTACGTGTGCAAGAGTATGAGAGAATGAGAGTTCCACCCAAGAACCTGTCAAAAGGCCATGAACTAATCATCAAAAGCCTTTTTTTAATCAATTATGCCTCTATTTTCTTCAATTTCCATTATTTTCCTTCAAGTTCCTCCTCACATGCAACCTTTGACCTTTGACCTTCCTTTTCTCGTAATTTTCCACTATTTTTCATAAATAATGTCAGATAATGCCTTTTTGTCTTTCCAAATACTTTGCCAATGCCCTTTCCAATTTCCATAGCCATAATAAACCAAATGAATACCCACACTAGGATGTTCTTCCCAACATTCATCTCAGAATATGTGTCTCGTGACCTTTGTCTTATTTTTTCCTTGATTAACTTTATTACATGGATTTTTAACCCGAGGCTATTATATACCCCTCCCCATTAGGGGAACACGGTCCTTGGTGTTCTATGACACCTATGAATGATAAGACCGCTGGAAGTAAAACATACTTACCATGGAGCTTTATAACCCAACTCGTTGCAGTATTTACAATATCCATTGCTGGAAACATGATAATAATACCATTATTAGAGCTTTGTAACACAACTCATTACGATATTTAAAATAATAACCACATATAATCATGCACATTTGATTCAACCAACAAATAACCATACTGACTATGGATCTTTATAACATGTCTCGATACAATATTTACAATAATATATACATATGCATGTTTTCTCAACCAACAAATACAAGGTTACGATGCCTGCATCTGCAACAACGGAATTCAGAGGCTCACACCTTTACCCTCGAAAGTAGTACCAGGATTCACCTATTTCCAAGGAATTATATAATCCATTGCCAAAGTCAAAGCTGCATTCATGGTCCAATGTTACAATCTTGCGTAGTTGTCATCTCAATGAACATTTATCAACTCATTGTTCAGGGCACACTCCCAATGTGCATTTGATTCCATATGGAAATGCTAATGACCAAAATAAATCCATTCCCTAACCTTCCTTCTCTTCTACACAGTCCCTCAGGTAATCTGGTAACCCCCTTCCATGCTGTCACTCACCTTCAAAGTTTTGCAGGCATCCCCTTCTCTGCTACATAGTCCCTCGGGTGACCCCTCCCTTGGCAAGGTCTCCTCGCATAGAAAGGTCCAAAAACCAAGGCATATCCCTGCCTCTAAACCATCACACTGGTCATAGCATGCTCATGGAAATCAATGGAAACTATTGGGTACCAATGTCCCACAATGGCCCTACTCTTGAAGTGCTTTACCAACATAATGTTGCCTGTTACAATTCCTTTTACTACTGCTGCTAATTCTTACAATCAGTTCCAACCACCCAACCTGACATTTTCATTCTCTCCTGTACCAACCACATAACTATCATTAAATTAAAAATAAATCGAAGTAAGTTCACATCATACACCATCGATGCCCTGTCAATAAGGTACACTTGCAATTTTGTTTATTTCCTATCACAAGAAGTCAAACTAGTTGATTGATAAAATCATCATGAATAAACGTATCACATCCAGTTATTTCAAAACACAACCATCATAAATCAAAACCATAGATCACATGCAACCATAATGAATCAAAATCATATATCTCATGCATAATTAAAACTAAAATAAAACACAGTTGCTTATCCTTCCATCGGTTCTTTTCTTCTGCCTTTTTTTTTTTTTTGTACACACTCCACATCAGTTACCGAACTCGGAAAGCACCCAATACCTTCTCTTCTCTTCAATTACATACATATACATACAATGTACATAGCATGCATACACTCACACACAGTATGCCATACAATATATTCACGTACAATTGACATACAACACATACACCTACACCTAGTGTACAACACAATACAATACATACACCTACATTCAATGTACAACACAACACAATACACATGTCACGATACCATGACTACACAATGCACATACACAGTACCACATGTACACAAAACAACATGTACAACATCCACACAATAAAACATGTGCAAAACACAATACTACTTGTACAATAGTACCACAGGTACGCAATACCACCTGTACACAACAACACCTACACAACATGTACATAACACCACCTGTACACAACATCATCTGCAAATGCACACAACACCCCATGTACAACATGTAGACGCCACCACATGCACATAGTACCACATGTACAATCATACACACAACACCATATGTACATAGCACCATATTTACAACATGAACACCATACCATATGTAAACAAAACCTCATATGGAACATGCACACAACACCATATGTACATAGCACCATATTTACAACATGAACAACATACCATATGTAAACAACACTGCATATGCAACATGCACACAACACCATATGTACAAAACAACACATATCCAACATGCGCAGAATAGTAGGACTGCACATCCACAGACCACACAAAGACTCTACCAAACAACCTTGCTTCTAGTGTCTTCCCATCGTCAATGCTTGTCCCAGCATGCCACATATCACACTACTTTAATTCACGAGATGTATCCCTTAGCATTACCTGTCATGGAAATTACATAGGCATAGTATAAGAAAATAATGGAAAATCATATTCACACAATTACGACCTCGTAAATATATCTCGGCTACTCTTGTTATCACCAAAAAAATGATCATCTAGCCATTTCTATCTAGGCAGATTGAAATACGCAATGTAGGATTAATTATACCATAGTAAAATCACATTCACCTTGGGAAATAATTTCGCAAACCATTTTTATTAAAAAAAATTCTGATTAAAATTAAAAAAAAACCCGATGAAAATAATGGAATAAATCATTATTTATTTAATTTTCTTTAGCAATAATTATTAAATCATTGTTTGATAATTATTCCTTGTCATATTTGACTAAATCCTCTAAGAATAATTAAATAAATCACTATTTATTTATTATTCATTAATTTTATTATTGGAATAATTTTTAAATCACTATTTAATGATTATTTCAATTTCATGCCATTCTTAATCCTCGCGAAATAATTAATAAATCATTTTATATGTTAACTATTTCTAAATAAAGATATTTGACCATTTTCAATATCTTTTCCCTCTCCAAAAATATAATAAAGTATTCATAATGGTTAGATCTTTATTTGGTCAATATTATTTTATTATTGTCCATTTCCAAGATTAACTCAATACTTTGTTGTAAATAGGACGATTTTCCATTCATTCTTCACCGTGATTATTATCATCGTCACCATTATGTTCTATTTTCATGTGAGCTCCCACTTGAGTTCTACATATTATTTTGGGATTTTCACACATTGAGAGAGAGAATCAATTAACGAAGTGTCAAGGAAATCAAAGGACCCATCCACATAGGGGGATTTGTATACCTTTTTGTAGATCTCCTTCACCAGGTGTTATCAATAACATATATATTATTCATTTTAAAATTCTTTTCGTTTGGGTTATTACATTGGATATATATTGTTGTTTGTCATTTTCAATCACATATGTTGTTTTGTTGCATATTTTTGTAGTCTTATTATTACAGATCTGAAGCGTAAGAAGCCACAAATTATTGTTAGGGTCATGTGTGATCTGCAACTTAAGTGGAATGTTTTTGGTACACATTCCACAAAATTTCATACTAACAAATGGCGACTCCAATGGGTCTTTAACTACATTTGTCGTTAACAAATGATGACTCCACTTGTGTAATATTTCAGTTTTTGGATGACTGAAGTGTCGGTAAATTTCAGGGTTTTCTACAACTATTTTTAGCCTCTCAATTTTTATTTATAGTTTCATTTCCTTTTTTGTCAAGTTTTTTTATTCTGGTGCTTTTCTGGTTCTTTTTGCAAGTCACAGGTACCAATAGAGTAGCAGACGAAAAAAATTGTGTGAGATATGTCAACCAAGAGACTTGGGAGAAAAACACTCTTTTCAACACTAGATTTGTGTTCTAGAGTGCACGTTTTGGCCCAAAAACTGTTTTCCACTGTTTCCTAGTTAGTACCTGCATTTTGAAATTTTTCTGAGAAATTTTTCATATTTGTCGAGAATGTCATGTGTAGACTGAGAATGGTTTCTTATCTTTATTTCAGTCTCCCCCAGGCCTAGATTCTCTTAGTTTTTTTCTTTGAGGAAGGAAAAATCCCCCTAGGGTTTATAGTACACCTCCAAATTGTTAGGAAGAGATTGGATGGGTGAGCAGTCTAGGGTTTCAACAATTTTCAGCCATTGATTTTCAGAGTTTGATCCATTACTTTACAACAATTTTAGATAGGTTTATTCCACTTTTTCTCCCTTTATAGCTTGGGTTTCGCCTTCCCCCTCAGGATACCCTTGATCATCCTAGGTTTTGGATCTTCATACCTATCATTTGTAGCATTTTTCACCTCTCATTTTTTGTTGTGTGTTTGCACCATTTACTACAGATTATTGCCTCTATAACATAGCCCCTTGGAAATTAGGTATTTTAGGAATTTTATGTGTCTTTGAGCAGCTTGTTTTCCTTCTCTTTCTTAGCTGGTTGATAGCCTTTTTGGGTGCAGTTTTTTGTTCTTGATTGGATGTTTATTTTTCGATCATTTTCAACATTATTTATAGTATTTCAACACTTCACTTTTAGCAGCACATGGCATCATAAAACAAGCTCAATTAACTCATCCACTTGACACATTATTTTCACACACTCACACCCTAAGAGAACATGATCTTGGTTAACACTGCCAAGCCAAGACTATAAAACTACACCTTAATAACTCAACATACATAGATTAAGCCCACTTGGGCACCATGGCTAAACAATCCTTATAGTTTAGGTGTAGGATGGTGGGATAGGATTTCAATAACACCCATCGTTCACTTACGTTTATACATAGAAGTTGACATATTAGGGAGATCAAAATCCTTCACCATCCCACGGTCCAAAGATGGAGTGCGTTAGAAACTTGATTCAGAGGGTGTTAGGCTAGGTCATCATGCGAGCGATTCTCCTCGGGGCTACCCAACCCATGGCAGGGAATCTCATGTGTTGGATGATCACCAAGAACCTCAAGAGTCGACCACCCCTGTAGGATGAGGGTAATCGTAGTGACAATCTTAGGAAACAACACTATAGGAATGGCTTTGGGAAGTAGTTCATTTTGTACGCTACCTTTCTCTAGACAACTCTACTTGTGCGGATGATATTTCATCAAGTAAGAAGTTCTTTGGAAGGCCATCTGAAACAATAGATTTAGGATTGTTTGAGGATTTAGGCCACATATAGGCTAGACGTATTTTTCTTTGATAGGATGTGTTTGCTTTTATTATAGTAGCATCATTAATATAGTTAATTTACACTTGGCACCACTACACTAGGTGTTTTCTTATTGTTTGTTGTTCTTTTACTTTTATCATCACCCTCTAGTACTTAGAGTGATTATTGTCTTGACATCATTGCGTGCCCAGGTGTTTTTCATGAAGAACTAGAGGCCTTCACCCTCAATTTTTGTTAGGAAATATTGCTCCTCCTCATCGCATTAGAGTACATCCTTCCAGTCCTCTATTGAGTCATAATTTTGATTCTAGTTCCATTAATTCTTCTATTTCTTCATCAGATTCCACCTCTTCTCAACCCCATACCATCATAATGTCAGGCACCAACATGGGTGTGAGAAATCAAGGTGGTAACCCAGGTACTAACTAGGCTAACCCCACCAGTGGAAACTCCACCGGTATGGTCACCCCACCTCCATTTCTTCCTTTTATGATTACTTTGAGTATCCCTGATTTCATCCATCTCATCAACAATCCTCTTCTCCATAATTCCAATTAGACATCTATGCCTACAAAACTTTCATAAGACATCCCAAAGTTCAAAGTTAATCCTAAGAAGATGCCACAAATCATGTTCACTCATTCCATATGTGGTGTTTATCCAATTCTATCACTAAAGGAACCATCCATCTTTGCCTATTCCAACGTACTCTTACTAGAGTTGTTGCTAAGTGGTATGTCGATCAACCCATTGCCACTCATTCCACTTTCGCAGCTCTTACCAAAGATTTTTTTGCCTATTTCTAGTTACCTCTTTGTTATGACATTGGTATTGACCTATTGACTACTTTCTGTCAAACTTTTGCCACTCGCTTATCCAACCATGTTCAAGAATGGAGTAGAAGGAGGAGCATATGTATAGCTCCTGAAATCAAAGACCACATATATATGGATTTGTTCCTTAGATCGATTTTGGCCCCCATTACTAAAGATTTCGCTTCACACTTCCCCCAGTTTGAGGAATATGTGCTCTAATTAGCCTCCAACTTGATCTGATCTACGCCCAGCCAGGTTATGTTTATATTGTCATTCCCAATGTGGCTCAACCTAGTGTTGCTAATCCACCAGGGTCATCTCATCCCACTGATGGTATTGTTGGAACCATTTCACACCCTAAAATTCAACCATATGCTCCACTTTCAATGAGTTATGGTTAACCCCAAGGAAGGGCTAGTTCCTCTTGCACCTATCCCTCCCCTAATATTCCATATGGAAACTATTATCCAGGTCCCATAACATCATATGCATATCCTTATCCGCATCAACAGATGACAGGGTTATTTGTTGCTCCACCTATTATGTCCTTATTATCCATATGCCCCACCTAGATCTCCATTCCCTCTAGCACGAGTGCCCCAAGCCCCAACGCTCCTCCACCTCTGACATAACAACAACGACCCTTAGAAGGTCAAGTGTATGGCACTCAACAAAGCGCAACCAATCCTCCCACCCCCAAGAAAAGGAACAAGGGTAAAGGTAATCATAAGAAAAAATATTAATGTAATCAAGGTAGCCAGGTTCCACCACCCAATGTACCTAAGGGGAATGAGCCTAATCCTGAAACCCAACAACAGGGCAGATAACCCAGGTAAAACGAGGGTCTTCATATGAACAAACCTTGTGCTTGTTGAGGCTTATATGGCCATTATACTCATGAGTGTCCCATTTTACCTCAGTTGCATCAATCTTGGGAAGCTCAAGCAACTGCTTGTAGAGGACCACATCCCATCGCTCCTCCTTCTCCTCCTGCTTCATCTCAACTGGTTGTGCTTAACAATCCATTTCCTCACCAAGTATATATTGTTTCTCAACCTACACAAGGTCATGAAGCTCACCTAGCTCCACCATTTGGTCACCATGATTATAATATTATCATGATGAATTCTGATGTGGTAAATATCACACAAGTAACCCTCCAGACTCAATCACGCTAATATGACAAGCCACCTGCTAAGTTAGCGAATGAGTCCCAACCTCAAGTTTCCACCGACCTTGTGTTGTCATCCAATGGTATTTGTTGTGCTGTACAACAACCCCCCCATTTCTTAAAATTTTACAAAAAACTTTAATTAGAAATGGGTCCCTTTTTAATAAACTTAGTAAAATTAGTGATTTAATAAACTGCTTGCCTAGCATTAATAATATCACACTTGAAAGCCCTTATCAAAAAGCCCGATACAATAGAACTCCTATCTAAAAATCAACTTTTGATAAAATGTGAAATATCATTTTGAAAAGTCATCATAAGTAACTCTCTGGTGCAATAAAGTGATCGAAGATCGCATATCGCAATTATAAAAGGATGCACTCGAAAAAGGCCCTCATTAAAACCTCTGATCCGATAACGTAATCGCAATTGGCAGTCGAAGGTATCACACAACACATAGCAAGAATGACTTTGAATCCCTCGATTGTGATATTATAATGAAAGGCGCTCATTTCAAGGAAACCTCGTTAAAAGGTATTATTTGTGAATATAAATTTTAAAAGTAATAAACCAAACTATTTTCTGAACATATCCCCGCCTTATTATATTTTCCTTTATCGCGATCGGAGCTATTAGTTTGAAACACTAAGCCCGGCCTATTGAATCTCCCGATTGCGATTCGTGATTTATCGCTGATAGCTAATCGGTAAAATCCAAGACACGCTTGAAAGGATCACGGGTAATTATGACATTTATTTACTATGATTGGTGGCTATGATGGTCATTAATTTCACAATTAAGGGTGAATCCTTCGAGGATTTCACCCGCGGTGATACTTAATTACATTTGGTTTATCATATGCAAATCACCTTAACTGTTTTCATTCCGTATTGGCTTTCATCAGAAATATTTCTCTGTTACGTTTTCCATTTTCTGTGTAGAGCCACTCAGAACTCATGAATCCAGAAAAAATGGGAAAGAAGGTGAAGAAAGCCAAGGCCCCTATCATAGTTGAAGAACTAGAGCCGAATAAGAAAGGATTGATATCAGATACGACTTACCTCGGTTTAGGAAAATCAACCTGGGAAAGTACTATAATTTACTAGAAGCGGAAGAGTCTGAAGAACTCAAAGCAGAAGCTACGACAAATTCTACAAGCAAATCAGAGAATACGTTGAAAGAATTGGCCTGCTCATACCTACACAGGATAGCAGCGTGTGCCAAGTTTTTTCCATATAATGATGTGGTCAGATGGATTGTTGAAAGCATTGCAACCACAGGCAGGACATTTAGTACAACCAGAGGAAAAGTTTTTGGGTCGTTTAAAGCAGAGGATCTCAGAAAAATGTACCATTTACCCTAGCCAGAGAAGCATTATAATAAAGCAATTCTTAGAAGCTTTTGCGAAGGAAAACAACATTGAATCAGACCCTATCAGGCAATGGAGACACTTCCCGACCAAGCACAAACACGAGACATCGGGTATGTACTATGTTGATTCATTAGCCTCTCCTTATTGATATGTGGGTGCAATGATGTGCAGACTCTTCAGAGTCCATTATTCCGCTCAGTTCTCTATAGATATGGTTCCTATAATGGAGGCTGCAATTAATGGTTTTATAATGGACTGGGCAAACATTCTATCTGATAAAATGGCCACCGAAATACTTGAATATGGAAGAAAGAGATTTGTGACTTCTCGGGTGATACCTCCCTTTTACTTAAGTTCCTATATTATGGACACCATCTGTTTTAATTCCAAATACCCCATTCTCGGATGGAAATGAACTCCCCAGGATCCTGATCTCGTTCACATCTATCACAAGGAGCTACGAAAGGCCCATTATAAGAACCATTTGTATAGAATTTGTCATGGTTTTATTCTTCCTGTATATTACTCCTTATTCAATAAGCTTGCCCCTAGGATATCCGAGGAAGCAGCAATTGACCTAACAACAGTGGGTAGTTGGTTTGGAGAAGAGAAATTCACCTACATAAGGCTTTTCGGTAGTCTCACTGATCCTCATGTTGTTCCTTTGTACATCTTCGATAAACTACTGGCCTGGGAATTAGCATATCAAATAATAGTTGTAGGGATGTCAAAGACCCTTAGGGATTCTAAGAAACACATGTGGCCTACATTTCCCCTTCGGTGTGGTACCTTTACCCTGCATGATTTTAAACATGCAGTGAAAGAGGCTGAGAAAATTCAGTTCTTGAAACTTGAAACTATTCCAAAAAAGGCAATATGACCCTAGAAAGGTTGCCTACAATGTTACCTCTCAGGCTAAAATCACCAGATTTGATCACGAAGAGGATAGCTTTGACGACTTGTTTGCTTTAGCAGAAATATTTTACTAGGTCAAATAAATGTCTAAAACTAAATTGGGAACAGAAGGAGTAGAGAAATTCAATAGGCTCATGGCCCAGAGATTGGAAATCCTGCCCCTAGATTTATTAAAAATGACATCTATGGTACGACATCAAGGCTACATTGAGGAGAAAATTACTGAGAATGCTCCCGAGATGGAAAAGGCTCCTGAGAAGAAGAAGACACTAGAACAGGAACAGAAGCAAGGAACAATTAGTGAACCCCTTGATACACAGATTAATGTTGACCCTAAGTTAATCAAGGAATTGGAACAATTTGATTCTATTATCAGTAATCTAGAGAACACCCAAGGGTTCACTACACCACAAATGTCTACAGCACAGAAAACAGTAGTCAACACAGTTCTGATTGCAAGAACAAGCAGCCCACCCAAGTTTCATAAAGACATTGAGATCATCCCTAAAAATCCCACTGATGAGATTGTTTTGAATGTATAAGAGATACCACCACTGGATGTCTTCTACAGCCCTAAGCATAGGGCTGTAGTCAAAAGACAGAGGAAGAAGAGGAAAATTGATTACTCTCTTCTTTTGACTCCTCAGATGGAAATGATGAATGTGGTATGGAGGGTGGAAGTAAATCCCTCTGAAGATTTAACCAAACTTTCTCAATATGCCAAATCATATACAACAGCAACAATAGATAAGGCTTCAAAGGTTAGTCAATTGTTGAAGGAAAAAGACCAAGCGATCATTCAACTAGAGGCACAATCGGTAGAACGACAACAAAAAATAGAGCAGCTTGAATAGCAGTTGGCGGAACAGAGACAACTTAATGAACAATTGAATGAGAAATTAATTAATGAAAAGCAGAGAATTGATGAACAGGCCATCCATAAGCAGCAAGAGTTATCCCAAGCATTGAGCAAACTACAGCTATTGAACGAGCAGATGAATAAATCAAAAGAAGAGAAAATCGCTCAAATGAAGGATCAAATAGAGTGATTCAAAGGATATCCCAAGGTAGAAGAATTCAGAACTGAAGCCTTGGAGATGACCAAGGCTCTATCTTGACAGTTGGACCTTCTATGTCATAATATCTCATTGGTTGTTCCTTTATGTGATATTTCTGCAGCTATGATCGATAAGTCAGTAGATGCAAGGCTTGAGTTAGAGAAGGCAGATGAAAGCTTAACAAGGTTTCTATCTTGGCAAGATTCAAATGAAGGAAAAGCTGCCAACCTACCAAAGATATAGGAGTCACATAAAGAAATTATATTTTCCAAATGGGAGTCTCAGTGAATGAAAGATGAGAGAGCTACATCCAGATGTAGATCAACAACAAATAATTTGATTGAATTAATCAACAATAGTCTGTATTTATGTAATCTAATAATAGAATGATCTCTAGGAAAACTCCCACAAGTGAAATCATTAGAACAATAGTGGAAACAGGAGTTGATGCATAGAAAAATACTAATCGGAGGCATTCACAGCTTAACATGGGAAACTTTTTGGTTTTTCCTTGTAAAACCACATAGTCAACAAATGGCGATGAAGTGTCTCACAAATGCGATCAACCACATGATCTTCAAACTTGCCGATGCCACATTTACAACTCAGTTACACTCTCGTATGACTTAGCCACCAAAGGTCCAGGCAATGCTTGCCATTTTTCAACTGTGATCACAAGAAGACAAGTTGATTCAGTGAATCCTTTCAACCGACTGTAGCACTGCTATTTCAAGATAAATTCCATATTTTTATGTTTTTGTTATACCAGTGCATAGCATATTTATTTCATAGTTTGTTATTTTTGTAGTATTTATCGACCCTTTCATGCTTTTGGAAAGGGTCCTCAATTTTGTATTAAGACTTAAATCGGGAGTTGCACTATTGTACTTCCAATATATATATTTTTTATAAAAGACTGGACCAGAATTCTGAATTTTTATAAAGAAGGCTTTTATGAGATATACACTTTTGCTTCCTATGAAAGTATTCTCAAATTAGAAGACAGGATTTGAATGTGATTCACATCGAAGGAGATCCAAATGCATATGGTACTACTATTTATGTTTTTGTTTTATGTTTCTATGTGAATGAGCATTTATCAACTTTGCTATTATTGATGCATATATGTTTATACAACAATTCTTTAACTTGTCACTTTTGAATGTTATTTGAGTTGTCATCTTTCATATATATGTCAATAATATATTAAGATCAGTGTGATAATGTTTGAATTATTACTTTGTTCAATTAATTGAACAAAGTAATTATCATATGAATGCATATTTTTATTTATGAATAAGTCATCTTCATATTTATTTGTGAGTAAAAACAATTAAGAATCACATTGTTAGAAGAATTCCCAGGATAGATTAGTTACCCTTGTATATTTTTGCACTTTAGAATAGAGCACTTATCACTCCCATTATCCATTACAAATCAATCATCCATCAATTCATATATCACTAGGAAACTGGTCCCATTACATCCAGTCGGAGCCACCACACCAAACGGAAAAAGAGTTGCTTTAAGGTTTGGACCGGCTAGTTTTCCCCAATGTTGATGCAGTGATTTTAGAGGCATCAACATTTTTGGTGCTAGAAGGAGGGCCTGAACTGTGAATGGCGAGAAAATCCAAATCTATAGTCCATTCTGAGAGTAAATCTCCCTCCACATCACCTCCGACTTCTCCCTCACATTCTCGATCTCCAATTTCTAAGCGAGAAGTTGAGAAAACAACAACCACTGCTGAACCCCAAAACATCTCAGATAAATCCACTCTTGAACCTCCTGAAGTTCAGTCTCTAATTCATAAACTTCAAGGATTTTCAATATCACCACAGAAATCTAAGTTATCTCAAGGCAGTGTGACTTCGCAATACATTCCTTCCCATCCTCTTACCAGACTACAGAGTGAAAAGCTTGGTATTGAACCTATAGAATTCCCTCTGCCTAAAAGAAAAAGAGCAAGGAAAACACCTGGAGAATCTGATAGTGAGACTCTTTCATCATCATCATCCATTTCATCTACCTCATTGAAAACTCAACCATCCACTCCTCCACTCCATATTGTTGTCCAACAGGGTACTGGAACTTCATCATCGTCTTCTTAAACACTCATAACCTCATCTGCGCTCTCCTCTATTAGTATCTCAACGATGGCAGGAAATCCTCCACCAAGGCCATGGGCCAATCCAGGGGCAGTCACAAAGCCTGCACCCTTGAGTCAATTTCCAGCACATCCTGAGAAATGGCTGCCAAAGTTTAACCCAGATGCACCAGTACTAGTAGAAGAACACATAAACAACTTTATGTTGTCGGTAAACTTAAATGGAGTAACTAAAGAAGATGTTGTTGTTAGGCTTTTCCAATATACCTTACAAGGAGTAGCTGGGTCTTGGTATTTTTCACTACCATCAAGATCCATTACTAGTTGGAACATTTTCCAGGAGTAGTTCTTGACTAAATTCGGTGATGATAGGTCTACAGTGACATTAATCAACGATCTCTCAAATCTCAAAACCGAATCAAGAGAACCAGTCAAAGATTTCAACTTGCGATTTAATAAACTCTTAAATAAGATTCCTACTGCTTCTAAACCTGGTGAAGAGGTTCGAAGTCAATGGTATATATTTGCCTTACCTTCGAATATAGCAATCTTTGTTGATAGAGCTACAAAGCATACTTTGGCAGAGAATATTAAGGAAGCAATTGTTGTGGAAAAACGTATCATTGCCTTCGAAAAGAAAACTTCTCTTGAAGAGCGATAGTCCAAAAAAGTTACTTTTAAAGATGATTCAAAGAAGAAAATGGGTAAATATCCATATGATATGGAAGGTCTGCAAAAGGTTTTAAAGACTATGTCAAATGAGATGGTAGAAATTAAAAAAGAAGTAGCTAAGACCTCCACTAACAAGCCATTTAGAAACTTCAAAAAACCTGAATCAAAACCACCTAATGCTATATCTAATATTGAATCAGATCTAGATAACGATGAAGAGGAAGATATAATCTTATCATCAGAGGAAATTGAGGAAGAAGAGGTTGTAGAATGTCATGGTATGTGGGATTTTATTTTGCCTAATTCAGATACCGAAAATGAACAGGAAGCTTTCCCAGTAAGTACCAGGAGTAAAGGAGCCACAGAACCTATTCAACCAACTCAAAAGAAGAAAAATATGGGTCCTACTACCAAAGATAAAGTTCCCACAAAGAAATATACAGCAGTGCCTACTCAAAATTAGCCATCATCATCCAATCCACCTTCATCATCTAAGACATTAGTAGTTGTTGACTCTATCGATTACAACATCATCAAAGACATGAAGAAGACTAGAGAAAATATCTCTATATTTGAGCTTAGTAAGCTCAAACATCAACAGAAATTGCTACTCAAAGAATTAAATGCGGTACCTTCTTCTCCTCTTCCAAATGTTGTACTGTCTAAGGCAGCTAATGGAATAGGTAAGCCACCATCCGATAGAGTAGAAGCCAATGATGCTGTGTTAATCAGAGACAGATCTAATTCTCATACCCCTCTTTTTCTCTTGACCTATGAAATCTACAATAGAAACTTGCATAATTTCTTGATAGATTCAGGGGCCTCATCAAATATAATTCCAGCTTCAGTCTATTCAAAATTGAATATTGAGCCTCAAAAATCTGCAATGCATATTGTTCAGTTGGATAGAACTAAGGTTCAAGTATTGGGAGAAATAAATTCAGTTACCATTAGGTTGTCGGCTGATCCAAGAGTAGTTAAAATAATTGACATATTAATTGTTGATATCCCTGAGTTTTATGGTTTGATTCTAAGAAGGGATTGGTCTAAGAAACTTCATGGCTACATTTCTACCGATTGGTCTCATATGTGGCTCCCCTATAAGGGAAAGCCAAATCAAATTAATATCGATCGAGAGAAGCATATGACTCATACTGTAATAGAATTTGAGCAAGAAAACCAGCCCATAGCATTCAATAATAACATTCTTGGCAATTACTCATCTGAATCATTCTTTGGTAATTTTAGTACTCAATCATCACCTTTCTCAGTTAATACTTTTACATCTCAAATAGAGAATTTTTCTCATACAGATACATCAAGGTGTGTTAATATTGCTGAGGAAATTGTAAATAAAACTGTAGATAAGCCTGTATTTTGGTCTTTATATTTTGATGGGTCAAAATCCAATGACGGTGCAGGAGCAGGATGTATTTTAGTTAGTCTTGAGGGAGAAAAGACTATGTTATCTTGCATATTAGAATTTGAGTGTACAAATAATACTGTTAAATATGAGGCATTGATCCAAGGACTTTACAAAGCAATAGGCCTCAAAGTGCAATATCTTAAAGTATTCGGTGACTCTGAAATTGTTATCAAGCAAGTAAGGAATACTATACATTGCCTTTCTGGTCATCTTAAACATTATCAGTCCTTGGTTCAAGACCTTATATCTCATTTTATAATGTTTAATATTTCTCCCATTCCTAGATCTCAGAACGTAGCAGTTGATGTATTAGTCAATGTTACTTCTAAGCTCCTCCCATCCGAGGATTACAACCCTGATAGATTTTTAGTTGAATTAATTTTTAGACCATCGATTCCAGACAATGTCACTAACTGGCGGGTATTCAATCATGACAATGACATTTTGAATTTCTTAACTTCTGATAAATCCTATGATGACAAAATTATTGATGAGAGTGATCATGATATTCAAATGAAGCAAAAACTTGAGGAAAATTCCATACCTAAATCAGTAGTCGAGCTTGAAGATCTATATGACATCAAAGATAGGTTTAAGCAAGTTACTAATTCAAAACTTCAAAGTTCAACTTTGAGATTTGAATTAATAAATTTTGGCACTAAGGCCAAGCCACAAAATATCAATCTGGGATTAGGAATTACTTTAGAAGAAAGACTTGCCTTTATAAGACTTTTGAATAGATATAAAAATGCCTTCACTTGGAATTATGATGACTTGAAAACATATGATACTTCTATCATAAAACATACAATTCCAATGATGTCCGAAGAAAAGCCAGTGCAACAAAAATTAAGGAAAATTCATCCGAACCTTGAAAGTTAGATTAAAGCAGAGTTAAACAAACTCTTAAAGGACAAGATAATTTTTCCTGTTAGACATTCAAAGTGGTTTTGTAACTTAGTGACTGTTAGGAAGAAGAACGGTGACATTAGAATTTGCATTGATTTCAGAAATCTTAATAAGGCTAGTCAAAAGGATAACTTCAAACTACCAACAATGGAGCAAACTCTTCATTCAGTAGTTGGTTTTGAATTAATGTCTTTCTTAGATGGTTTTTCTGGATATAACCAAATATTGGTGCATCCAGATGACAGACTCAAGACTACTTTCAGAACTAAGTGGGGAACATATGCCTACCAAAAAATGCCTTTCGGTTTAAATAAATGCTAGGGCTGCCTTCCAAAGAGCAATGGACATAGCATTCAAAGGTTTAATTAATAAGTCAGTTTTTGTCTATTTGGATGACATTACTATCTTCTCCAAGAAAAGAACAAATCATTTACATGATTTGAAACAAATCTTTGAACACTGTAAAAGGTATGGGATTTCATTGAATCCCAAGAAATCATTTTTTGCTCTTGACCAAGGTAAACTCTTGGGGTTTATTGTCTCAAAAGATGGTATTTATATCGATCCAGAAAGGATCAAGGAGATTTCTGATATTCCACTTCCACACAATAAAAAATCAATGCAATCATTTTTAGGTCAAATAAATTTTGTAAAAAGGTTTGTTCCAGATTTTTCACAGATTGTTTTACCATTACAGACCATGATCAAGAAAAAATCAATATTCAAATGGGGGCATAAGGAAAAGGAGGCTTTTGATTCGATCAAATAGGAAATCATAAATTCTCCTGCATTAGACACTCCAAAATTTTCCAATCATTTTATTTTATACACTTTGGCATCCGATACTTCCTATGCAGCTGTGTTGACACAAATCAATGATCAAAACATGGAAGCACCCATATCATTTTTTAGTTCAAATCTCCAAGGTGTTGAGCTTAATTACTCCGAAGTAGAAAAGCAAGCCTTCACTATGTTCAAATCCATTAAACACTTTAGGCCCTTCCTCTTAAAGACTCATACAAAAGTAGTAGTCCATTTTTCAGCAGTGAGACAATTGCTAGTCCAAAGGGAATTAGGAGAGAATAGGGCAAACTGGGTTACAACATTACAAGAATATGAATTGGACATTAAACCAGCGAAGATTTTCAAAGGTCAAGGTTTTTGTAGGTTGTTAGCAGGAGCTTCTAACATTCAGGAACATGAAAGTTCAAACAATATTGAGGAGATCAATGAGATAAGTATCATAAATCCTTAATCTCAATATGCAAATTTATTATTTTACTTAAAAAACGGGTATGCTCCTTCTAATATCTCTTACAAAAATAAATGTGCTTTAAGATTGAAAGCAAAACATTTTGATATCATTGATAACGTGTTGTTTAGAAGGAATTATGATTCATTCTTGTTAAGATGCCTTGAAAAAATTGAAGCACTAAAAGTTTTGCAAGAATTACATGATGGTCCAGCAGGTGGACATTTTGGAGGCAATACAATAGCTCACAAAATTATACATGCTGGGTATTATTAGCCCACCTTATTTAAAGATACCCATGAATATGTAAGGAAATGAAGAACATGTCAAACTTCCAGTGGAAGACAAAGAAAGCCAGCTTTTCCTTTGCAACCAATTAACATCGAACAACCCTTTGAACAATGGGGACTGGATATCATTGGAGAAATTATTCCACATTCTTCCAAACAGCACAGCTATATCCTTACAGCCACAGATTACTTCACAAAGTGGGTAGAAGCAATTCCTTTGAAGGCAACCAACTCTAAGGCAATTATTGAATTCATAGATCAGTTCATCATTACCAGGATTGGCGTACCTAATGCTCTCATTTTCGATAATGCATCTTATTTCTCTGGGAATACTATACTTGAATTTGCTATTAAAAAAGAGTTTAAATGGAAATACTCTACAAACTACTACCCCCAGGGTAATGGCTTAGCAGAATCAACCAAAAAAAATCTCATAAAAATCATTAAGAGAATTGTTGATCAAAATCATAAGAATTGGCACAAGTCTTTAGTATTTGCATTATGGGTAGACCGCATAACACAGAAGGCCTCAATAGGCACTTCTCTATTTAATCTTGTGTATGGAAAAGAAGTTGTCATACGAACAAACTTAGAACTCCCATCTCTAGCCTTAGTACAGTTTATTGAAGAAAATCCCTCATCTTCTATCCAATTGAGACATGATCAAATCCTTAAATTAGAAGAAGAAAGGGAAAAAGCCAGGATTACACATGCAAAGCATCAACAGGTTATGAAGTCTTCCTTTGACAAGTTCCACAGGCCCAAAACTTTTACAAATTGGTGATCTTGTTTTGAAATGGGACAAAGCTCACGAAGATAAAGGTAAACACACTAAATTTCAGAAAATGTGGCTAGGACCATTTCAAATCATTGAGAAGATAGGCCCATCAACATTTATATTACAAGATCTATCAGGAAAGAGAGATTCTCTTCCTGTTAATGGGCTTATCTTGAAGAAATTCTTTACTTAAGGAGGAAACCCCTTCTTATTTGTAAATATTCAATTTACAATCGGATTTGTGTGAATTTACAGTTTTGTTTGTTTTCTAGAAAATAAAGTTGTAAATAGCCTTCTATTGGCATTTACTGTTTTGAAAATTTCTTAAAGAAAATGGTGTTAACATTTACTTTTGATAAATGGAAGCCTTAAAGGAAAAGAAGGAAGTGCTAGGGAATTAGATAGAATTAAACTTTGAAAACCTCTTTTATTTTTGTAAGATATTTTCAAACCTTGAAAATACTATAAATCATTCGAAGATGTTAAAGCCTGAATGAGGTTATCTATAAAAAGAAAAGGCCTATCCAAACTTAGCATCTTCAACTCTTACATTGTCATCCATATTCTCTTAAGGAGTAAATCATTCACCCCATCCACAAAGATTGTGATTTTTCAGAGTGTAATTCTAAAATATGTTTGGTATAAAAGATAAGAGGTCTCTTTACGAGCCTGCTTACCATGATCATAGGGAACTAATTAAACTGATATTACCAATATTTCATATCAAAACAGGGTAATGGCTTATAATTATAAGACAAGGGGTCTCATCACGAGCCATCTTATTCAGTTCAATTACAACCAGTGAATGGCATTGTCAATAGCTGGCCACCAAACCAAGACAATGGCTTTTTATCTTTTAAAAGAAGAAATAAAGAAGATGGAAAATGAAAAAATAATATATGTAGAAACATATCTTTTTAGATTTAATATTAGAAATTATACTCTGAAATGGATGCGACAATGAATGATTGAATGGTTAAAAGGTAACCCTGTGGAGACTATAAATGTTTGCTCGCAGTAGAGGCTCTACCTATGACAACGAAGTCATTATATAAGCTAAGCTAGAGAAATCTTCTTGTTTTATCTTTATCAACCAATCAAGGCTTAAATAAACTTCGAATGTTTTTATTTTTAAGATAGCAAAGGAATTGCATAAACATTTTTCATTATGTTCAGAGTTAATGATTATCTGGTTATTCTTAGATTTTCTCTATACTAAAAGGTTTTCAAATAAAGAAAGTTAGAATATTTCATTACTTTCTCAGAGATAACTATTTCTTCCAGTGAATCACCAATTGTTGTGTTGTACAACAACCCCCCATTTCTTAAAATTTTACAAAAAACTTTAATTAGAAATGGGTCCCTTTTAATAAACTTAGTAAAATTAGTGATTTAATAAAACCATTTTCCTAGCATTAATCATATCACACATGAAAGCCCTTATCAAAAGGCCTGATACAATAGAACTCCTATCTAAAAAAACCTTTTGATAAAATGTGAAATATCCTTTTGAAAATTCATCATAAGTAACTCTCCGATGCGATAAAGTGATCGAAGATCGCATATCATAATGATAAAAGGATGCATTCGAAAAAAGTCCTCATTAAAACCTCCGATCAAATAACGTAATCGCAATTGGCAGTCGAAGGTATCACACAACACATAGTGAAAATGACTTTGAATCCCCCGATTGTGATATTATAAAGAAAGGTGCTCATTTCAAGAAAACCTCGTTAAAAGGTATTATTTGCGAATATAAATTTTAAAAGCAATAAACCAAACTATTTTCTGAACATACCCCCACCTTATTATATTTTCCTTTATCGCAATCGGAGTTATTAGTCTGAAACGCTAAGCCCAACCTCTTGAATCTCCTGATTTCGATTCACGATTTATCGTTGATAGCTGATCGAGAAAATCTAAAGACACGCTTGAAAGGATCATTAAGCATATGGCCAATGCGATGGGTAATTATGACATTTATTTACTACAATTGGCGACTATGATGGTCATTAATTTCGTGGTTAAGGGTGAATCCTTCGAGGATTTCACCCAGCGGTGATACTTAATTACATTTGGTTTATCATACGCAAATCACCTTAACTATTTTCATTTTGTATTAGCTTTCATCAGAAATATTTCTCTGTTACGTTTTCTATTATCTATGCAGAGCCACTCAGAACTCGTGAATCCAGAAAAAATGGGAAAGAAGGTGAAGAAAGCCAAGGCCCCTATCGTAGTTAAATAACCAGAACCGAATAAGAAAGGATTGATATCAGATACGACTTGCCTCGGTTTAGGAAAAGCAACCTGGGAGAGTATCTATAATTTACTAGAAGCGGAAGAGCCTGAAGAACTCGAAGAAGGAGCTATGACAGATTCTACAAGCAAAGCAGAGAATACGTTGAAAGAATTGGCCTACTCATACCTACACAGGATAGCAACGTGTGCCAAGGTTTTGCCATATAATGACATGTTCATATGGATTTTTGAAAGCATTGCAACCATGGACAGGACATTTAGTACAGCCAAAGGAAAAGTGTTCAAGTCGTTTAGAGTAGAGGATCTCAGACAAATGTACCATTTACCCTAGCCAGAGAAGCATTATAATAAAGCATTCTTAGAATCTTTTTCGAAGGAAAATGACATTGAATTAGACCCTATCAAGCAATGGAGACACTTCCCAACCAAGCACAAACACGAGACATCGGGTATGTACTTTGTTGATTCATTAGCCTCTCCTTATTGTTATACAGGTGCAATGATGTGCAGACTCTTCAGAGTCCATAATTCTACTAAGTTCTCTATAGATATGCTTCTTTTAATGGAGGATCCAATTAATAGTTTTATCATGGATTGGGCAAACATTCTGTCTGATAAAATGGCCACCGAAATACTTGAATATAGAAGAAAGAGGTCTGTGACTTCTCAGGTGATACCTCCATTTTACTTCAGTGCCTATATTCTGGACACCATCTGTTTTAATTCTGAATACCCCATTCTCAGATGGAAATGGACTCCCTAAGATCATAATCCAGTTCAAATCTATCACAAGGAGCTATGGAAGGCCCATTATAAGAACCATTTGTATAGAATTTGTCATGGTTTTATTCTTCTTGTATATTACTACTTATTCAATAAGGCTGCCCCTAGGATATCCGAGGAAGCAGTAATTGACCTAACAGCAGTGGGTAGTTGGTTTGGAGAAGAGAAATTCACCTATATAAGGCTTTCCAACTATCTCATTGATCCTCATGTTCTTCCTTTATACATCTCCGATAAACTATTGGCTCGGGAATTAGCATATCAAATAACAGTTGCAGAGATGTCAAAGACCCTTAGGGATTCTAAGAAACACATGTGGCCTACATTTCCCCTTTGGTGTGGTACCTTTACCCTGCATGATTTTAAACATGCAGAGAAAGAGGCTGAGAAAATTTAGTTGTTGAAACTTGCAACTATTCCGAAAAAGGCAATATGACCCTAGAAAGGTTGCCTACAATGTTACCTCTCATGCTAAAATCGCCAGATTTGATCACGAAGAGGATAGCTTTAACGAATTTTTTGCTTCAGCAAAAATATTTTACCAGGTCAAATAAATGTCTAAGACTAAATTGGGAACAGAAGGATTAGAGAAATTCAATAGGCTGAGAGCCCAAAGATTGGAAACTTTGCCCCTATATTTATTAAAAACGACATCTATGGTATGGCCTCAAGGCTACGTTGAAGAGAAAATTACTGAGAATGCTCCTGAGATGGAAAAGGATTCTGAGAAGAAGAAAACACCAGAATAGGAGCAGAAGCAGGCAACAATTAGTGAACCCCTTGATACACACATTAATGTTGACCCTAAGTTAATCAAGGAATGGGAACAATTTGATTCTATTATCAGTAATCTAGAGAACACCCAAGGGTTCACTACACCACAAATTTCTACAGCACTGAAAACAGTAGTCAACACAGTTCTGATTGCAGGAACAAGCGGCCCACCCAAGTTTCATAAAGACATTGAGATCATCCCTGAAAATCCCACTGATGAGATTGTTTTGAATGTAGAAGAGATACCACCATTGGATTTATTCTATAGCCCTAAGCATAGGGTTGTAGTCAAAAGACAAAGGAAGAAGAGGAAAATTGATCACTCTCTTCTTTTGACTCCTCAGATGGAAATGATGAATGTTGTATGGAGGGTGGAAGTAAATCCCTCCAATTATTTAACCAAACTTTCTCAATATGCCGGATCATATACAATGGCAAAAATAGATAAGGCTTCAAAGGTTAGTCAAATGTTGAAGGAAAAATACCAAGAGATCATTCAACTAGAGGCACAATTGGTAGAACAGCAACAAAAAATAAAGCAGCTTGAATAGCAATTGGCGGAACAGAGATAGCTTAATGAACAATTGAATGAGCAATTAATTAATGAAAAACAGAGAATTGATGAACAGGCCATCCATAACCAGCAAGAGTTATCCCAAGCATTGAGCAAACTACAGCTATTGAACGAGCACGTGAATAAATCAAAAGAAGAGAAAATCACTCATATGAAGGATCAAATAGAGTGATTCAAAGGATATCCCAAGGTAGAATAATTCAGAACTGAAGCCCTAGAGATGACCAAGCCTCTCACAGACGAGATCAACCACATGATTCCCGAACTTGTCGGCTCAGTTACACTCTCGTATGAGTCAACCACCAAAGGTCCAGCCAATGCTTGCCATTTGTCAACTGCAATCATAAGAGAACAAGTCGATTCAGTGAATCCTTTCAACCGACTGTAGCACTACTATTTCAAGATAAATTCCATATTTTTATGTTTTGGTTATACCAGCGCATAGCATATTTCTTTCATAGTTTGTTATTTTTGTAGTATTTATAGACCCTTTCATGCTTTTAGAAAGGGTCCTCAATTTTTTATTAAGACTTAAATTGGGAGTTGCACTACTGTACTTCCGATATATATATATATATATATATATATATATATATATATATATATATATATATTTATAAAAGATTGGACCAGAATTCTGAATTTTGATAAAGAAGGCTTTTATGAGATATGCACTTTTGCTTCCTATGAAAGTATTCTCAAATTAGAAGACAGAATTTGAATGTGATTCACATCGGAGGAGATCCAAATGCATACGGTACTACTATCTATGTTTTTTCTTTATGTTTCTATGTGAATTAGCATTTATCAACTTTTCTATTATTGATGTATATATGTTTATACAACAATTCTTTAACTTGTCACTTTTGAATGTTATTTGAGTTGTCATCTTTCATATATATATGTCGGTAATATATTAAGATCAGTACGATAACGTTTAAATTATTACTTTGTTCAATTAATTGAACAAAGTAATTATCATATGAATGCATATTTTTATTTATGAATAAGTCATCTTTATGTTTATTTGTCAATAAAAACAATTAAGAATCGCATTGTTAGAAGAATTCCCGGGATAGATTAGTTACCCTTGTATACTTTTGCACTTTAGGATAGATCACTTATCACTCTCATTATCCATTACAAATCAATCATCCATCAATTCATATATCACTAGGAAACTAGTCCCATTACATCCAGTCGAAGCCACCACAACAAACAGAAAATGAGTTGTTTTAAGGTACGGACCGGGTGGTTTTCACCGATGTTGATGCAGTGATTTTAGAGGCATCAACAGTACCTTACATATCCATCTTCCTATGGTAGAGGTTATTCCCAAGATCCCCAAAGGTCCATTACATTGTAATGATGTTTTTACTAAATCTTCCCATACCTATAGCAAAGTAGATTACTTGGCACAGTCTCATGTTTTCATGTCAATGCTGGAATTCCTCTTGATGTGCCCATCCTAACGGAAATCTCTAATATCTAATTTGGGTCTTGTTGATCCCCATGACAATCGTATGATTTTCTTTGACATTGACAAGTCAGAACATCCTCCCCCACCTTCATCCGTTGCATTTCAAATTCCAGTCTCCATAAGAAATGCCATTGTACAATGGTGTATCATAGACGAAGACACCTCCACCTTCGTGATGGCTACTATTATTTGGAAGCCACTTGGTTCACCTGACTTGTCTCCTTCCACCATCACTCTCCATTCTTAGGATAGTCATCCCTCACAACACCTTGGCTTATATCACAACTATCCTATCATCATTTCTCGCAAGATTGTCTCTATTGACATCAAAGTCATTGATGCTCCATTAGACTATAACACCCTCTTTGGTCATAGTTATACCTACGTTATGTCAATTGTCACATCTGCGGTTCACTGTAAGATATGATTTCCCCATAATGAAAATATCATCGCCATCGATCAACTGTTATGCAACCAACTCAAAAAATAGAAGAAAAGATATATCAAGGACTTCAAAATTAGCCTCTTCGAGGGGGAAACCTCCTTTACATTACACAAATGGACAATTCTTGGATGATACAAATGAGAAATCATCCTTTCTATATATAGGAATTTAAGGGGTCACAATATAATCATTGCCGACCTAACAATAATAATATAAGGGCACAACAATAACAATACTGAGCTTCTATGGGGCACAACAATAACAATATGGGGACCAAAGGGCCACAACAATAACAATATGGGCTACAATGACAATAGTAATGGGGGAATCACTAGTATTATAGGGACCTAATATGCCCATCTCCTTCAAAAAAGTGTTCTCCTCAACTCTTTAGTAGTTCTAGATGTTTCTGTATAGAATTCTCATTGTCCCAGTGGAATATTGAGCGGGTAAGTTCTTCCACTTGATGAGATACTCTGAAATTTATTGATTTTGTAGCTATCGAGTTCTTGTTTCTATGACTGCTTCAAGTTTCAATATGATTTTTCCTTCCTCATCAAGTTTTGGCAATGTCTTTTGAACTGGGATCTTGTCAACTATAACCTTCTTTAATCATGAAACATGGAAAACTAGGTGCACTCAGGAAGCTGCAGGAAGCTCCAATTTGTATTCCATAGTACCAATATTTTGCAATACCTTGTACGGACCATAATACTTTGGTGATAAATTATTATCCTTCTTATCTTGCTTGAGGGACATTTTTTTATATGGTTGTAGTCGTAGAAATACCCAATCACCTACATCAAAACTTCTTTTGATGCGATGTTGATATGCTTGTTGTTTCATTCTATTCTGCGCCAAAGTGAGGTTATCCTTTAAGAGTTGGAGAACTTGTTGTTGATGCTCGATGTGATCTTCCACTGCTTGAACCTTAGAATTTTATCTTAAACATGATGTGATTGACGGTGGATGATATCCATAAAGTGCCATAAATGAGGTCATTTTTACTCTAGTATGGAAGGAAATGTTATACCACCATTCAGCTAGAGGCAACCATTTGACCCATTGTGTATGTCTAATACAAAGAAATGAAGATATCCTTCCAAACATTTCGCTTACTATCTCGATTTTCCCATCAGATTGAGGATGATAAGGTGAGCTATGAGCTAACTGAGTACCAAGAGAAAAAAAATAATTATTTCCAAAAATTTCATCATCATGTGGTCTCTCTTCCTCTCATCCTCCCATATTTAATTCCGATGAATACCATGGAAGCCATGATCACCACTAACTATCATTGGGATGATATTCACCATCGTGTGTACTTCCTTCCACAACAAGCCCATGATCAATATGTTGTAGAGTCTACATAATTCATTCATGGTGAGGTTGATTGGTTCAATAACCCCTTAATTTGAACCACATCCACCTTCTAGCCATTGCATTGCCACTCAATGTTTGGGTAAGGGTACATCCACTTTTGAGAGTCGAGGAGAAGCAATTCTCCCCAACCCTCTTAGTGCATCTAACAGTGTTGACTCAAGTACCCTTATTGTTCCCCATTTAGAAAAAACTCTACACTCCCATATCACACCAGATCATCATAGGGATGATCCACTTAATCATTCCTCCATCTTACATCAATAATCCAGTCCCTTAGACATTATTGTTGTTCAACCACCATGTTGTTTAGGTGAGCATCAATTCCTTATATCTGAAGCCACTCTTTCGTATAGTGACACCATGTATGCAAACCCAAAAATTATGTCCATTTGATTCATATATGCAGTCCCAAACGAGATTGGTAATCCACCATTTCGTTTCTCTAACTGTATCTATCTTTTATTCCCACAAGAAGATATCCATAACATAAACAAATAGTGAACCACATCATCAAAATGTGTTTTGAGTCCACTACTCTAAATAAATCTAATATTTCCATAGCATACTGCATATATACATACAAAAATTGGGGAAACATATTCCCCTACATCTCCTCATGATCCTCTGCAGGATCTTGTTCCAATATGGTCGAATGCTTGAAACCATTCTTTGAGCACTTGGAACACAACGACACTCCACAAACTCATCCAACTAGGGGCATCATTCCCACCTTTTCCTACCAGATAAGTCCCCTCCATAATCATTGAGGGGTAGTATCTCATGATTAGGGCATGATGAGACCCCTAGTTAGCTTCTCATTTGATCAACATAAGTCTCAGCCTAGACCCCAGTGATCTAAGTATGGTCAATTATCCTCTTTCATTCCTTGGATAGTTTGTCCTACCAGCCCCTCCAGAAAGACATATACACATCACATATCCTAGATGATTGATAGCATATATTAAAACAACATAATCTATGTGATGCCATACTTACCACTATGTACTAGGTTTGACTTGGTAGGTGGGGATGATTCTAGACCTCCTCTAGTAGTTCATTCTCGTGATCTTTTATTTCCTTAATTCTTCACCAGGAACCATTCTTCGAATAAGCATTGAGGCCATCTTTAGATGAGTAAGGCCACCTACCTGAAATTCATAGATCCAAAATTTTCTTGTTATTTTGTCCACTATGATCTCCTTAAGATTTAGGGTCTTCTCCTCCTCTCCAAATTCTCCACCATCTCACTATGAAAATGAATTGGATTTTGGGCCAAGAAACCCTTTTATAGGAAAAACCCTAGTTTTTTCGTTGCCCATTGTGAGCAAACCATAGCTCTGTTTGACAAAATGTTAGTACTGTTCGAAATATATCACTAAATTTTGTAATGGGTCTCCCTTTGTTTTGGTAATTTGACACTTCACCCAAAAGCCATTTTTTCCACAAGGTTTCACTTTATTGCCAATTAAAACTAAATTTATTCATATGAGTCAATTTTACTTTGGAACCACTTTGACTTTAAACTTGTCGACTCATGTGTTTATTTTCATCATGAGTAACCATCATTTACTCATGTTTTTATTGTCCTCTTCGGGCCTCTCCCACGTGGTAGCATCATCGAGTCACCCTTGTTCATAGCTTCCGAGATGAGTCACCCTTGTATCTATTTAGTCTATTCTGAGTCCCGTTGAGTCCAATTACAATGTTCCATACATATTTCTATCGCATCCATCCCATTGTATTCATATTTGGCCTCTAGCTCTACTTCTCCTCCTTTGCAAAACCCCCATTTGAGGCATTGACCATCCCCTCTAGAAATCAGGTAGTGGCTACCAAGTCAACCATACATATCATGCTCTGACAAGGGACGTTGGAAGTCTATCACTTGTCTTGTTTCCTTCCATCATCATCCTTGGTGTCATTCCATCATTCACTCTACAATGATACCTCGTGCCTTTGTTAATGATTTCTTATTGCCTTAACTTTGGTGGGCCCCCTTATTTCGACTTCAACACATTTATTCCAGAAGTGCGGTCTAGAGGGCGATGTACCTTGGTTCCATCTTTTCTCTTGGTTTGGTACGTCGGATCAAGCTAAGGGAATCATCATTTCTCTTTTACTTGGTTGTTTCTCACGTCCTCGTTGCCATCTCCTTATCGCATGATTGGGAATAATACACTTGATGGTTCGGTGATCAAGGAGATTGTCCCAGTCATTCCTGGGTGTGTTTGAGATGCTCCGGACCTCATGAGGGGGTGGCCCTTCATGCAGCCCCCCACATGCCTAGATTTCTGCAAATTTCGATCCAGTCTCAGATGCAGTTTCACAGATGTGATGGGTTCGGTTTTAGTCGCTTACAACGTGCACAACATGCATGTCTCCTTCAGATGATCCCTTCAAATCTTCATAGCCCTTTCCTATTCAGTAGGGCTTCTTTGGTTGTGATCCCCCGACATCATGTTAGCTTGAGCGGAATTATGTATCATGTACTCAGACGTTATTGTATTCACTCTCGACCTATGTTTTTCCAAGCACAATGTCTATGGGATTCATTGTATTATTTTTTGGCCCATTGATGCCATCATATCATGTATCATGTACTTTGTATCTCAGTCCCACATTGTTGGTCTCACCATTATTCTTTGTACGCAGTTATATCAGTGAGTATGGGTATGTCTCCCCCGCCTCATTTGAGATCAAGTACTCCAACATAAAAGGAGACTTCTATCAGTTTATTAGGTCTCACCCCTTCCATTTTTGGCAGTCCTTTCATTGCTTCAACTATATATCTCTCTCTCTCTCTCTCACTCCCCTTTGGTGTCGTGTGGAAGTGTAACCTATAATGTATTTCTGTCATACCATTTTCTCCTAACACTCATAGATTGGGGGGCAATATGTTATCACCAAAAAATTATCACCTTGCCATTTCTAACTAGGTTGATTGAAATACACTATGTAGGATTAATTTTACCATAGTAAAATCACTTTCAACATGGAAAATAATTTAGTAAACCATTTTTATTAAAAAAAATTCTAATTAACATTTAAAAACCCCATGAGAATAATTAAATAAATCATTATTTATTTAATTTTATCTAGGAATAATTATTAAATCATTGTTTGATAATTATTCCTTGTCACCTTTGACTAAATCGCCTAGGAATAATTAAATAAATAACTATTTATTTATTATTCCTTATTCCTATTATTGGAATAATTGTTAAATCACTATTTAATAATTATTTCAATTTCACACCATTCTTAATCCTCACGAAATAATTAATAAATCATTTTATTTGTTAATTATTTCTAAATAAAGATATTTGACTATTTTGAATATCTTTTCCCTCTCCAAAAAATATAATAAAGTATTCCTAATGGTTAGATATTGATTTGGTCAATATTATTTTATTATTCTCCATTTTCAAGATTAACTCAATACTTTGTTATAAATAGGAGGGTTTTCCATTCATTCTTCACCATGATCATTATCATCGCCACCATTATTGTCTCTTTTCATTTGAGCTTCCACTTGAGTTCACTACACATTATTTTGGGTTTTTTACACATTGAGAGACAGAATCGATTATTGAAGCATCAAGGATATCAATGGACCCATCCCATGGAGGGGGATTTGTAGACCCTTTTGTAGATATCCTTCACCAAGTGTTATCAATAAAATATTTATTATTTGTTTTAAAAGTATTTCCATTTTGTTTATTACATTGGATATATATTTTTGTTTTCTATTTCTTATTGCATATGTTGTTTTGTTGTATTTTTTTCTAGTATTGTTATTGAAAATTTGAAGCGTAAGCAGCGATAGCTTTTTTTAGGGTCATGTGTCACCAGTGACTTAAGTGGAATGTTTTTGGTACACCTTCTAAGAAATTTCATACTAACTCTTCCCACTTGATTCCTCATAAGACTAGGAACCTCTTCATTCCATTCACCTGCATACACAATCACTCCTCCACAAGAATGATTCTTGATGATCCTATCATAAAATTATATATATATATATACACACACACACACACACACACACATAAACATTAGCATAAAAAAATCATGATCCCTAATGACCTTGTTAGACAATGACATTCATACATACACATATGCATGTAATCATTAGCATAAAACAATCATGCTCTCTGACAACCCTATCAGACAAAGACATACATACATATATATGCACATATAGACATCAACTGAAATAATCATGACCCCTCACGACCCTGTCAAAACAACACATACATACATACATGCATACATATATAGACATTAGCATAATCATGATCACAAAACAATTATCCAATATCATAAGGTCAAGGTTAATAAAACTCCCTTTATCCATTTATCATGTGCACAACATTGATAACAATAGTTCCCAACATATCACATGAATATTACACCTCAAATCCATTCAATTTTCATTTCTTGTTACCTTTCTCATGATTGTCCTTCCATCTTCCATTTACACCAATGGACCCAACCAATCCAATTAAATGCTATATTCTTGCCTTAGATGCCATTTACTCATGCAGCAGACTTCATACGAGCCTTGCATTACTTGTTGGGTACCACATAGCTATCCCTAAGCTTCATTAACTTTCCTCTTTCCCAACCAATTCCCAAGACCCTGAAAACATAAAAGGTGAGAACCAAAAGAAACCAAGAAGAAAAACCAATAGCAATACGACACCACAACAAACGTGGCATGACCATGCACTAGACAAAAACAAAACTAAAAATCAAGTGCAAACAAGTCACAAGAACCGAAAGCACAAAACTAGAAACAAACACCATTAGGGGAAGAAACACTGATAAAAGGTTCCGGAATTTAGCACCCACAGGGTTTGAATTCTCATATGCCACTTTGGTTCTACTTGCTCATTCTTGGGGGACTTGACTGATGTTGTGCTGATTGTTATGGACTGGTTATTTAGACCCTCTAAGTACTAATGAAACTTTCCTCGCGATTCCAAGAAGATCAATGTGTAGTATGTTTTCCCTTCTGTAATCTCATTTCATTTGTGCTTTCCCTTCTCTGGAATAGTATCATGAAGTTGTTGGTTTCTCTCTGATTCATGGATTTACCTAGGATAAATAGAGAACAGTCCCTGTGTTGTATTACAAATTTACATGTGTTATTCAATAGCCTACAATACCTGTAGTAATTGCAAATTTATTTGTGTTATTGGATTAACCTACAATACCTATGTGAGCCCAAATTTACTCGTGATGTTTAGCACTAATGATACCCATGTTATACCTTGCTTGAAACCTTAATTAGCACCCCGCTATTTCTGCCATTTCACCTCCTCCCTCTTCCATATTTCTGCGGGAAATTTGTTGCAAAAGATTATATTTGTTTATAGCCCTATGCATCTAATTCCCTTCTTCCTCTCCTCCTCTCCACCTTCACTACAATTTCAGTATTAAGTTGTCTCACTATTGTGTGTCGGCTACCAGAAGAAGACATTTTTCTTTGAGATTGCCCCGATATACCCACCCGCATTTTGATCCATGTATTGGCTTGAGTCTACCTTAATGAAGGCCTATTGAACCAAGCCCCTTTTATTATCTTTTTATTACGTGACAATTAGAGTGCTCCAAAAACCACTGACAGATAATCTTCCATACACTCCTCTATTTAAGATGTCCTAGGCACTAGTCTACAGTCAACCCAAAGGCTGTCTCTAGGAGGCTTTCTATATCTTCTGAAGCACTCTTGTTGCAGGTGCTAGAAATAGCCACAACGGTATGCATGCACTGACAATTACATAGTAAAGCTGGGATTCACAAGAGGAAATGTCGATCCCAACCTCTACTTCAAGGTAGTCTAAGGTATGCCATTGATTTTGGTTTTATATGTCAACAATCTATTCTTGATAGGTAGTGAGCCTTTGATGATCGAATGTAATAGGAAGCTAGCCTTTGAATTTGAGATGAAAGACCTTGGTCTGATGCACTATGTTTTGGGCCTTGAGGTGTGGTAAAAGCTTGGTGAGATTTTCCTTTCACAAGGAAAATACGTTGTAAAATTACTAGAAAGATTTGGAATGACTGAATACACCAATGGAAATGAACTTCAAGAAGTTATGTGGAGATGTTGCAGGACCAGACTTGGAAAATCCATCCAAGTATAGACAACTAATTGGGGCTCTAATGTTCCTTGTGAACACCCGTCCAAACATATGCTATGCAGTAAACACATTGAGTCAATTCATGACCAAGCCCCACCACACACATTGGATAGCTTCCAGATACATATTGAGATACTTGCATGGGTCAATCACACATGGCCTGAGATATTCTGTTGGAAATGTTCAACTTCGTGGATACACTGATGTTGATTGGGCCAAAAATGTTATCGACGAGAAAATTACATCTGGATGTTGTTTTAGCCTTGGATCTGCCATGATATCCTGGATGAGCAGGAAACAAAATTCTGTAGCATTAAGCATCGCTGAAGCATAATACATTACCGCTAGCATGGCTAGCTATGAAGTAGTTTGGTTGAGAAAGCTCTTTGGAGAGCTATTTAAGAAGGTCTTAGATACTATAGTGATATACTACGACAATAAGAGTGGAATATGTTTGGAAAAGAATCATGTGTTTCATGATAAGTCCAAGCATATTGAAATTCGATATCACTTTATTCGAGACATGCTACAAAGAGGAGCTGTCAGGCTCCATCACATATCGATAGATGAACATATTGCAGATATTCTCACCAACACATTATCAAAGAGAAAGTCCTTGGTTTTTAGAGAACAACTTGTACTGATGGATGTAGCCCCTCTAGATAAGGGGCAACATTAATCGAGGACACTAAGCCAACTATTCCTACCTTGTTTGATCTCCTAGGGTGAAAAATTGTAATGGAGGGCTCCTAGGGTTGAGGGATCTTTGGACAATAGGGCTAACTCGTATATGTTACCCATAGGGTTGAAGAATTCTTCTCCCATATCTTCATAGGATCATAGAATGATGCTCCCCTGTTTGGTCTTTGCAGAGTATACCCTAGTTGTCATCATACCCACAAGTAGACCAGCTTGTTGGGAATACCTGTTGGGTCCCTATAATACTAGTGATTACCCCATTACTATTGTAGTTATACCCCTTATTTATACTGTTGTGCCCCCATTACCCCCATATTGTTATTAATGTGCCCATAGAATCCCTCTATTGTTATTTTTGTGGCTTTATATTATTATTGTTAGGTCGGCTGGATTATATTGTGACTCCTTAGACTCCTATATATAGAAAGGAGGTTTTGTCATTTGAATCATCCAAGAATTGTTCATTTATGTAATGTAAAGGAGGTTTCCCCCTCGAAGAGGCTGAATTCTAAGGCGTTGATCTATCTTTTCTATCTTTTCTTGAGCTGGTTTCATAACATTTGGTATCAGAGCTTTGGATTCTAGGGTTTCGCTGCTCCAAACAGGTCATCGTGGCATTTTTTCTATAACTTTTTTTCTGTGACGTTTCAGAAGTCACAAAAAAAAACCATTTGAGAAGAAATCGCGTTGAACCTTGGGTCCAAATTTCAGAGCTTTCCGTGCAATATTTTCGGAGATATGATCTCAGGAAGTTGGTCTTTTTGCAGACTCCTGAATTACACTCAAAACAGGTGACCTGGGGAAAATCGTCATAACTTTCTTTCTGAGCATCGGATTGAAATTTCGTAAGAAGGTACAGAAAGAGGACGGACTGTAGTTTTCTTTTTTATATTTTTAAGAGTCAAAGGTTGAAACAGTGACACGTGGCACTTCATACAAGTTCGCTCTACTGAACTAGTCTATAATCAGGTCACTGTGGGAGATTGTGCATAACTCTTTCTTGGAGAATCCAATTTGGTTCAGACTAGTGGCATTGGAAAGAGGACATAGAAGGCTACTACAGGTCACAATTTCAGAACTGGATGATTCGAAATTACAGAGATACATCAGATTCAATATCGGCTTCTACAAAGTAAAAAAAGGTGTGTAGTTTTTATTTTTTATTTTTGCATAAGCTTGGTTTGAAGGAATTCAAAGGGCATAGTAAAGCATTATTATCGGTAACTGATGCCCCGAGGAAAGAAAATGCAAACACCTAGTAAGGAACCTGAAAGCTCTAGCATGACTCATGAAGAAGAGGAAGAAATGCTACATGATATATCAAAATTACAAGAACAAGTGCAACAAATGTCACGCTCACAAAAGCTAACAGATGCTAAGATAAATGGCATGGAATCTAAGATAAAGGGCATGGAAGCTAAGATGGATGATCTAAAGACAGATTTGAGGACAGATTTGAAGACAGACATGGCAGATTTGAAGACAGATTTGACAAATTTTCTACAAGAAATACTTACTAATGGTGAAAAGGTTGTAAAGGAAACTCATGATGTGAACAAAAGAAATGTTAATCATGATTCCATAGACTCTAATGTTGGATCGAAGACCCACCATATTCCAAAAATCGATATGAGGAAGTTTGATGGCAAGGATCCCGCCACATGGATATTACAGATGGAGCAATTCTTCGATCTCAATAATGTGCAAAACACACAAAAGGTACGTATGGCAACTTTATATTTGGAACCAAATCAGTTTGTATGGTATCAATGGCTTTGCTCTCGTAAACAATTTATCACTTGGGCAATTTTTACGGAAGAATTGATAGCACATTATGAGGATACAAAAAGCAACACTTTTTTTAGCCAATTGATAAGTCTCAAACAAAAGGGTTCAATAATGGAGCACATTGAGGAGTTCCAAAAATTGAACATAAGGGTAAAAGATATTCCAGAGGAGCATAGGATTGATGTGTTCATAGGGTCTTTAAAGGATAATATCCAACATGATGTTCGCCTTTGGGAACCTGATTCATTAGAGAAGGCATTCAGGTTAGCAAGAAAAATGGAAAGCAAAATTATGGCAACCAGGAAGCATACCACTCACAACTATAAAGATGGAAGTGTTGTTGCCCCTAGTCTTCCACAACCTATAAGGTTGACACCACAACAATTGGAAGAAAAAAGAGCAAAAGGGCTTTGTTACAGTTGTGATAGCAAATACACTAAAGGTCATAAGTGTGCTGAGAAGAAATTATTCTACATAGATTGTGAAGAGGAAGAAGAAAAGGAGCAAGAAAGGTCAAAAGAAGAGGATATACTCCAGGAACAAAGCCTAGATGAAGAACAAATAAATCCGACCATATCTTGTAATGCATTGGCGGGAATTACCACTCCTCAAACCATCAAGATAGAAGGACAAATCAAGAAGAAAAAGGTAATAGTGTTGATTGATTCAGGAAGCACCCACAATTTTATTCATTGTAGGGTAGCAAAAGAATTGAATTGCTTCCTATATCCAGCACCAGAGTGTCAAGTGATGATTGCAAATGGAGGAACAATAAATTGCTCTGGAAAGTGCCATAATATCAAGCTATCCATGGGAGAATATGTATTGACTAGCCCAATGCTTTCCATTCCAATGGGAGGTGCTGATGTTGTACTAGGAGTCCAATGGCTACAATCCTTGGGTACAATAGCTTTTAATTTTCAAGAACTTTTCATCAAATTTTCTGTGGAAGGAAAGGAAGTTGAATTAAGGGGTATTGCAGGGAAACCAGGAAAGATAATCAGCTCTAATGGTATGACAAAGCTTCTAAAAAAGGAGCAAAGGGTGTAATTGCACAATTATGTTCGCTAGATGTTTCCACATTGGAATCATCTATTTCTCCAGATCTCCAAAAAGTCCTGGACAATCATTCCAAGGTATTTGAGACTCCCAAAGGTCTCCCACCTATGCGTGATCATGATCATGCTATTCATCTGATTCCAGGAAGTGTTCCTCCAAACATCAGGCCGTACAGATATCCCTATGTCCAAAAAAGTGAAATTGAACGTATGGTTGCAGAAATGCTAGAGGCTGGTATAATTCAACCGAGTCAAAGTTCTTTCTCTGCTCCAGTAGTATTGGTGCACAAGAAGGATGGATCATGGCGCATGTGTCCGGATTATAGGGAGCTCAACAAGCTCACTATTAAAGATAAGTTCCCCATTCCTGTCATTGATGAATTACTGGATGAATTGCATGGATCAATTTACTTCACCAAGTTGGATCTTCGTTCAGGATATCATCAAATCAGAATGAAGATTGAAGACATTCCAAAAACGGCATTTAGAACTCATGAGGGTCATTATGAATTTTTGGTCATGCCTTTTGGCCTTACCAATGCACCTTCAACATTTCAAGGTTTGATGAATTCAATTTTCAAACCATTCCTTAGAAAATTTGTGTTAGTATTTTTTGATGATATACTAATCTACAACAAGTCTTGGAAGGATCATGTTGAACATGTTGACAGGGTGCTACAACTATTGGAGGAGAAACAATTATATGCAAAAGATCCAAATGTTTCTTTGGAGTCCAGGAGGTGGAATATTTGGGTCATATTGTATCTCATGAAGGAGTTAAGGTAGACCCTAGCAAAATTAAAGCCATTAAGGAATGGAAAATCCCCACATCCATAAAGCATCTGCGAGGATTTCTTGGGTTGACAGGGTATTATCGCAAGTTTGTTAAGAATTATGGGAGAATAGCAGCACCTCTAACAACATTATTGAAGAAAGATGCATTTTCATGGACTCCGGAAGCAACAAAGGCCTTTGAACATCTTAAAGAGGCAATGTGCCAAGCACCGGTCTTAGCTACACCGGACTTCACAAAAACCTTTATTGTGGAATGTGATGCTTCAGGAAATGGAATTGGTGTTGTTCTAATGCAAGATGAAAGACCCATTGCTTTTGAAAGTCGTCCAATCAAGGGAAAGTTTTTAAGCAAAGCTATTTATGAGAAGGAAATGTTGGCAATACTCCATGCACTTAAGAAATGGCGACCCTACCTAATGGGAAGACACTTCAAGGTAAAAACGGATCATGATAGCCTTAAATACTTTTTAGAACAAAGATTATCCTCTGAAGAGCAACAAAAGTGGGTCACAAAGATGTTGGGTTATGACTTTGAAATCATCTACAAAAAAGGGAAGCAAAATGTGGTGGCAGATGCACTCTCAAGAAAGGATGAGGATGTGGAAGCATTGTTGTGCGCCATTTCTATTATCCAACCAGATTGGATAAATGAAGCAAGGGAGGAATGGAAGAATGACGAAGAAGTGTGGGCACTTATTCGAAAGCTACAACAAGATTCCAGTACGTCTGATACATTTAGCTGGAAAAATGATTCGTTATGGTACAAAGATCGCTTATACCTCTGTAAGAATTCCCAGCTAAAACAAAAGATTCTTATGGAATTGCACACTTCTCCCTTAGGAGGGCACTCAGGATTTTTAAAAACTTACCACAGGGTTAAGAAGGAATTTTTTTGGGATGGCCTTAAATCAGATATTCAAAAGTTTGTGGCAGAATGTTTGGTTTGCCAACAAAATAAAGTTGAAACAATTAAGACACCGGGTCTATTACAACCTTTATCCATTCCAAGCCAACGTTGGGAGGAGGTTTCAATGGATTTTATCACAGGTTTACCCAAGTCTGAGGGAAAGAGTGTCATCATGGTGGTAGTTGACAGACTTACCAAGTATGCACACTTTTGTGCATTATCACATCCATTTAAAGCCAGTACAGTTTCTACTGCATTTATGGAAACAATTCAAAAGCTACATGGAAACCCAAAGATTATTGTAAGTGACAGAGATCCCATTTTCACTGGAAATTTTTGGACAGAATTATTTTCTTGTCTTGGTACTCAGTTAGCTCATAGCTCATCTTATCATCCTCAATCTGATGGGCAAACTGAGATAGTAAACAAATGTTTGGAAGGATATCTTCGTTGCTTTGTATCTGATAAACAGACACAATGGGTCAAATGGTTGCCTCTGGCTGAATGGTGGTATAACACTTCCTTCCATACAGCAACAAAAATGACCCCATTTATGGCACTTTATGGGTATCAACCACCATCCATCACATCATATTTAAGAGAAAATTCTAAGGTTCAGGCAGTGGAACATCACATCGAACATCAACAACAAGTCCTCCAACTCTTAAAGGATAACCTCGTGTTGGCACAGAATAGAATGAAACAACAGGCAGATCAACATCGCAGTGAAAGAAGTTTTGATGTAGGTGATTGGGTATTCCTACGGCTACAACCATATAAGCAAATGTCCCTCAAGCAAGCTAAGAAGGATAATAAATTATCACCAAAGTATTATGGTCCGTACAAGGTGTTGCAAAAGATTGGTACTATGGCATACAAATTGGAGCTTCCTGCAGCTTCTCGATTGCACCCAGTTTTCCATGTTTCATGCTTAAAGAAGGTTATAGGCGACAAGCTCCCAGTTCAAACAATATTGCCAGAACTTGACGAGGAAGGAAAAATTATATTGGAACCGGAAGCAGTCATAGAAACAAGAACTCGACAGCTACGAAATCGATCAATTTCAGAGTATCTTATCAAGTGGAAGAACTTATCCGCTGAAGATTCCACATGGGAGGATGAGAATTTTATGCAGAAGTATCCAGAACTACTCAAGCGTTGAGGACAACACTTTTTTGAAGGAGAGGGGCATGTTGGGTCCCTATAATACTAGTGATTACCCCATTACTATTGTAGTTATACCCCTTATTTATATTGTTGTGCCCCCATTACCCCCATATTGTTATTAATGTGCCCATAGAATCCCTCTATTGTTATTTTTGTGGCTTTATATTATTGTTGTTAGGTCGGCTGGATTATATTGTGACTCCATAGACTCCTATATATAGAAAGGAGGTTTTGTCATTTGAATCATCCAAGAATTGTTCATTTATGTAATGTAAAGGAGGTTTCCCCCTCGAAGAGGCTGAATTCTAAGGCGTTGATCTATCTTTTCTATCTTTTCTTGAGCTGGTTTCATAACAATACCACTCCTTGTTTAGCCAACGAGTTGAGAGTGTACTTGGGGTGTACAACCCAAGTCGATTATGATGTAGGTGTTCTACCACATGACTACTAAGATTCATTTTTGGGGAGATCGATAGGCAATAGGATTGGGTTGAGAATTACTCCCTTTTCGAGATTTCGAGTTGAGGGTAAGCTCCCCGATGAGATTCCAGGGTTGAGGATGTGCTCCCCTATATGATGTGTTATCCTATTACTCGGTATGGGTGGAAATTATTTCTCTTCGATTCTTCTTCTTATAGATCCAAGAAAGTTTCAGTAGATAGAGTTGAGTGGAGACAATCAAAGCATTACAACAACATGACAAGATGATGTGAAGATCAACTGATAGATATTGGCAGGTGGAATTCTTCCTAGTTGAGAGGGAGTGTTAATTTTTTCAACTAGGGTCAAATTACACATTGAACATGTCATATGCCCGAGATGATGCTTGCATTAAATTCCTCTTTTTGAGAGGACCAAAATCGACCTAAAGATCACCCAATTTGGTTAAGCAGAAGTTAAGTTTTGAATTATTTTATTCACACATACATTATGGAATGGGTCGGCCCTAACCACATGGGTAACTTCTTGGGTCAATATTAACCCCAAGTAAACCCTCAAGAAAGCCTCTAAATAGAAGTGACCTCAAGTTAATTTCAACACATTAATCAAGTCATTTTCTATTCTTCTCTTTTTTCTTGGTTCGAACAGGTTCGACGGAAGGAGTTCGCACAAAGTCAAAAATCTGTGAGAGGTTCACTCTGAGTTAGGGTTTTTTGGGTTCTAGACGTTGACATAGAACAGGGCATTTTAGTCCCTGGACGCTGGCTCAGAGTGGACAAGACAACATCCAGAGAGCCCTAGACGTTGGAAGACATGCTTATGAGAGCGTCTAGGGGTTCAAATTTAGATCGGGTTGCATTTGTCGCCGGACGCTCGCACAGAGTGTCCCATATAGCTTCCAAGCCATCCCTGACACACACACAACAACAATAATAAAGCGTCCAAGGTTTTCTGGTATATTTTACCCTGGACAAATGCATAGTCTTCCCGAGAGGGATCGATAAGTCACAGTCGGCCTCACATAGTGTCTGAGAGAGCGTCCATGGTGTTTCATACACACGCATATAGTTTTGATGAGAGTGTCTCTAGTTCAGATCTAGGGCTTAACATCTTGGCTTCATTTGGCTTCAGTGATCTGGTGGATCTAGGTTTCTCTCTGTTGTTATACAGATCTGTAGATCTGATTCATTGATATCCACTGCAAGCATATGTATTGGGCTCATTGTACTCTCTACTGAAATCTTTTTATGACAATCTATTAAAGAAGAAGATTTGAAAGGGTTTCCCCCTTGTGGGGTTTTTCCCTAGTCTTGGACCAATCTGTTGTCTCTTATGGTTGTGTTATTGTCTTCTTTGTCACTACATACATTGTTCTTTCTTTAGTTACATTTATGATTGGTTATACTGCTAATAATTGGATGCATTGTTAATAAAGAAGTAATTTGGGCTAAAGTAACTGATATAGCATAGAAGAATCATAAAATTTAACAGATGTCATACAAATTTAATTCAAGATTTAAATGATAATTATTCGTTTAAAATTTGTTGATAATCATAAAATTGTCGGTTTTTATTTTCTATATCTAGAATTGATATTCATCATAAGCTTACTTGAGATTATAATAATGTTGAAAAAAATATAAATGAAGGGTAGGAAGTTCATTATGGCCTTGAAAACAATTGTAACTTAATAGTTGTCGAAAAATAATAATATTTGATACTCTTGTCACTCTTGTTGCTTTACATGGATGTGAAGTGTGGGGATACTATATCTCTAGAGAATTTTAGAGAAGAACAAAGCATATCCAAAATAAATTTATAATTTATTGTCTCAATATTAAAAGCAATAAACCTTAAGCTAACCTTGCCCCCATTGAGTGCATGTCCATGGTTAGGTAGTTGATGTACAAGAACCAGAGAAATAGTATGAATTGTTGAATTGTTCCCAAAAATTGGTTCCACCTCTAGGGATAACCACGAATGGCTCAAATAAAGATGGCATCAAGATGCCAAAAATCATTAGGGTAGCTAGGAAGATGTCTTCTTGCATGATACCAACAATATTAAAAATATTATTCATATAAATATAAAGAGAAACTATAGCTCAATAAATATATAACAAAAATGATGTGGCCAACCCTAATTTAGAATGTCAAAAGTAGTTTTTAGTTTTTGAAAATCAACATTACTAAAATAATTACGAACTTCTATAATCTAGTACATTAATCAACACCTAAAATATCATGTCATGCAATAACCTTTGTCTTTGTGGCATTAAAAAGGTTGAAGATAAAAGACCATTTCTTTTATAGTGCCTTACACTCGAATTAAAACTCAATTTCAAAATATTTATTACACTATTAACCTTCCTCACTTCATAAATAATAAAAAATAAAACAATCTTGTAATTTTTTCAAACTTTTTATTTTAACATCCTACATAAAATTATAAATAAATTTAAACACTTTTTTAGCCAAAAAAACTAATTTAATTTTAATAAATATTAATTATCAATTCATCATATTCAATTTTATTTTATGATGATGATGATGGTTATCGTACAGCTTAGAGAGAAACCTACTCACTGTAATTTTGACAACGTAAAACACTAAAAAGATTAATGTTACAACAAAAATATTTTGACCATAAAATTATAAATAAATTTAAACACTTTTTTAGCCCAAATTAAATAATATTCATATATTCATTTTAAAAATTTAACACGCTTTTAACCATGAAAAGAACGGTTAAGAGTGGTGAAAGTTTTAGTTAAAATTATACCCGGTAAAAGTGCTATAAAAATGTGATGTCCGATGTTTATGGTCAATATTTTATGCACGTGCTTTCGAAAATTAGTGTTCATACGTGTCTTTTCAAAAGCTAATGTAAATTTAATATAAAAGTGTTGAAAGTTGTGAAACTAAAAAAAATAAACACCTTGTGGTATTCTATATTCTAAGTGTGAATATTTCAAGCATAACCTTTTCCCCGAAATATATATAATTAATATTATATTATATATAATAATAATAATATATTATATGTTAAGTTTTATTAGGATAATAAGTTGAGAATAGGCCTGGTCACTAAGGTGATATAGGATCAAATTTCACTAGCGATTTAGGATCAAATTTCACGAGTGGTGGTTGTGCCCCGTGCTAGGATGAGGAAATATGTTAAATATTCTAGTTAGCCGAGGATGGGTCTAGTCACCAAGGTGATCCACGATGTGACCCAGGGTCAAACCTCACGAGGGGTGGTTGTGCCCCCTGCAAGGATGAGGAGGCATGCTAAAAATTCCATCAGGGCTGGTGTGGCTCAGGCCGGGTGCGATCCTCGGGTGACTTTAACAACAAGAGACATGCTAAAAATTCTATCAAGACTGGTGTGGCTCAGGCCGAGTGCGATCCCCGGATGACTTTGACAATTTAAATGCCCATGACCATAACGACTTAAATACCCTGATCCTCACCCTTTAAACCACTTAACAAACAAAAAAATAATAATATGTTATATTATTTTTAAAAATAATATAATATACTTTAAATCGTCAATAATAATAGAAAAGTTATATCAATTGTAACTTTCCGAGTGAAATACGAACCTGCCATTCAATTTCTGTAGAACTGTCATACAAATTCACGATCGCAAAAGTCCAGCCGCGTGAAGTAATTGGTCCAATCGAACAAAAAGTCGCGATAACTTCACATCATTGGCTGCAACTGTCACCTCGTAAATAATTAAATATAAAGATGCGTACGAAAATTGGTCATATCAAACACGAAGTTCCATGAGATTCGCAACAACTTCTTCCTCACATGATAAATTGCACTTTCCTAAAGAATTAAAAATAAAGTAACGTACACATCAAGGATTCGCAAATATCTCGATATTTATGCGAAATGGTGCCCGGTGCACATTCACACTGGAATTTATAGATGTGGGATAAATATCACACAAAACACCAACGACGTAATTGTGACTTGACGTTCGACAGAATGTTTCTTTTTTCTTTCGGGTATAATATTTGATAGTGAATAATTTTTTCAAACGTCAAAGTGAATAAATATTACTCAAGCCAATCAGACATCAAAATTATTTTTTCATAGAACGTTTTTGTGTTTTTTTAACGTTTGGATAGTTAAGAAAATTTTTGACTAATGTTTTTTGAATCACAAGTGTGGTTCAAAATGAGGCGGCTAAAAATTTCTTTTATGTGATTTGTAGTAAAAGACTTTTCTTAATTCATTATGAATCACAGAAACTTGAATACAGAAAATATAAATAGTTAATAAAAAATTAGAAATGTCAATCAATCCCATAATTTAAATTACTTACCTTGATTTTCAACGAAATCATGATTGCTTTACAAACAGGTTAGAGGTAGAAGAGGCCTAGTGCTTAATAATATTGGTAAAAGTAAGTCGAAGTTGTTTGTACAAGGACATTGTCTAAAGGTATGCCCTTCACTTTTATTAATAAATCATGCTTAAACAAATAGTTTCACAATGGGCAAGACCATCTAAGTTGAGGATGCTCAATCTCATATTTGGTGTTATAATTGTAATTAATTATCTTCTTATCAAAGATACCTTTCTAAAATCTAACAACGAAAATTACTATTCATGTTGATTCCACTAATATTTTTTTTCCTTCATTGTTCTTTTATTTTGTTTTTTTTTTTTTTTTTTTTTAAGTGTATGCATGGTTTGTTTTTTGAATTTATATTGGTATTATCGTAAAATGTTAAAGTTCTAAGCTTACAACTTGCAGATAAACATTGTTTTTCCTTAATCACGGTAGGCTAGTCTCAATTTGCCACTAACAAAACCAGATCTATTGACTACTTACAAGTAAGAAAGTATAACCAAAATAATATCAGCTATAGTAAATAGATAATCTTAATCTTATTAGCTATTGAGTTGCAAGTAAAAGAACTACTCGAAAACAGAACAAGATATTAATTGTTTGAGGAAGGCACTGGAGATGGATCTTGAGCGCTGGAACGTGGAGGAATTGAAAGCTTTAAATCACACTAGAGGTGGCTCCTAGGTGGGCAACTTGAGCATCCATACTCTTTAGGCATGACTGTTGGTACCAGTGAACAAACTGTATATCATTCAAAGCAGAGATAATGTCTTTTCACTCCTTGTGCTTCTCCTTTAAGAACCTCCCAAGAAGGGTTTTCATCTGCCAATGTAGGGAGATGGAGTTTAGGTATTGTTTCTGTCTTCCTCTAATGTGACAAGGGTCAAGAATCCAGTGGCCTACCTCCTCTAGGATTTCAAAATTAGAGAAAATTTGATAGTCATTAGTTGTGAGGGTCTCAAGATTGCGAATCTGGTAACAAATATTTGGAGGGGTGGTTGAATGGTAGATGATCGTGGCCTCTTGTGCTTGGAGATGGGCTCATGGTCTACCTTGGGGGCCCTAGGAACCTCCCTATCGGTGACTGCACATGCACTAGAAAGGGCAAAAACAATCACTAAAATATGGGAAGGTTTAAGCGAACATTGATGATAGCCCTGGATAGAGTGAGCTAGCACAAGTGAAGAAAGCAAAGTAGGGGAGCACACATAAAACTTTGGGAAGGATCACACTTCAAACATAAGCCAACCCACTGTAGGCCATAATTCTAATCACCATGAAAAACTGAGCAATAGATGAAGGAAAATTTTAGGGACTAATATTCGCAGATGGGCTAATATTCGATGATTTTTCCAAAAAAAAAATATGTTAATTTCCATTTTTATAAAAATGATTCGCCCAAATTTTATAGTACAAAACTATTTTACCCTTGAAATCGCCAACATTTTATAGACTATATCTAAAATCATTAAAAAATTGAACATTTTTACAAAGATATCAACAAACATTTCACAGTTTGCTTATTAGGGACTAGTGAGATTCACCAAAGTTTTTAAACTTTAAGATAAATTTCCATCCTCAAAATTTTCCCTATAGTAGAATAAATTGATAAACACAAATGCATGTCCAAAAAAAGTTTGTATAGAGTCGAGAGAATCAGGTAATACCCAATTGATAGTGTCCCTTAATGCCCAAGACTTTAGTTCTTTCGGAAATGAAGATGGGGAGGCGAAAACGACACCACGAACCACCAGCTCCGGAGGAAGCCACAATATCGAGTGAGAAGTCCCGTCAACACAACTAGAATCACCCGTTATTCCGCCATCCCACTCGCTCTGTCAGCACCAAGCCATCCTGAATCCATACAATGGTCGAAGGCTCAAGCAAACCCAAACCACCGCAACTCCATTAAATGGCGCAAACAAACATGCCTCAGGGAAAAGTAGAAAGGAATACCCAAAACTTTTAGAAAATTCTCCATGCATAAACCGCTCGTTGTTGGAAGACTACAAAAGAAATTCCACCTGTGGTGGGAATGAGACCGTAACACACCATAAAATCCATAGAAGAGAGACTCTGCAGACAAAGCTAAGATAGGACCTAAGGCTTGCCATCTACATTAATTTAGAAAGGGATGCTCACATGCTTGGTGCATGGGATGGGTTGGCCATGCCACACACCTTAAATATAATGTGAGGCGGTGGGATTGCTCCCAAATCTACCCCAATCAGAGGGCGAATTTGCATAGTTTTAATTAAAACATACAATAACATTAATATACTTTTAGCATGTTGTCATCTAAAACTAATAATTTTTTGTGAAATTTAATGGCTAAATTTTTGGATGCACTCCAATTTGAAAAGGCAGTTCTTCTTCCCTCTAAGTAAAACTTGCAACCAAATAAGAAAGAGTATTGGTCTCAATTTTACTCAATGTGAATGATCAACTGAATAACCATTTCCATGCGTATCACACATAGTTTTATATATAATTAAAAAAAATAACATTTATTAATATGTTTAAACAATAAACTGACGAATACGAAAAACAAATGTTTTGCTAGTGATTGATGGTCTTAGTAGAAGGATGTTAGATGCCAGGAATAGAGGGATTATCACCTGTTTTAGACTTACAAGGCAAGTGACTTTGTCCCACTTGATGTTCATTGACGATGTCATAATGATGGGTTAGGGTACATTTTTGGAATGACAGTTTATTTATTGCATTATGGGTGACTTTGCGGAAGTATCTAGCCTTTTCATGAATTTAGAGAAGTTTTTTCTATATTCATTAGAGAAAGAGTCCCCATTTTCATCAGACATAGCCAACCTTTTTGGGGTTTTATCCCTAAATATTTATGGTGGTTTCCGATATTTGGGATTCTTCATAAAATCCAACAAATACGACGTCATTGACTGGAAATGGTTGGAAGTGAAATTTAAAAAAGATTGACACCCTGGTCGAACAGGTGGTTATCACTGGGTGGTAGATTGGTGCTGATAGAGGCAGTTCTTCAAGGCATTTCGATTTGTTGGATGCATATTATTTGCCTTCCAGTGGCAACCATCCGCCAGATCAAGTCTATAATGGCTAATTTCCTATGGGAAGGCACAAGGGATATGAAAAAGTATAACCTTGTAATATTTGAGCTACACTCTAGACAAGTGTCAACGGGCAGGTGGGGTATTATGGACTTGGGCATTTTCAACTGGGCACTGTTGATCAAAAACTTGTGGAGGGTAGTCAGCGTGGAGGGTATTTGGAAACATATTATAAAGAGAAAGTACATGAAGCAACAGACTTTGATCTCCTGGATTCATGCGGGTGATATTGTTAAAAAGGAAGCATCTATGACTTGGAAGAGTTTAATGAAAATAACCCCTTGGTTTATTAGCAATTTGAGGTGGTTCGTTGGTAATGGGGAGCTCGTAGAGATTGGATTGGTGGCCATTATTGGCATGCCTAGGTATATTAATCTGACCTCCTATTTTATATCATCTACGCGATAGAGGAGTTTATTGTCTCAAGGATGCTATAGTTATCCATGATCCAGTATTAGGGCACTGCACATGGATGGTGGCAGCAGATATGGCCTCAGTGGAGATCTTGCGTATTAGTTGGAGGAATACATTCTTCTTTTGAAGTCTTTAGGCATCTTCTTGTCCGCGGAGGATAATTAACTTACATGGAATGATGCTATGGTCAAGGGAGAATGCATTGTCAAAGGAACATATTCATTTTTGACTCAGGGCCTTTTTGGGTACCCCACTTATGGCTAGTTTCACATTGTGTGGAAATGGGATATACCTATGAAACTAATTTGTTTTGGCTGGTTGGTCATTCATGATAAAACACTGACTTGGAAGAATCTACTTAAGAGAGGGTTCGTGGGGCGGGTAGTTGTGCACTATGCAGGGAAGCAATGGAGGACTCTTGCCACTTATTTTTACAGTGTTCCTTTGTCATTGCAGTGTTGTAGGAGGTAATCACACATCTAAACATAGGCAATATGTGGGATCATTCATCGGTGGACAAATGCATTCCCATTTGGTTCAGGGAGAACAAGGAACATAGAGCTCTCCCTTTCTACATCATTTGGGGCATATGGAGGGCTAGAAATTCCCTGATTTTTTAGCAGAGGATACTTGAAATGGGAGAGACTAGCATCAAGATCACATAATTTTCTAGAGAAAGGCCCGATGAAATATAAGTTTTCTTGCATACATATTACTTTAAAGGACACTTGGCATAGAGACCTTTTGGTTTTTTTTATGCGGCAACTTCTAATGGGATTTGTGGCAGGGAGATGCTAATTTATATTAGTCCGGATGTATGTTATAAATTCAAATGGTTTAGTGGTCAAGGTAGAAATACAAGGGTGGAGCTCCTTGCACTATGAAGCACCTTATTTTGTCACAGATGGGTGGCTCTCAATGAGATGAATATTTTTGGAGATTCTAAGGTCATCATAGACTAGGAAAATCAACAATCAAATTTACAGGTAGCGGCACTGCAACACTGGATGTATCGGATTAAGACACTACTTACATCTTTCCACAAAATACCAATCTCCCACATTTTTAGAGAGCAAAACGCTGAAGTAGATCTTTTGTCCAAAAATAGCTGTAGTGAAAAAATGGTTAAGATTTATTACCAGAGACATGGTTATATCTGATTATTGTGTTGCTCTGTGTTTTGTGATCGACCCCTTTTATTTTGAGTTTCTGAGTCTTAGATTTTATCTACCTAGTGTGTTCGTTATGGGTTGTGCCGCGGCAGTATTTGGGTATGGAGGCATCAATGACAAGTAAGAGTTTCTTTTTCCATTGGTGCTGGAATGTCTGGACTTTTTCCTGTCAAGCTCTGAGGGATTGCTACATTTGTGTCACGCATGAATTGTGGATTGATTAGAGATTCTGCTGTAGCTTTATTTGTCTACAATATATGAACAGGAGATCTTAACGTTACCCTCATCTTTGAAGAAAGATGGGGAAATTGCAGGAACAGAGACCCACTGGCTGATCGCATAAAGTATGAATTACTGCAGAGAAATTTTGTTGATATAGCTCCTTCTAAAATGATGCCGATGTGGGATAATGGTAGAACAGAAAAAGCATATATTGCAAAGAGGATCGACCGATTCATCGTTCATGGCAGCATCATTGATAAAATGGGAATGCCACTCTCATCCATTGGGACTGCTCTTATATCCGACCATAAACCAATTTTCTTATGCTGGAAGGAAAATGGTATCAGAAAAGGGTTCCCTTTTAAATTCAATAGATCATGGCTACAGGACCCAGAATTCAATGAAGTCGTAACTAATACTTGGAAGGACTTCTCTGCAAAAGACTCGGCCCCCCCATTTATGACATTCAGAGACAAGATGAGCGCCATGAGAAAAGTGGTCAAAGATTGGCAGTTCAAAAAAAGACAGAGGGATAGAGCCTCCCTTCAGGAAACGCAGTGGGAGCTGGACAGGATCCATAGGGATATGGACGTCAACTCCTTTTCCTTCAGCATGAGATGCCGCATAAAAGAGTTAGAAAGGAAAAAACAGAACCTTTTGAAGCAGGAGGAAGCTTTCTGGAAACTCAAAAGCAGAGTAACTTGGCTTAAGGAGGGTGACAGGAATACGAAGTTTTTTCATAAATATGCAAATTCCAGGCGACAGAAAAATACCATATGGAGGATAAGCGATGGTCAGGGAGGCTTTTATGTCTCTCAACAAGATATCTCTAAGGAAGCTGTAAGACATTTTAAAGGGCAATATAAAAGAAGGGAAGGAAGCAGAATCCAGGACATTTTGTGGGGTATTGACCTGATGCCTCAAATGTTCGATGATGAAAAAAATGAGAGTCTCTTTCAGCCCATAACAGAGGACGAGCTTATGGGGGTTCTGAAGGCCTTTAAAAAGGACAAATGTCCTGGCCCGGATGGCTGGACAATCGAATTTTACATCCACTTTTTTGACATTATCAAGCAAGACCTGCTGAGGATGGTTGAAGCATCAAGAATTTCAGGCAGTATTCACCCGATCACATCCTCCACTCATATAGCTCTTATCCCGAAAAAAATGGAGGCGGTTTCCTTCCAAGATTTCCGGCCGATCTCCTTATGCAACATATCTTTCAAAATCATCACTAAAATTATTGCGGAAAGGATAAAAGAGACTCTGGCCACTTTTCTCACTAAGGATCAACATGCTTTTTTAAAGGGAAGGAGCATATTGGACGTTGTTGCCAATACTCAGGAGTGCTTGTTTACTATGCTCTCGGAGAAATCAGACGTTGCCATAATGAAAATAGACCTACAAAAAGCTTTCGACTGCTTGGACTGGGGATTTATAAAATGTTTATTAGCAAAAATTGGTCTGAAATCAAACTCCATAAGCTGGATAATGTCTTGCGTGGAGAATGTGAATTACGCAGTTATCATAAATGGCATGCCCTCTCCATTTTTTCCAGCTGAAAGAGGACTTCATCAAGGGTGCCCCCTATCTCCTCTTCTGTTTATCATGGCAATGAACTTGTTGAGCCTTCACATCAACAAGGCAGTCTCAGAAAACAGGTGCAAGCCCGTCAAGATTTGCAGGAATATTTTCATGTCCCACAATTTATTTGTAGACAATGTGCTTGTGTTCGCTATGCTCTGTAGGGCATCGTGGTCCTGCCTCTTTGATATCCTGAAAAGATTTCAAAGTGCAACTGGATTATATATAAACAGAGCCAAGTCCATTCTTTACCACAACGACACCAACACCGAACTGATTAATTGGATCTCACAGTTATTTGGTGTAGAATCGAGGTCGATCAAGGATGGTGTAAAGTATTTGGGATTCCAATTAAAGGCAAACAGTTACTCTAATGCGGACTGGCAGTGGTTGATTGACAGGTTCTATAAGAAGATCTCTGCCTGGGAGTTCAAATGCCTTTCCTTGGCGGGTAGAATTATTCTGACTCAAGCTGTCTTAACGCAGCTGGCTGTTTACTGGGCTCACATTTTTTTCCTTCCCGCAGATATAATTAACAAAATGAATAAGATCTCTGCAAATTTTATATGGGGTGGCAAATCTCACCAGAAGAAATACCACCTATCGAGGATGGAAAAGATTGTCGCGCCAAAGAGCTTAGGAGGCTGGGGATTACTGGATATGAGGATCTTTGGTAAAGCTCTCCTTTGCAGGTCTTTGTGGAGGGGGATCTTCGGGGATGGGCCGTGGAGCAACACTATTAAGAACAAATATATGAAAGGAAGGGATATAGAATTTTGGTACAGAAAAGGTAGGATTGGAACTAAATATGGTTCGGCCATTTGGCTCAGTTTTCGGAAAATTGAGCAATATTTTCTAAAGAACTTGAAGTGGAAATTTCAAACGGGCAGCAGAATTTTTATTGGAATCGATCCCTTTGTAGGAGGTCGGGAGGGCATCTCCATTCCCGAGCAGCTTCTCTGTTTCTTCCACAGAATTGGTATTTTTACTTGGGATAAGCTCATCTACGCCTGGCACGGTCCTATCCCCTATGGAAGGAGGCCTATGATCTCGGCATGCCAGCTCCTCTGGCTGGCCTTTGGAACTCCGTCATCTTATATCTGAAAGGTTGTGGTTTCCATCGTTCTGGGACTACAGACTATCTGGTATGGTCAGTTCCTAATGCAAAATTGGCTGTACAAGTAAAAGACATCTACTCTAACCTGATTAGTCCTAAGGCCCTTTGCTGCAGTTCGATTTTTCCTCCGCTCTTGTGGAAGTCAGGCTGCCCTCCGAAATCAATTTTTTTCTCGTGGCTTGTATTCTACAACAAAAATTTGACATGGGAGAATTTGAGAAAGAGGAACTGGCACGGGCCGAGCAGATGCACGATGTGTGACTCTCATGAAGAATCCAACTTTCACATGTTTTTCCAGTGTCAACCTGTGCTGCAAATCTGGCAAGTCTTGGAAAATCTTTTTGGTTTTCCTCTCATTGCTTTTAGTTCCACTCAGGCAGCGTTTGAGTGGTGGAGCACGCAAAAAGAATCATGGAGACCTTTGATTATTATCGTTCTGTGGTGCGCCTGGAAATGGCGAAACAACAAGATTTTCAAGGAATCAAAATCCCCTCTCATGTCTATATTGCAGCATATCATCTCGGTCTATGATTCTATTCCAAAAAATCCGCCCAAAATGCAGAAAGGCCACAGTACTGCGGATATATGCTCCCGCTTAGAGACTCCAAGGGCGTTTTTTGACGGTGCAGAACAACAAAAAATTTGTGGATGCGGGGTTCACATCATTATGGACAAGAATATGCAATACTTTATTTCTTGGAATGGAGGAAGGGGCTCAAATAGCTTAGCGGAGGTGCGAGCCCTTGCAGGTCTTCTTGCTTTTTGCAATTTTTTTGATATCCAGTCTATTTCTATCTTTGGTGATTCAAAATCTGTGATCGATCATGTCATGGGTTCTAGCCACATCAGATGCCCCCACCTAGGAGGCTTGTTGGATAGGATTAAGTTTTACTGGGGTCTCATGAAAGACAGCTCAATTCAGCACATCTGCCGTGATCAAAATCAACAAGCAGACTCTTTGTCAAAGGGGGGCTTGCTTCTCGGGACAGGGTCCTGGTCCCTGAAGGTTACTCTCAACGAGAATTCCTAGCTCATCCAGGATTTTTCCATTCCTGGCCGCTGACCCTTTCTATGTCTTTTCCTTATTATCATCTTTTGCCTCTGTATGTTTTGATCATGTCATGATATATTGATGCCCAGTGGTATCCCTGATTTAGTTTCTCTTATCTGAATAGATCTAGTATGTGTCGCTTATGCATGGTATTGTTTTATGTATGATACTCTTTTTGGGAATTTTTGTTATCTGTTTTGCATCCTAAAAATCAGGATCATACAGCTACTGAATGCTGTTATATGTACAATCTAGAACTTATATTCTCTCAATATAATTTATATGATGCTTTTTCGTTCTGAAAAATATAAGTTTTGAGATTCAAAATTTCAGACATAATTTTGTTTTGAAAAAAAATAATAATTATATTTTGGCTTTTTGAAATTCCAAACCATAAACCACCTTGTCTGAAATAGAAATTTGTATTTATTTTTAAAGTCGCTAACACTGTTCCTTAAAGTCAATCCGCGTGAAGAAATTGGTCAATCTAACAGAAAGTATCAAATTAGCAATGACTTCACATCGGATGCAACTTTCACCTCGATAGTGATGTTGAGAAAAAATCGTACGCGCTGCACGTTTCCACTGGAATTGAAAAAAATCGTACGCGCTTCACGTATACACTAAAATTTCCATCGGGTTTTGTATTTATGTCTAAAGGTTTTATATTTGTTCGGAAAACAACAAAAATTTTGTTCCAATAGGGTTTTGTATTTATGTTTAAAGGTTTTATATTTGTTCGGAAAACAATGAAATTTTGGTTAGATTTTGATAAAATTTTATAAAAATTTTAAAAATTTTTGATGCCATTTGTTAAATTTCAAGATTTGGGATATTTTAAAAGTTTTTGATGATAGTTTCCACCATAAATACAAAATTCAAACACTTTTAGCAGAAAAACTTAATTAGATTAAAAAAATTTCACAATCTAACAAATTTACCACCTCAATAACCGACACCTAGCCTGTATGAAGTCAAGCCCCGTGTAGAAATTGATCAAATGGAATATAAAGTACGATAACTTTGCTCGAATTCAACTTTCACCTCCCAAATAATTTTAAAAAAAGTAGCGTAATCAACGATGAATTTACATTAGACTCGCACTAACTTCTTCGTCACATGGTAAATTGCACGTACAGATAAAGGATTTGTAAATATCTCGACATTGATGCTGAGAAAAACAACCGTCAGTCCTTCACATTTACACTAAATTTCCGCCCTAAATTTCTGTGATACAAAACTAAAACCAAAACGCGTATGCATTTATTTTTTAATTACAAAAGTCGTCGAATATCAGTCCAGTGTAACAACTGTGTGCGCTCAGCCATCTGTATTAACTAGTAGGCTATCGGAGGGATTTTCATGACCGGGGATGAGATCGCTGAGGAGAATCAGAGTGCAGCCATACTGGAGATGATGATGGAAGTTGTTGAGGCTTAATATCGTCCACTTTGGCTGTCGTGTATGGAGACTTTGCGTTTGCGTTCATCCTGCACAGCATATCAGAAGAAATTAATATGAATCTTATTTGTTAATGCTGGGTTTCTAGGTATCAATTAGAAAAAAACATTGAGAAGGAATTAAAATTTAATTCCAATTGTAAAGTAGATATGTTATGATAAATTTGTACTGATTTGTTCAATTTATAACGATTGTAAATTTTGAAATTTAAATTTATTATTAAAATAAAATATGGATTAATTATATTATTAAGATTTAGTCAATATTTTGAATCAATTAATGTATTTTATTTTAGGGACAAAGGTGACACATTAGTTCATTTTTATTATGAGAATAAATAACATTAGTTAATTTAAAACATCTCCTAAATCTTGATAATATAATTAATCCAAAAAACATTACTATTTATAATATAAATTATTTTTTAAAATTTTAATTAAAAAAATTAATCAATATACTCAAACTAATTTTTTTTTTTTTTATAAAAAACCTAACATAAACCACTATGAAAATTTTCCTGTCCTAATCACTTTAAGAACAAAACCATGAAATTTGCATAGTTCCAACGTGGCCTTATCTTTCTGAACAATCTACACAAACTCATAATAATGTATATATGGTGATAAAGTTTAGGAAAGCATTGTCCACCTCCATGCTCAGGTAGCTGCAATCCCATCAATCTCAACACTTTTCTTCACAATTATTATCACATTGTAAAATGTGGTATATTTTATATACTGTTTGTTGTTGTTGTGGTTAACACTATTTATTTTTCTATCCCGTATTAAATGCAATATTTTTCTGTTTTGCTATCCTGTATTAAATGCAATATTTTTCTTAATAATTATCACAAAATTTTAGATATAAAATGTTATATATTTTATATAATGTTTTTTGGTTATAGCTATCTCTCTTAATTTTTTTTACAATATTGAATGTAACATTTTCTCAAAAAAATTATTATAACATTTAGATGTTAAATATTATATATTTCATATAACATTATTGTTAGAGATTTTTGGAATAACATTGTGTAATATGTGTGATTAGTCTAACGTTTTTTTATGGTGATTCCATTTATTTATCATTAGGGACCAAAGAGCAGCTTGTGTCTTTTTGGTCCCTAATGATGGATGGAGCCACCATCTGAAAAGTTGAACAGATCACACATATTACACAGTGCTATTCTGGAAATTTCTCACAATATGAATAACTGTGAAAATCTCCAATCATTTATAACATTTATTTGTTATAACTAACACTATCCACCTTTTTACCCAATAATAAATACTATTATACCCAATAATAAATACTATTATAAATGATGTATCGAACATCTAATAATAATAACAATTTCTTATTTAAATTCGATGGTTTATAGACCACCCACTGGTGGATGTAATATCCCAACTGATATATCCTACCTTGCAAACTCGCTATGTTGGAAACTGGAGAATGCTCGCCTAAGGTTTGCTAGAGTGAACAAGGGTAATTATGACAAATATAAGAAAGAAGTTGAAATATGGTACCTGTCTTTGCGCTTCTCCAGAAAACGCTGCAGAGAATGTTTCCTCGCTATTGGAAGGTCTGATGATGGTGCCCAAAGGACATGATATAAAATCAGTATTACATACAAGGGGACTGATATAAATAATTTGTATGTAATACTATGTATTAACGAATCTTTTGAAATTGAAATATACAACATAGACCCAATTGAAAAAAAAGTTCTCACCCCACATAAATAAAGAACCTAAAAAATCTGAAAAAACTAATAATTTATTTTGCTCTACTGCATGGTTTTTTAAAATATTAATTTATTATTTTTCTATTTTATTTGTTGAATATCACTTTATTTATATTCAACTAAAAATTCTCTTAGCCTATTGTATACTGTTTAATATTTTTATTGTATGATTATTATTATTTTTTGTTTAATTTGAATTAATTTTGGTTTAGTTTGGTTTTAATTTATATCAAATTTGTTTAATTACTTAACTTAATTTTAACTGGGTGTTAAGACAGTTATTTTAAGTGTTTTAGTTTAATTTCACTAAATCTAATTTGGTGGAATTTCACTCTAGTCATTTATTACTGTGTTTTCAACATGTTTTCAACATAATCTTATTTAACTAATTGGTAATACTAAAAAAAAATTCCTCTACTTTATCATTTTATTCTCTTCCATTTTTATCACATTCTTTGTTTCAGTGGCAGTGAACTATCTGTTCCATTTGCGCGAGGGGTCTGTTATTTTTCCCTTTTGAACACAGTTTTCCTTTGAATAGAAGGTTTTGGGGAGAGGGAGGGGTATTCTCCTCGTTATATCTTGCTTTTGGCTGGTTTTTCTCTATCTTCGTTTGTATATGGGTTGCAGCAATGATGTTTCTAAGATGATGCTACTTCAAGGGCTATGGCGGTGCACCTCTCTTTGCGGCTCAGTATAGCAGGTTAGTTATTCCATCCAAGAATTTCTTATTTACTGTTTTGAGATGATACACTCTGGTATGGTGTGAATAAAGCTTTTGGTATGGGATGGAATGTTTAAATTCTTCTGATATGACTTTATCTTCTTTCTTATGCTATATGAACTTATCATCCTGAATTATAGCTTATTGGTCTCTTCAGTTTACATCTCTGGATGTTAGGTTGGTCTTTTCTGTATGTTGGTCGATTACATAGCTAGCTCTTTTTTCTGGTCATTGTTATATAGATGGTTTTGGGCTCCAATCTTGAACTTTAAGAATTTCGTAGTTCTGTCTAAACCTTGTTCTGAGTTTAGGGTCAAGATAGGGCCTTGGTGGTGTAGTTGTCGACATTGTTTTTGCTGCTGTATTATTTTCTCAGACTCGTCATAGTTTCTCTGAGGCGGTTCATTGTCCCTCTCACTATTCTTGGGACATATCCCTCTTGGGATTGGTTCTTCAAATTTTGAATTTTCTGGAGAACTCTCACCTAACATAGTACAGGTGGAGTAATTCTTTTCATCAATGATTACCGTCATTTGGCTTTCCCGAAGATCCTCTTTCTGACGATGAGTCTCTTCCATTTATGATGGATGTCAGGCCGGAACCAACCTTTTAGTTTTTCCGCATATTGGTCAAGGCATAACACGCATTTTATGACATTCTCTATCCATTTCCGTAAGCAGCCATTCCTGATATATCCTCTTGGGATTTCTTTATATTCTTCGGGATTGGGTTCTCTGTTTCCGTAGGATTTTTGGCTTGTCCTTATTAACCCTCGTAATCTCTTATATCCTTTTTAAATTTTCTGTCATCCTCAGTATTCTAGTTGTTTCCCGCTTTGTTCATGGATGAGCTTTCCGACGCATCTTTTGCTTCGGCCATGGTACGGGCAACCATGGATGCTGAGAAAAATGGTGGTAGGTCTTCATCGAAAGTCCCCTGGAAATCTACGTTGTCTGACCATCTTTTTCCCCACACATCCTTTCCCAATCCTGACTATCAGAATGATGATTTTGGCTACCCGTCACATTATGCAAATCAGCGTCCTGCAAAACAACGTCCTGCCAAAACATCTGCCCCTCCTCCTGCTATGCATTTGGATAGTTCATTTTTATTGGACAGGATTGTTAGTCTTCAGAAACGTGCATTGGTTGGCCGTTGGCACTTTCCATCTATGGAGGATGGTCAGTTCCGGATCTGGACTGGGAATAAATGGAACACTTTACTGGGCTATATCCCGACTATTGTTAGATTAATGAACAACTGGTACAACTTCCATTTTTTATCAGAGCATGATCTAGAGAAGATATTCTCCATTCCCTGGGTCCACGATAAAAGTTTTCTTGCATTACATAAATGGTACATAGGTTTTAACCCTTTAAGATCTACGCCTCAAAAAAACTACATTTGAGTGAAGCTGCCAGGCCTTCCCATAGAGTTATGGACCAAAGAAATTCTTGCTATGATTGGGAACGCCATAGGTAAATTTATCTATGTAGATCCAAAATGTCTTGGAGCTAAAGATAAACACGTGGCCTGGATATTAATTGATATTGAATATAGGGGGGGCTTTCCCGATCACATAGAATTATTCTTGGATTGTCTTGCTATACATCAACGCCTTGACTACTGGGGGGTTCCTTTTAGATGTGCCATTTTCCAGAAAATTGGGCATCTAAAGGTTACATGTCCTCGTCATCAGGTTGGCAGAAAAAAATGTAAGTAGCATAACAGACTATCATCTGGGTCCAAATCTGGTCTTAATAATTCTGTACCCGTTGGTGACTTGGAGACTGACACAATTCCCCATGTGAACCTGTTTCATCCTTTGACTTCTCGTGATATATCTCTGCAGAAATCATCTTGTAGTCCTATCAGAAAGTCTAAGTCTTTGGAAAACATTAGACAGGATCTCAATTCGCCTGTGGAGATCATTCATTCCTCTCCTCATAATACTTTATTCCCTAAATCATTATATGTCTCCCCATCTGATAAGAGAGCTCATTTCTTGGTGGTTCCCTCCCCTCCTGAACCTGAACCTGATTGTGCGATTCCCCCTCCTCCCTCTGTGCCACATCCTTCTGCGGTGCTAGCCCCGACTCCCAATATCACTTATATATCATCCTCTCCTCAGTCACCCGAACATCACTCTGGCGTGCCGTATAAGCAGTCCTCTCCTAACCCCTTTCCATCATCCTCCGCTATTCCATTTTTGGGGGCTATCGACAAAGGCAAGGCGCCAACATCATCCATCACCCCTCATAATTCCCTAGTTTCCTCTCCGCATAATTCATTTGATGAGGATTTGGATCTCCTGTTGAAACAAGATTCTCTTAACCTTTGGCCCTTGTCAATCTCTAAACCACATCATCCATCTTTACCACAAATTAGTCCAAATTCCGCTGCAAATATCACTGTTAGAAGGACTCAGAACAGGGGCAGCAGGCACTTCAGGGGTAGAAAGAGTAGAATTGATATGCATATTCGGGAACTTTCTTTGGTCAATGTCCCCATTGTTGACCTTGCTGGTAACGGGCCGCTTAGAGCAAGTAAGCCTGGTGAATGTTCCAAATGACGAGTATAATTTCTATGAACATAAGGGGCCTTGGTGCAGGTCCAAAATATTTAGCACTTAAAGATCTTTTCACATCAACAAACTCCAAGATCATCCTTATTCAGGAAACCATGCATGGTGGTCAGGATTCAATATCATATTTTCGATGAATGTTTCCCACCTAGCATATTGTTGCTACAGATTCATTTGGTCTCTCTGGTGGGTTGGCTATTTTATGGGATCCACTTTGGATCACAGCTTTGGCCTTCAGCTGCTTTGCAGGTATTCTTCTCCTGGCAAAAATCAGAGGATTCAATGGGCTTTTTCATATCCTCAATATATATGCTCCGTATAAAGATCGGTTACCATTTTGGGACCAATTCATTTCTTCTGAGTTTTTTGATATCGATTCTTTGATCATTAGGGGAGATTTCAATTGTACTTTGAGCTCAGATGAGGTTTGGGGGAATGGTAGAAAGAAGGATCATGTGGGTTACCAGCTTAGAGATGCCATTTTGTCTCATAATTTTGTGGATGTTCTTCCTCACAAAAATGGGCCTACATGGGACAATGGGAGATTAAATGAGGCATTTCTAGCTAAGAGATTAGACCATTTTATCATACACGAAAGTTTGATTGGACGTTTGGGATTTCCTCATGTTTCAAACATCCCCAGTTTCATATCAGATCATCACCCTATATCAATTAAATGGAATATGGGGGGCTATAGACAGGGATATCCATTTAAATTTAATAGGGTCTGGTTGGAGGATGAACAATTTAATTTGATTGTTAAAGATTTTTGGACATCTCACTCACTTGCTGATTCTTTCAGGAAGACAGAATCATTTATCGCCCATTTGAAAGGCCTGAGATCTTGTGTTAAACATTGGCAACGGAATAGGGTGATATCCAACAGGAAAGAACTCAAGAAGATTAACGAGGAATTGGGAGTTATTTCTGATCAGCTTATTTCACTAAATTTTTCTACTGACTTGCGGGCTAAGATTAGGGACCTTGAGAAAAAAAAGCAACACCTGTTGGCTATTGAAGAGGCTACTTGGTGGCTCAAGAGCCGTGCCATTTGGCTTGCTGAAGGGGATAGAAATACTAAATTTTTTCATAGACACGCGAACAAAAGGAGAGATATCAATTCCATATGGGAGATTCAAAATGTGAAAGGTGACTTAGTTTTCTCTCAGGAAGACATATCTAAAGAAGCTGTTAAATATTTTCAAAGGGCTTATAGTAGTAATGGGGGATGTGAATTTCCAGATATATTATGGGGCATTGACCCATATCCCACTATGTTTAATATGGAGCAGAATGATCTTCTCTTTGCCCTGGTCATTGAGGAGGAACTCTTGTTTATTATGAAATCTTTCCAAAAAGATAAAAGCCCAGGTCCTGACGGTTGGACCATTGATTTTTTCATCCACTTCTTCGATATTATGAAATCAGATCTATTAAATATGGTGGAGGAATCCAGGACTATGGGCTCTATTCCTCATTTGATTACATCTACATATATCGCCTTAATTCCTAAAAAGAAGCCAACACTCTCTTTCAGGGATTATAGACCCATCTCACTTTGTAATACCATATACAAGATAATTTCTAAAATCATTGCAGTTCGGATGAAGGAAATGCTCTTTGTGCACATTTCTCCTGACCAACATGGCTTTCTGAAGGATAGGAACATTATTGAAGCTATAGCCATCACTCAGGAGGGTCTACACACTATGCACATGTGGAAAATGGAGGCTGCCTTTTTAAAAATTGATCTCAAGAAAGCATACGATTGCATAGACTGGGGCTTCCTCAGATGCCTTCTCATCAAAATTGGCATTAATATTAACTGTTTGAATTGGATCATGGCTTGTGTTATTGATGTAAAATTTGTTGTTCTAGTGAATGGTATCCCTACATGTTTTTTTCAGGCAGCCAGGGGTCTTTGGCATGGATGTTCATTGTCCCCACTTCTTTTTATTTTAGTTATGGATTCACTCAGTCTTCATATTAGGAGGGCAATCAGTGATAAGGTTTATAAGCCGATGGTAATCTGCAGGAACTTCTCTTTCTCACATAATTTATTTGTAGATGACATCTTATTGGTGGCCATGTTATGTAGAGTTACTTGGGACTGTCTACACACTATCATGATGAAATTTCAGAAAGCTACAGGTCTTTGTATCAATGAGGATAAGTCATCTTTTTACATGAAGGATATAAACTCTGAAATGGCTATGTATCTCTCCAATCTTTTTCATATTCAGGTATCTCCCCTACATGCGGGTATGAAATACCTTGGCTTTCATCTCAAGCCTGTCGGCTACTCCCCAACAGATTGGACTTGGATGCATGAAAGATTCATCAAGCGTATTGAGGGTTGGGAATACAAATGCCTCTCTCTGGCAGGCAGATTCATTTTATCTCAATCGGTCCTGGTTCAGTTATTAGTTTATTGGGCGCATCTCTTTTATATCCCTGCTAAAATCATCCAGAAACTGAATCGGAGTATGGCCAATTTCATTTGGGGTGCTAACAGACAACATAGGAAATTTCATTTGTCTAAGATTATAAACCTTGCTCGGCCAAAGGCCCTTGGGGGGTGGGGCATTATGAATATTAGTCTATTCAATTATGCTCTTCTTTGCAAATCACTATGGAAAGCTATTTTCGGATCCTGCACTTGGAGTAACATTATCAAGGCCAAGTATCTGCATAACAGAGATATTCTTATTTGGTATAGACTGGGTTCTTTTGGTCCCCCTAAAGGCTCTGCCATCTGGCGTAGTCTTCATAAGATAGAAGGCTTTTTTCTTAAGAATTTGGCATGGAATCTTCACTCAGGCAGGAAGATATTAATTGGTATAGATCCATTGGTGGGTGAGCATCCGGATTTTGACTTTCCACAGTAGCTGCTTCATCATCTTCAGAATAAGGGTATCTTTTATTGGGATCAGGTTATTGAAAAATGGGTGGGCTCTATTCCCATTTGGAAATCGGCAGAATTGATTGGTCTTTATGGTACTCTGTCTTCTCATTGGAACAAGATAATATCATATATGCATCATAGGGGTTTCTCCAAATCAGTGGAGGATGATTGTCTTATATGGAATGGCCCAAAAAGCAGATCAGTTGTTTGTGTCAAAATGGCATACCTCATGCTACAAATGGAGTCCTCTTTTCAACTAGACAATATTTTCCCTTCTGTTTTCTGGAAAGCTTGTTGCCCTACAAAAGTGATTATATTTTCTTGGTTGGTTTTTAATAATAAGAATTTAACGTGGGACAATTTGCAAAAAAGAAATTGGCAAGGGCCAGCTATTTGTCCATTATGCAAAGCTAATGAGGAAACAAACTATCATTTATTTTTGACCTGTCCAATTGCTATTGAGATTTGGGAAACAATGGCTGATCTTTTTGGTTTGAATAGGATAACATTCTCATCTATAAGAGAGGCATTTCAGTGGTGGAGCAAATTGAGACAGGGAGGGAGGCCTATTCCCCTGATCACAATTTGGTACATTTGGAAATGCAGAAATCAGGCCCTATTTCAAGATAGGAAGGTGATTATCGCTCATATTATAGACTCTGTAATAACTCTTCTTCATTCTTGTAAGAATCCACATATCCTCCATTCTTCAAAGGAATGGTGGCCAGGGATCAAACAACAAGGTTGGAGTTATGGCATTAGCTAGCCTCCTTTACTTTTGTGACTTCCTTGGTATACTTGGACTGCATATTTTTGGTGATTCCAAACTGATTATTGAACATGTGAAATCTGTTCATCACATTGAGAACATCAATCTCTTGGGATGGTTGGATAGAATTTCATCTATTTGGCATGCACACCAGGATTACTCCATACAACATATTGGAAGGTCTTACAATTTGGAAGCTGATGCTCTATCAAAAGCGGGTCTCTCCACTACAAATCAATCCTGGCAGGTATTTATCACTGTGGGAGAAATTCAGCAAGAAATCGTAGAGTTTCGTCTGCCTGGTATATAGCTTACAGTTTTTCTTCTTACAATTCTGGTACGTTTTGAATGCACCTTTTTGGCTCTATTAATATGATCCACTATATTGGTAGGTAGATGATCCTGTAAATATATTTTCCATAAGTTTTCCATCCTTTTACTATCATCTTCTTTGTATCTGATGTTTTTATGCAGACATCTTCAAATTTTTGTAATATATTGAGACTGTACTTGGTCTTATTCTGTCCTAATGAGGACTTATTATCTCATTGGCATACTACAGGAATATATAAGTCTTATCATCAGTTCTTCATTATATATGTTCTTCCATGTACTATTTGCCACATGATCTATATTTTCATCTCATATGAATATAATGCAGCTTTTCTTCTTACTGAGAAAAAAAAGACAGTAAACTATATGTCACTATTACAGGATTTCTAATCCTGATGTAGATATTCTACTTGGGTACCTAAAAACTTCATACAGGAGACTGGATTGACCTCAAATTAATGGCGCAAAAAAATTGCATTCCTTAATCGTACCTGTGTTCACCTTACGAATTGAAGGTTGCGGGTGGCTCTCGGATCCCTCGGGTGACTTCGTCAGAGGAAATGATATTTTCTGTTCAGTCAACGATCCGCAGCCGTTCTGGAGTTTACTATGTGGATAACTGGAATTATTTCCACTGCTGGCAATTAACATTAAGGCTTGGGCCTGTGCAGGCATACAGATACCATCAAACTTCAAACCAAGTCCCGGCAATATAATAAAGTCTTTTTCTACCACACAACCGTTTGAATTTCAATATCCATACCTTATCTGGAGGAATATCGTCATATACGCTCACCGATCCACCGTAGAAAATGGTCAATTGTGCACGGGATTGCTTTCCTTGAACCATGGAAGCAGCAGGCCTGCATTCCAAATTAAACAAAAATACCATTAACCTCACATACCAAGTTGATCAACATGGTCACAAGAAGCAGCGGAAAATGAAAACACAACTATTTCAGGGGTGTTTAAGTTTGATGGAGCTTCGCATAATTTTGGTGATAATAATATGTAATCTATGGGTAGATAGTTTTTCCCTTTACTATTGTTTTGTAAAATTTTGGTAATAATAGTATACCATTAATGAGTAAATAGTTTTGCCAAATAATTCTGCCATTGGGACATCCTAAACTCAATCTAGCTCAAAAAAAAAACACAAAACAAAACAAATTTTTTTCTACCCATTACAATTCCGCACCTAAAACTTTTCTTTAACTCAGAACAACCATCATGATCATCATCTGACGACCACTTGTGCTCCATTCTCCCCATGACAGCTATTGGGGATCCAAAACCAGACTGGTTAGGCAATAAATTAATGGAATCAGAACCCCTCCCAACAGAGGAGAGATCCAGCAGAGGAACAAACTCTCCAACTACCCGCTTAGCACCTCCATTAACACTCCTCATACAAGAAGGTAAACCCTTTTCCTCACCTCCATTAACACTCCTAATACAAGAAGGTAAACCCTTTTCCTCATTGTAGTGCTCTTCAAACGCCATGCCAAGTCTTAATTCGGTACTGAAGTTCCCCTTCTCACAAGAATAATTCCTGAACAAACCTAGAGCTTCAGAACTCACAGAATTTGTATTCTTATTCTTATTAATTTCATGGTTATAATTGGTCTCTCCAACATAGTTCTTCGATTTTCCTTCTTGAATCCTCTCTGAGTTGCATCCATTCTCCATTACATCAGCCATTTCCTTCTTCTTCTGGTTCTCACTAACAACGAAATCCATGCCTTAGTCAAATATACCCCAATCTTCTAAAGGTTTTTGGTGGAATCTACGCCTCACAATTAAAGAAAGACTTTGCTATTATCTTTACTTCGCATTTACGCTAGCTTCGGCTAAAATCCAGCAAAAGTCTTCAGGAAATGTTATTATTAGAGCATGTGTTGAACAATACAATGACTGGATAGCACGCAAGGCTGGCCACGGTCTGCGGCAGCTTCGGTCAACTAGGTCCCACGTACCCAGAGACTTGTTCGTATCTGAACAGTGGAATTCAGTTGTAAATTTTTTGGATCTGTCTGGAGTTAAGTGATACGGAGAGTTTTAATCAATCTTTTTTGTGTTTGGAATTCGGTAACATTGATCAAATTTTTAGGTTTGTAGTCAAGTGTTAGAAAGTTTTGCCTTATATGGCCTTTTTGTTTCTTTGGTCCTTATATAGCATTTTTGTTTCTTTGGTTCGTTTTATATATAGTTTTTTTTTTTGTGTTAAAATTTCTTGTGGCATCATTTATATAGGTCTTATCGCTAATTCCAGTCTCTGGAGTTTTGGTGTTTGGAATCCATTTGCAGTGGTCCTACCTTGTTGTTCTTTTTTATTTATTTTATAAATCAATGATAAATGATACATACATAATCTGCAAAATTTAATTGTTTTTAGTGTTTTTTAAGATGAGGAATCTATTTATGCACTTTGAACAATTAAAATATACTCTCTAATCATGAGATGTTTTTAAGAATGTTATAGATTGTATATTTTTGTTGTTTAAATGTGTTTTTGAATGTATAAATAAATTTAGTCTTTTCAACAATCATCAAGACACTTGATATTTGACATCTACAAATTACAATGGTAAAACTTGTCATTCCAAGAAATCTGGACTGATCTGCTATTATAATTTACAGTCTTACCAAAAATTCTATAACTGAATTTAAGAGAAAAAACACAAAACCTTCTAACAATTCTATTAAGTGTAGTCTAACTAATACAGGAAATAGTCTTTCTTTGAGTATTTTTTTCCAATTAATTTGAACCAAAATTCGTCAAATATTTTTTTTTCAATTGACTTTAAGTTGTTTAATTTACGTCAGCATATATCTATCTTAAATAAATATCTAATATGAACCCAGGGGATCCAATTCCTTCACTTGAAAATTTTTTTATGAGCACGCATTATTTAAATGTTTTGTGTAGTTATTTAAATTTATTTTTTTGTTGACATGAGCAAAATTTCAACTATGATGAAGGACAGACAAAATTACACATCATATTGGACTGTAGAATGAGCTTCTGGACTCAATAATTCTAATTTCCAAAAAAATTTCACGATACTAAATCCATTTACATGCTCAAAAATATATTTTAAACAATAACAAATCACAATCTCAATTTAAATTATATAGCTAAATTTTAATAAAAAAAACATTCCTCCATTTTAATTTTGTAATTAGATAGCCTCAATTCATTACAATTTAAAAAAAAAAATGACATCAAAATTTCATATTCCAATTTAAAAAAAAAAATTAACAATTTCCTTTAAAAATTTCTGCTAAGTTTAACGACCCGCTAAGTTTAGATCAAACCAGTCCTTTCTTTTTGCTCTGGACATCCTACCTAATCTTGACTTTGACTACCAAGGGTATGCAAAAACCGCGTAGATATTAAAGGAAATTAACCTAGATTAATACTAAACCATATTTACAGCACCTAATTTTTGTAAGAAAGTTAATCTACTTGCGCGTTTATGCTTTTGATTTTACTGAATTTTTGACTTATTATCACTTTGCCTGAGACATCGCTTTCAAAACTCACTGTCCGCTCTTGTTGAGGTTTTCAAAACACATGCTCATTGGTAACATGCACAAATAAGTAAAGGTCAGGTTATACTTGTTGGGGATTTTTTTGGTAAAATTCCAAAAACAAAAAAAATAAACAAACAGAGGCAATGCTCTGTTTCCTTCTCTCCTCAAGATCCTTTGCACATGGAAGCTTTAAAAAAAATTTCTTGAGAACAGAGTATTACATACCCAGAAAAAGATTTCTATTCATTAAAACAAAATGCCTGATACATATTCATCCTCTTTGCTGAGAGAGATTCACCAAAAACAACATTCAGCCAACAAAATATTTACTCTGTCTCCTCCTGAGAATTTACACTGATGGTAAAAATTCTCATTTTCTTTTACTGTTGTAAAACCCTTTTACATTTACTACTGTAAAATAAATTTTTTTACATGTGCAGCGAATCTTACATTACATTCACAAAGAAAAATTTTCATGCTTCCTCCTCGTTTTCTCTATTGGCACTGCTGTGCATTCATATCTTTTCTTACCACACGAAATCAACACATAAAAATTTATCTGCTGCTCCCTTGTTCTTTCGCTGCCAGGAGCTTCCGGTTCATCGCATGTGCAAAATACAACAACAATACAGAGCACGTATGCTGAAAAACATAACTTACATAGTACACATATGCCATACAGAGATTACGTAACATGCATATGCGCCATACCTCCGATATAAAAAACATTAAAATTTAAATTTTCACCAATCTATTATCTATCACAATAACTATGAAATAAATACTATTACAAATTTGATTTTACTCCACGCAAGTATTTAATGTTGGCTCGTATGCAGGTTTGAAACAATCAACAGCGGAGAACGATGAAGCGGATCAGACGGTGGTGGAGGATTTCGGGAGGCATTTTTATGCTGAACTTTAGGCTCCGAAATGTCAGTTCTGCTGACGTAACAGAGGACCACGTGGCTGAGGATAATTGGATCGGGCTCGATTATACGGAAACTGCTTACTGATCGAAAGCGGTCCGATATGCTCTGGTGGTTTTGCTGAAGCGGTTTTGGCAAATTAAATGCTGCACGTTTATTTCCTTAATGCTGCTGCATGGGTCCACTGATGTGCGGTTGAAATTACATTTTCAACACTCCCCTTTAATTTCAACTGCTGGGCATTCGGTCATACCCAGACACTTCCTCAAAAATTCAAAGCTTTTCTGATCCAATAGCTTTGTCAAAATGTCTGCTATCTGTTCTTGAGTCCTGCAATGTTCTAGGACAATTTCTCCATTGTTCACCAATTCTCTGATGTAGTGAAACCTTGTATCAATGTGTTTCGTTCTCTTATGAAACACTGAATTCTTTGACAATGCAATAGCTGAGCTATTGTCACAAAAAATCACCGTCGCTTTTGCCTGCTCTTGGCCTAAGCTCCTCAAAATTCTTCTCATCCAAACTGCTTGACATACTGCTGCTGTAGCTGCCACATATTCAGCCTCTGCTGTAGACAATGCTACAATGGACTGCTTCTTAGAAGCCCATGAAATGGCTCCTGAACCCATATGAAAAACATAACCGGAAGTGCTTTTCCGATCATCTACACTTCCAGCCCAATCACTATCAGTGTATCCAATTAAATTTGAACATTCTGAAGTAGTATATAAAATTCCAAACCTTTTGGTACCTTTGACATACCTCAGAATTCTTTTTGCTGCCTGCCAATGTGCCTCCTTTGGCCTCTCCATGAATCTAGAAATTAAACTAATAGCAAACATAATGTCAGGCCTAGTAGCTGTTAAATACATAAGGCTGCCAACAATACTCTTGTACAAACTAGGATCAAAATCCTTGTTGCTGTCCTCTCTGCTGAGTTTTAATCCCATTACTGTGGGAGTGATCGCTGCTTTGCATTCTTGCATGTTAAATCTGCCCAACACTTGATTTACATATTTAGCTTGTGAGATAAAAATTCCTTTTTCATTTTGATCTACTTCTATGCCTAAGAAGTATCTCAAGAAACCCATGTCAGTCATTTCAAATTCCTCTTTCATGACTGATTTAAAATTCTCAATGAGCTGATCATCATTACTTGTGAAAATAACATCATCAACATATAAGACAACAATTAAAATTTTACCATCTTTTTCTTTGATGTAAACGGTGGGTTCTCCTTCACACTTGTCAAATTCATTATCCAATAGATAGGAATCTATCCTGCTGTACCATGCTCTTGGCGCTTGCTTCAGCCCATAAAGAGATTTCTTCAATTTGTACACTTTGTGCTCTTCACCTTTCTTCTCATAGCCTAGAGGCTGTTCAACATAAACCTCTTCCTTTAACACTCCATTTAGGAATGCTGACTCCACGTCCATTTGGTAGACTTTCTATTTGTTTTGTGCTGCTATGGACAGCACTGCTCTCACGGTTTCCATTCTTGCAACCGGTGCGAAAGTCTCCTCATAATCTCTCCCATATTGCTGCTTGTACCTTTTGACAACCAGCCTTGCCTTGTGCCTTTCTATCTTGCCTTCAGCATTTCTCTTGGTCTTGTAAACCCATTTGACTCCAATGACTTCTTTACCTTTTGGTAGCTCAACCAAATCCCATGTTTTGTTTTTCTCTACGGCATTCATCTCCTCATCCATAGCTTCTATCAATTTCTTATCTTTAATTGCATTTTCGAAATGAATAGGATTATCAACATGACAATACAAGGCAAATAAGGAATTCATTCCTTCATCATAAATGTCACTTAGATTTCTAAACTTCTTACCTCTTTCATTTGGTGTGCAAGTGCTTGAAGATGCACTTGAATTTCCTCCTTGTGATGTGCTTGGAGAAGCACTTTCATTTATCCTCAATGGTGTGCCTTGCTGTCCTTGTGTTGGCGCTGCTGTTTGGGGATGCATTTCAGCCATCTCCTCTTCATCTTCATCATGAGACAAACCGTTTTTAACATTCACTGTTTTCTCTATGCTTCCATCCCAAGCTTCCTCCTCAATGAATTGAACATCTCTGCTGACAAAAAACTTCTTGGTAGATGGGATATACAACCTGTAAGCTTTGGATTCCTCATTGTATCCAATGAAGATACATTTCTCCCCTTTGCTGTCCAACTCCCTCCTTAGCTGATCTGGAATGTGTGCATAGGCCGCACATCTAAAAATTTTCAAGTGGGTGACACCTTGCTTTCTCTCACTCCATGCTTTTTCCGGCACTTTGTTCAACACTGCTTTTGTAGGACACCTGTTCAAAATATACACTGCACAATTTACAGCTTCAGCCCAATAATCATTTGGCAAATGCTTTGCCTTCAGCATGCTCCTCGCCATATCCATGATGGTCCTATTCTTCCTTTCAGCGACTCCATTTTGCTGTGGGGTGTACCTAGCTGTAAACTGTTTGTGAATTCCATTTTCTCTACAAAATCGTAGGAATTCCTTGGAGATATACTCACCTCCTCTGTCAGTTCTCAAAACTTTTATATGCAGCCCGCTTTGATTCTCCACAAGTGCTTTGAAATTTCGGAATTTTTCAAACACTTCACTTTTGTTTTTAAGAAAATATACCCAAGTTTTTCTTGTACAGTCATCAATGAATGTTAGGAAATATTCGCTGCCTGCTAATGATGGAGCTTGCGTCGGTCCACATAAATCTGAGTGGATGATCTCTAAGGGTGCCTTTGCCCTTATGCTCTTACCTGATGGAAAAATTTCTCTATGTTGTTTCCCCAAAATGCAACCTTCACAAAGGCTGTCCGGTTTCTCTATCAATGGTAATCCTCTTACCATTCCTTTTCTGCTTAACAAGTTTAGACCTCCAAAATTGAGATGTCCAAATCTCAAGTGCCACAACCAATTTTCATCCTTTGGCACGCTTTGGAAAGCCTCTTGGGTGACTGCGACAATTTCTCCTTTGTTTTTCAAATCTGCCCTTATTCTAAGAGGGAACATCCTGTTCCTTGTCATCTTCACTTCAGCATTGCATCGTTTGCTGGGTGCTATATCCATGATGGTGCATACATCATTTTCAAAGAAAACATTGTAACCCTTTTGAAAAAGCTGTCCAATACTCAATAGGTTACATCTCATTCCAGGGACATAGTAGACATCTGCTATGGTTTTCTTTTCTCCTTGCTTTGTAAATATTTTTACCTCTCCTTTTCCCATAACAGAAATTTTGCTATCAGTTCCTAGTGTGACTTCTGATTTCACATTTTTATCTAGGGCAGAAAACAAGGCTATGTTTCCTGTCATATGGTTGCTGCAACCTGAGTCTAAAAACCATATGTCCTCACTGTTTGTTTCAGCCATGTTACAAGCTAACAACACATTATCTTGGCTGATGTTTTCTCTAGTGACATTTGCATTTTGTCTATTACTCATATCATGCTGCTTCTTCCTACATTCACTGGCATAATGCCCATATTTTTTACAATAATAGCATTGGACATTGGATTTTTCATACCTTTGTCCTTGAGCATGATGTTTTCCTCTTTGTTGGCTGCTGCCTTGACCTTGGTTCTAATTTGGATTGCTGCCTCTTCCTTGAGAATTTGCTGGGCTGTTCCTTCCACCTCTGTTTTGGCTTCTGCCTCTTCCTCTCTTGTTTCCTCTACCTTGACCTCTTCCTCTTCCAAAAGACATCTGGGTCTTAAAGGCTTGCTCTAGAGATGAGTTTTCATTTCTACTCAACCTCTGCTCATGTGTTATCAGTGATGCATGAAGCTCATCAACTGAAAAGTTTGAGAGATACTTTCTCTCTTCTATGGTGGTGACAATCACATCAAACTTTGAGGGTAGGACCCTCAACAGTTTCTCCACAATCCTCCTTTCTTCAAGGGTTTCTCCATGAGTCCTTATCTGTGTGACCAGACCAATTACATGTGTGAAAAATGAGTCAATGGTGTTTGACTCCTTCATGCTCGGATTTTCAAAATCTCTCCTCAGCAACTGTAGTTTTGCTGTCTTTACTTTCTCCATGCCTTGATAGGCTGTTTTGAGGGTTTTCCATGCTTCATTGGATGTCTTAGCTACTGCTATCCTTGGAAACACATTCTGGTCCACTGCTTGATACAACAATACAATGGCTTTTGCATCCTTCTTCCTATTGCTCTTCAGCAGATCTCTCTCTGCCTCAGTTAAGTTGTTAAATTGAATTTCATCTTCTGGTTCTTCAAACCCATATTCAACTAATTCCCATAAATCTTGAGAGATAAACAGGGCTTTCATGGTTATGGCCCAATAGTCATAGTTTTTCCCATTAAACTGTGGGAGCTGGGTATTAAACATACCCATACTAGTGCTGGTGCTAGCCATTCCTTGCATCCTCAACTATGCTTCAATTTCTTGACTGTGTATTTTAAAACACTGACTGTTTCAGCAGTAACAAAAAGAAAACTTTGAGGAATACCTGAATCTTTTGCCTGAAACTTCACTTTGCTGGAGAAGATTTACTGCTGCAACAAAAGACTCCTCCCTTCAGCTTCTTGAACACCTTCAAAGAGCCTAAGCCTGCTCTGATACCACTGTTGGGGATTTTTCTGGTAAAATCCCAAAAACAAAAAAAAACTAAACGCATAGAGGCAATGCTTTGTTTCCTTCTCTCCTCAGGATCCTTTGCACAGGGAAGCTTTAAATTTTTTTTTCTTGAGAACAGAGTATTACATACCCAGAAAAAGATTTCTATTCATTAAAACAAAATGCCTGATACATATTCATCCTCTTTGCTGAGAGGGATTCACCAAAAACAACATTCAGCCAACAAAATATTTACTCTGTCTCCTCCTGAGAATTTACACTGCTGGGAAAAATTCTCATTTTCTTTTACTGCTGTAAAACCCTTTTACATTTACTACTGTAAAATAAATTTTTACATGTGCAGTAAATCTTACATTACATTCACAAAAAAAAATTTTCATGCTTCCTCCTCGTTTTCTCTATTGGCACTGCTGTGCATTCATATCTTTTCTTACCACAGGAAATCAACACATAAAAATTTATCTGCTGCTCCCTTGTTCTTTCGCTGCCGCGAGCTTCCGGTTCATCGCATGTGCAAAATACAACAACAATACAGAGCACGTTTTCACTTGTTATGTTTCCATTACACAATGGTCAACGTACGCTGAAAAACATAACTTACATAGTACACATATGCCATACAAAAATTACGTAACATGCATATGCGCCCATACCTCCGATATAAAAAAACATTAAAATTTAAATTTTCACCAACCTATTACCTATCACAATAACTATGAAATAAATACTATTACGGCGGTCAAACAAATTTGATTTTACTCCACGCAAGTATTTAATGTTGGCTCGTATGCAGGTTTGAAACAATCAACGGCGGAGAACGATGAAGCGGATCGGACGGTGGTGGAGGATTTCGGGAGGCATTTTTATGCTGAACTTTAGGCTCCGAAATGTCAGTTCTGCTGACGTAACAGAGGACCACGTGGCTGAGGATAATTGGATCGGGCTCGATTATACGGAAACTGCTTACTGATCGAAAGCGGTTCGATATGCTCTGGTGGTTTTGTTGAAGCGGTTTTGGCAAATTAAATGCTGCACGTTTATTTCCTTAATGCTACTGCATGGGTCCACTGATGTGCGGTTGAAATTACATTTTCAACAATACTTAGTAATCAAATTTGAAGAGTTGGTCTTAATTTTATTTGGAAGGGCATATATTTATCTAACTTTTCAAAGTTGAAAAGTTAAAAAAAAAATTGTACTTCTCTTAACAAGTGTATATTAAATAAACCCTTCATAAAAAAAATTCCAAAATGAAATGGTGTCCTAAATCTTTAAAATTTAAAAAGTGGCTACATCAAAACACTATAAAATCTCAATAGAACTTAGTAAATAGGCAAACATTTTTCTCAAATTCTATTAAAAAGAAGGCAAACATATGTTTCTTCTATTCATTAGATGATCTTCAAAAGAATTTGAATTTAAATCATTGAAAATATAAATCTATTTGCACAATGGAAAAGGTTGTTTAAGTTTTCATTTGCTTCTAATTTATACTATCTATTTTGTTCAACTTGAAGCAGTTTAAAGCAAACCAAAGAAACAAATATATACCTTCAACAACCAAGGGAATTGAACTTTTCTCTTAACATTGCTCAGTCAAAGAACACTATCAATAGACTTTCATCTCCATTAAAAACTTCAAGCTCTATAGATTCAAAAATTTATGTAATTAATAGGAAAGTTTTCTATATCTAATAGGGAAATATTGTAATATGTAATACACATCTACAATGTTGTTGTTGTATGGCTTGGTTGGTCATTTTTCTTCTTCTTTGAAAATGGTTTTCAAATTTGGTCATTACAATGAATTCAATCTTGGTTGATGTCTTTTTCTAATAATGCGGTTTCTTTTTGTTGATGTTTTTTTTTCTAATAATGTGGTTTCTTTTCGTTAACAATGTCGTTTATTTTTTCTATGATTTCAAGGTCTCCTTAAAGACCCTTCATAGCAGCAACTACATGGACAGCCACACGCACTCCTTATTTCCTAGATGCTGAATGGAGAGAATGAAGCGGGAGACACAATAGTAGTTGTATTGATAGTTATTGGAATTGTATATCTTTTGGAAGACCAACAAAGGAAAAAGAAAATAAAGTTGTAACCTTGTAGGAAGATCAATCTTCGGTTGTATGGTTATTAATAGAGTCTTGGAGTTTCATTTTAACACTTGAGAGTTCTCCCTAGTTCAAAACTCTACATAATTTTATGGGAAGCACACTTTTATTTCTCAATTTTTTTTTTATACTATTAATTTGTATGTTTTCAAAAACTAGAGAGTTAATAAAGCAAAACAATTTTAAGATAAGAGAAGAAATACGGGGTTTCAAATAAAGCTTGATTTTATAAATGCTACGCTTAATAGTAAGCTTGATTACAGTAAGTTCAAATGGCAACAATGCTAGGCTTTTGTAAGCATTCTGGTTGTCAGTCACGAAATCATCTAAAACTAGAAAAGAGATGATAGTAATTATTTATGAGAGTATAAAAAGCGTTCGTGAATCACTAAGCGTAGTTACCACCATCTAATGGGGTAATTTCATGATTGAACAATCTTGTGTGAATGGTTGGTTGACAAGAAAGAATTTTTTATTTTGCAAATTAGGAAAGAAAATGAGGATATAACAGAAAATGTCTATGGTTATGATGTAAAAATGTAAATATTATCACTTTAATCTATTTTTAAGCTCAATAAAATTACATCTTTAACTAATCTATTTCATTTATTACTATAAAATGAAAATTTATTCATTTATTACTATAAAATAAGAATTTAAATTAATAAAGAGATTAGTCTGTATATATACCTATGTTCGCTTAAAAGAAACCCTAAGGAAAAACCCTATCGACCTTATTATACTATCTCAAGGTTTCCATGTTGAACATCAAACTTTCAAAGTAATGATGTACTCATGGAAAATGTGAGTAACCCTATCGGCCTTATTATACTATCTCAAGATCTTTATGTCGAACAACAAGGTAATGTCATGAATATTTCCTCATAAAGGTAGGATGGAAGATGTTTTCATAGCGGTAGGATGATCATTACTCGAAGATATTCGACATCCTCGAAGATGTTGGGTATTTCAACTGTGCATTGAATTGTGCCTTGAAGCATCTCAACAACTCTCCCCATTGAAGACCTCAATTCCATATCATATTGTACGTGTCACAATATAGTCTTTACCACTCTCTCTACTTCTTCCCAATCTATCGTTAAATCCACATCCTCTTCAAGCCTCGGTTCCAACATCTCTCTCAATCTGATCCTCATCTTCATTTGCTCCACTGCATGCACTGGGAATTGATAACCCATGCATTTTCCGACACCCTACATGATCATATGGTTCCTTAACATCACAATATCTATCCCACTCACAATCTCTAGCAAAATGATGTCGAAGTTGTAGACGTCTGCTAATGGGAAGATTTCTCATCCACTCTAGCATTAGATACCCTCTAGTGCCCCCGATATGGCATTAGATACCCTCTAGTGCCTTTGATCATGGAGAAGCAGAAAGTATGTTCTCTATCCACAACTTGGCCAGCCCGAAGTTTGGTACTTTAGGAATGATATTTTCGTCAAGGAGGATGTTTTCAGGTTTTATGTCATAGAGAAGAACCTAGTGTAGGCATTCCTCGTGCAACTACCCGATGCCTCTTGCCATGCCTAATGTATTAGGTAGATGGTAGTAGTTACTTACAAGATGAAAAAAAAAGTTTCGTGAATCACTAATCATAGTTATCACTAACTAATGTGGTAATCTCATAATTGAACAATCTTGTGTTAATGGTGGGTTGAGAAGAAAGAATAAAATTTTACAAATTAAGGAAGAAAAATGGAGATACCATAGAAAGTGTATGTGGTTATGATGTAAAAATGTGAATACTGTCACTTTAATCTATTTTTAAGTGTTGGACAAGTATGAAAAATATCGTTTCAAATGATGAACTACATACTTGTTGAAGGCCATTGATTGGGACCATGAAATCGCTTTCCTTTATCGATACTAGCTTCATAAGCTTCATAACTCCCCTTCCAATCCCCTGGAAAAACAAATATATGAAAAATTACGAAGTGAAATACTTCAATGGATTGATTTTTGAGAGTTGAGCAAAGCCAGATGTAATTACAAGCAAAAGTAAATATAAGGAGACACAAATCCACATCAAACCTTTGGGTTGAATGGAAGGATTAAGAGATTCTATTTGATACAGAGTGTAACCTCGATGGTTCTCATTCCGCAACAATTTCATCATTTCCTCCTCTGGAAGGGAAAAAATCCACCGACTTTGCTCAAAGACTTAGTCCAAAAAATCTTCATCGATGCCATGATGGACGATATAAAAAAAAACTAGAGTCCACACATGACTATATAAAGACCAATCAACCATTCCATACATAATAATTTTAATCGATTCTTCCTAAATCGATGAACTAAATGAAAAGTGAGGAAAATGAAAGTTGAAAATTAACACCGCGTTAAAAATGCCTTGCAAACTTGTGTTCCACTCGCCATAAGGTTGGGATTGGAAAGGTCAATGCACGCAAGATTCACAGTCTCAGAACAATCTACCTCAGTCATAGTGAATTCTTTGTCTTTTGTCATTTGTTTCTTCTTAATCTCCGATACCTTCAAAAGATGCCATTGGTTCACATATACCAATAGATAGCTACTTCTCCTCTACTATTACTGAATGCGAAAAGAAACCTATGTTCTCAATGAATGCGAACAGAAACCTCAGATCATGATTGCCAACTCTATAAGTGCCGCCATTATGACTGATGGTTTGGGAATGCATGAAAAACCTCCATTACGTCCCATTGCACTTTCTTTAGTGTTGTTGGAACCTCGTGCAGACTTTAGAGTGTTACATTAGTCCTAGAATTGGAATTTTCTAAAATGTCCTACGGACAGGCAGCCCTTCATAAGGCATTTTATAATATTATTTAAATTTAAAAAAAAACCTTGTAAAACTCAAAATTTAAATTTCTTTTGACTAATAAATTTCATTAAGCACTTCTCTGACGTGCTAGAGGGCTTCGGAAACGCTGTGATGTGTTCAAATTTAAACACTGGGACTCTGCCTACTACATGATTGTTTTGTAGTCTAATGAGAATGTGTCTTATTTGAGATTCCCACACGACTACAAAAACCAATTATTTTTAATTATTTTTACCTCTATTCACTTTTAAAAACTATATTGATTTTTTATAATTACGTTTTATTAATCTTTAATTTTGTTTTATATGAAATTAGTATGTGTTTTATAGAGATTGAAATAAGTAATAACGTACACTTTATTCACTTTTAAAAACTATATTGATTTTTAATAATTGCGTTTTATTAATATTTAAATTTGTTTTATATGAAAATAATATATGTTTTTATAGAGATAGAAATGACATAAATTTATAATTGAATTGATAAATCTTTTATGTACTATAAAATTTATTTTGTTTTACTTATTAGAAATTTTATATAAAGTATTTTTAATAATATTGAATAGATTTTTTGATATGATTTTTCTTGATTCATTATAATGTGTTTTTTGAATTTATGTTTTGACTAAATAAGTGTGACTCATTTTCAAGATATTTTTCAATTAACATCTTTGTAATAATATTATGTGTTTTTATAGCATATCTATATATTAGGTATTTATTTATTTTAATTTAGTAAAACATTATTAATATTTTTATATTTTTGTGGATTAAACATAAATAAACATAGATCTATTTTAATCTTGTATATATCAAATCTTCTATGTTTGCACTTAAAAGATTTAATCCCTCTTGTTACTTGATATATTGAAGGTTAAAATGGATCTAAGCTATCTCTTTGCACACACATACCATGTCTCAACTCCATCTTAATCTTGGAAGAAATTACACATCTCCTTCATTTGGAGCAACACACCAATATAAATGGTCGCAATATATATGGTCGTAATCGTTGTTGTCATCATATCTATATATATATATATAACACAATGCGTTCTTTGAGTTTATGTTTCAACCCAACAAGTGTGGCTCATCCTCAAGACACTTTCCTGGCTCCAAACTTCAAATCAAAAAATACATTATGATAGATATAGAAGAATCATATCGAAATTGTTCAAATCACAAAAGCCTTAACTTACATTTTTTTTGAATAAATATGTTAATTATAATACTAAATATAATATATTTGAGATCCTAACTATCTAATAACCCCAAGTAGAGTCACATTCACCTTAAAAATAGTATTTCTCAACCAACATCTTTGTAATATTATTAATATTATGTGTTTTTATAGAGTATTTAAATATTATGTATTTATTTATTTTACCTTAATAAAATATTATTAACATTTTCATATTCTTTATGGATTGAAGATAAATAAATATAAATCTATTTTAATCTTGTATGTATCAAATATAGAGAGACCAATACAAACCTCTTATAGATTGCAAAATTTGAAGAAAGGTTTGCACTTGAAAGATTTGATCTCTCTTGTTACTTGATATATCCAAGGTTAAGATGGATCTAAGCTAGCTCTTTACACACAAACAACATGTCTCAACTCCATCCTAAGCATGGAAGAAATTACACATCTCCTTTATTTTGAACAACACACCAATATATATGGTTGTTTGGTTGTCACCATTATATATATATATATATATATATATATATATATATATATATATATAACAATTGATAAAGTAATTGATTTTTCTCTCTTACCTTTTTTGAAGTGTTCAGAAGATGTCTAATTTTACTATATATTTCAATATCAATATCATATATATCTATATCCTTCCATGATAAGAGAGAAAAATCAATTACTTTATCAATTTTTTTTTGTTTTTGATTATAGAAGATATTGTTTTTTTATTTGGCGAATATAGTATATTTTTATTTTAGAAAGGATTCCCGTCAAATCCAAGTTGAGCATAGAAGAAACTGCACATCTCCCTCATATTTGACTATAAAATATACTTATAGACTCAATGAGCTTCTCTATGTTTGACCTAGGGAATTTTGATTATATGTTATAGAAAAAGGTCAAAATAACTTACTCTACCTTACCATTAAAAGCATATTCTCTTAACATTTATTCATTAATGATTAGTTGGGAAATCTGTAATGATTTTTAGCATAGAAGAAACTACACATCTCCCTCATATTTGACTATAAAATATACTTATAGACTCAATGAGCTTCTCTATGTTTGACCTAGGGAATTTTGATTATATGTTATAGATAAAGGTCAAAATAACATACTCTACCTTACCATTAAAAGTGTATTCTCTTAACATTTATTCATTAATGATCAGTTGGGCAATCTGTAATGATTTTTAGTAGGTTAATTTACTTGCCACAAGGTGTGAGACATCATATTAATGGTCAACTATTGGATTGAAAATCTACATGTTGAATTATTAAATGTTGGAGTATTTGTGATATATTATAAGAATAATTATTACCATGGATATGAAAGTTCCTTGTCAGTTTTTGGCCAAGGAATTCTATAAGGTAATTTCATTCCTTGATGATGTAATTCTTATTGATATCGATAATGATGAATATTCTATTGTCCATGATAAGTTCAAATAATTAAGTTTGTTAGTATATTTTATTGGTTGTATCTCACTTGAGCCTAGATTATAGAGGTTTATGTAGAGAAGGTTAGGAACTATAAGTTCCACATTATTACCTCTTATAACTCGACATAAACATTTTCTTATTCTCCTATAGGATGGAAGCCAACTACATCAATACCCTTGTTCATGTCCCTTGGATATGTCAAAACACCTTAGTGGTGTTTGTTGCATCAGAAGAAATTTTATTTGTTGAACGTATTGCACAATTGTCAAACCATATTTGGGTTAGATTTGTTAGTATCCTCATGAATCTTGGGAATTCCTATAACAAATTCATGTGAATATTGGGGGTTTCAATGTCATGGATTGAATAGGCTCCTTAGCCACATGCCACAACACCAAATTTATCTTATGGTTAACTCATAAAGTTTTTTCAAGGAATATGATCATACTCAGGTAGTGGGAAATGTTTGCAATAACCGATTAAATATTCCTAATAAGTATTTTAGGTGCTAAATTCTAGACCAACACATCAACAAATGTACAATTATGTTTAAATTCAATGCTCTTCATGTTAAGGATTTTATTGTACCTTAGAATTAGGACAATACCTTGACCGATGACAGGCATATCCTTGTGGTTAAGAAGTCATTTCAGTAACCCAACCTCACCCCAACATCTAAAGTTCATAGGGCCATGATATTAGAAATCTTTGGCCTTGACCTTCCAAACCAATGGTTACATGTAAAGAGCATGTTGGTTTTTCTCAACCTACTACCTCTTGAGTGGTGGTATTAGATGAGGGGTATCCTCCCTCTCTATGATATCGAAACATAGACCCAAATGCTAAAGAATATCTCAAGCATATTTTGTAGCTAAAATTAGTAATTATGTGTTTTCTTCTTAATGAAAAACACATTTGGGACTTTCAATTAGATGAATGATTAGTCATATATGGGCATTCAAGAAAATGGTTGAGCATGAAATTTTTCTCTCGGAATGTGTGAGATCTCATAGACTTATGTAAGAGAGATTTAGTTCAACATCTATGTAGTCTAATTTCCTCTCTAACTACTATGTGTTAGAATGAATTCAAAATCAATGGTTCTTTTTATTAAAGACCAGAAACTCTCTCTATTTGGAAGATCCCATTTCCAATTTAAATCATGAAGAGGTAAGTGGTAGTGCATAAAATTTGTATTGTTCCAAGTATTTCTTTATCGTAATTGATTCTAGCGTTGATCCCACATAGAGATTGTTTTGGGTTCTATTTCATTCATAAGGTAAAAACTAGGGCAATCCAATTTCTATGCATCACATGATTTTTTGTAAAGGGATATTGTTGCATTTAATTATGCAAGGAGCTATTGCTTCGTGATCTCATGCACAATTGAGATCACCAGAAAATAAAAGAGAATGGCTAAGACAATATAATATCAATCCCCAATCCAGATGGCCATGCATGCAACTTCGATGCAATTTCTAATGCTACAAAGTATGAGCAAGTACCTTGCCTCCTCGCAGGTTGGTGAAGGGTTTTGGGCCTGATGCATAATCCTTGTGCTCCAATCAAGCGATCAATTTCATCCACTCCCGATCCAAAGCCTTCACACAAACACAACCAAACAGAGACGATAAGTGATCTTTCACAAAAGATCGTCAGCTCAAAACATCTATAAATCACACATATAAATTACTGCAAGACTAATATAAGGGGAAGAACATAGATTTGTATTAACCATATAAATGGAAGTACATCAAATATATACATTCAAAAAATAAGATCATCTCCTTCAACTTGTAGTATGGTCTCTTCTCCCAAGACAACAAAGCTCTCATGCTATAGTTTGGATACTCTCCCTTTGCCTCATTTCCTCTTGGTGAGATTATATAGGCTCATTCTATCCTCTAGGAGAATTTATCTAGACACCTAGGGGCTTGAGAAGTTAGGAAACTTCTACAATAATGGACCCCTAGCCAACTCATACACAAGTGGGTCAAGTTGATCTCCTTGGGAATGACAAACTCTAGAAACCTTTTCCACAATTATGGGATTTTTCTCAATTATCTCATAATTATAATATTTTGGAGTAATTATTATGACAAATTCCTCAATTATGTAATTTCACCAATTTATCATGGGATAAATCTCACATAAGTAAAAGAAAAGGTGAAAAGGGATGCACTTAAGCCAAACAACTCAGGTAAGTTGATATTAGGTTTCTCTCACTATAATGGAGTGGAAAATAGGGTTATAACAGATGCCCCCTAATGCATGAGGTCAGAAGAGAAACTGATGGCCGAAATGAATTACAATAATACTCAATGCTCAAAATGGGAGAAAGGAGCCAAGACTACGAATCTAGATCAGAGGAAGTCAAGTGTTGAAGTCTCAACTTTGTTGATAACATCCTCGAGGTGGGCATACACATGCTCGGTCAGAAGAAGATGCTGAACATGGCCGCCATAAAATACACTGCAGATCCATGACATGAAATACTAGAACATGTCCACGAAGACATACATAGTGGATCCATGTGACTAAATAGATAGAGAATAACCACCAACAAATGCAATGTGAATCTATGTCATAGCATACATCAGTAAGAATATGGACACATGAAAGACAGAGAAGTGTCTCAATATAGCCCTCAAAGTACATCAATGATACATAACTCCAACACAACTTGGGAAGGATGCCATATAAGAGTGAGATGTCCCTAACCCAGGGTCTTCGACATAACCCCGATGGTACGAATCTACACCATGTGAATATATGAGATAAAGTCGAAAATGGTAGAAACAACCTAATTATTAGCCAATTAGGTAAACCAGTAACAGATGTGAGGGTATCCACCAATGATGAAAATGGACCCCAAGGTACCTACTACAGTCCACTAAGTGTGAATAGAGGAGTTGATGTTGAACACCAGTGAACTTGATCAATCATGAGCTAATGATGTAAACCCACTGTCGATCATGAGGAAGCTTGCCACTGAGGTCCGCAAGCTCCAGCGTACTATCAGTTCCTAGATCAAGCTCTTGGATAATGGGCTGAAATCAATAGGAAAAGGTCTCTCGAAGAAGGTCCTTGATGTAACCCCCATCAATTGACATGGAACCGATTAGGATGATGTAATTAATGGATGAAGTCATGAAGTGGTGAAGTACAACTGGCACGGGGATGATTGATTGAAAATGGTCATTAGGCTACTATAGATGGTTGACACAGGCTGAGACTTCCCTTGAACATATAGAGGCATGACACAAGAGTGGCTTGGAAGCATGACTAATGAGCACCATGTGATATCATGCAACGATGCAGGAGTCATCGAAGCATCCATATGACTAGAAGAGTAACCAGTCGGAGGAGTAAAGGGACTCATATGGATGGTACGACTCTTAGGCAAGCTAAAACCCAACTGTGAGATAATGAAATAGACAGGTGCCATTTGCAAGGGTGACACAAAGGATGCTACCATTTGATGACTAATGGAAAAACATATTCCCTCCCTTCTCTTTTTTTAAGTTCCTTTTTCATAAAATTGTCCCCCAAGCCCGAAAAAGAGATAAAAGTATACAAGGGGGAACCTCCTAGCCACAATAGACAAGGGTATTCCTTTTTCGTAACTAGTCTATCCCAGTCTGAAAAAGGGTTAAACTTATACTGGGTAGACAACACTTCAGGTACTTTAACGAGTGTGAAGTAGACAAGTTCACTTGACAATCTTTTCTAAATTAAGGAGTATGAGAAGAGCTTAAAGTAAACTCCTCTTGGAGGAACCAGTGGTATAAGGGTTATCAACTGGTTCTGGCCATGGTGGAACTACACATGATAAAATGAGGACAAGAGGTTGGCTAGTAAGACCACTCTTCGTAGTGGTTCCTCCAAGAAAGGGTAAACACCAAGTGAAATTGGATGGTCTCCAAGAGGAAGATGACGATGGAAAAAAGAACCCAACGCTCGAATAGAAAAAATAGGTTGATAAAAAGTGGCAATCATGAGGGATAAAAATGGTGGAATCCTCCTAGGGTATAGCCAGAAATATGATGAAGAAGAGGACATGTGGCTCAAATTCTAGGTCTTGGCGGGTCAAAAGGAGGAATTCCAAGAAGAGAATAAAAATTACTGCATGGAAACCAAAACGACGAAAAGGTGCTGACTAGGGTATCCATGATCATGTAAGCTCTGCCTCCAAGTGATGACATGCATAATGGAAAGTGGCTAAAGTAGCAACTTGATAGGGTCAGATCTAAGGAAAAAATATGACACTGTAGTGATATATGACCTACCCCTATATGCACAGTTCAAGAGAAACGTATCTAAGGTCCAATGGATGTCACAAGAAAAACACTACCCTATCCTGTAAAAACCATCCAAAATTAATAAACCCATGGTTAAACCACATAATGAAAGAAATAAACATGGATGAGGTAAAAACAAGACCATATATTATTTGTTTTTGTTTTTGTTTTTTAATTTTTTGGATTTTTGGCATAAATAAGGCATGATAAATACTCACATCACATACCAAACAAAAAAAGAGATAAAGGATCACACTCCTGTGTACAATATGTACAAGCACAACACAATCCAGTAGGTCACGCTAATGTGTGCCCATAGTCGGGCACAGGACAAGGGTTTCGATACATGAACTCATGGAGGGTAAGGGGACCATATGGCTCACCAATGTGGGGCCATGCCAAATGAAATCAAACTGCCCAATCTAGAAAGGTTGACCATGCCAGGGAAATTCTAACATACTCGTACTCTCAAAATCAGGACATAAGGGAGGATCAAGACATAAATGGGGTACAAGATGCTTGTAAACAGGTGGTAAGGAGTATGATGATTCATTAGCAAGTTCAGTAGTAGAATCCCAAGAATTGACTTGGTCCATGGGTAACAATTCCAGGGAACACTGGGAAGGTGCCCCCTGAGTCAATTCAAGATTTAATGTGCCGAGCTCTACTTGTTCCAAATAGAGGAGACTAGAGGCAAAAAGAGGAATAACCTCCCTATGATTATCAGTGGATAGATTCATGACCTCCAAGTTGACTAACCAGGGAGGATCATCATCAAGGGAGTCATGTGGAATAAGCAGAGGGGTGGCCCATGTGGGAAAAAGAACTTGGTCATAGTCCATATTATGATGGAGTTTCTGACCAGCGTCAAGAGGTACTGACAGGACTGCCGGAGAGGAAATCTCTTCCACAATAGTTGGCAGAGGGTTCTCATTAGATTGATCAACTTCCATAATACTAAGATACACCACCCAAGGATCAAGAGGTCTAAGGGGTCCACAAGTGTCAGAAGCGATCATATGCATAGGAGATTTAGAGGATGTAGGAGTGTTGGGTAGGGGTAATTGAGGAAAAACTACCATAAGAGTGGAACTTTTAAACAAGCCCATGCTAACACTTTGAAATTGACCAGGGTGATCTCCCACGAGTGGTACATATTTCCCCGTGGTGGAAATCTGGGTCAACACAATAGTCAAGCTGATCGATAGTGACAACCTTTCCTTCATGAGGAAAGAAAAGAAGACAGAAAATATATGAGACAACTGCGGTCATTGCATAAAACCAGCTATGACCAAGGAGTAGGTTGTAATATAACATGGCATCAATAACTTCGACATCAACATGGACAGTTTTCCCTCCTAACTCAATGGGAAAATTTGGAAGAACCCCCTTGGGTACGAAGTCATGTCTGTCAAAATCTTGGAGAGTCGTGTTGGATGTGGTGAGCGCAGGAGAGCCAAGAGCCTTCCAAAAAGGTACAAACATAACACATGTGGAAGAGCCCTCATCCAAGAAAGTGCGATGAATATTTTGATGGAAAATATGCACAATGATCTGGAAAGCAATTTGATGGGAAAGGCGAGGAGTGACTTTGTCAACATTAAAAGTGATGAGAATAGAGTCAAATAGGTCAACTCCACCAATGGCATACAAAAAGGCTTTATGTTGTTGAGGACAACTTTGCAAGACCTCTAAGGTAGACATGGCACAAGGAGCCTGGGCAAGATATCAACAATACTGTAATGTTTAGTATCCCTAGCAGAAGGATTGTGTGTCGTTGTTTGGAGAACATCCTTGGGGGTGTGATAAATAGGTTCCATAGGCATATCCATGGTGAGAGCTCCAGTGGAAGGTAGTGGAGCTGATGAGTCCTTAGAGGGAGGAATCGACTCATGAACATTGTAAGATTTAGCTCGTGTAGTCACGCTGACATCTTCCTTGCACATGAAGATGGATGAACTATGAGGAGGATGGGAAGATGACCCCTCATTGCCCCCTGTGGAGGTCTAGGAGGTTAAGAAACCATCTCTTGTTGGGGTTATGCAGGGAATAAATGAGTTAAAATGGCAGGTTTTTGAGTAGACAGTGGTGAACGAAGCCTATGGACCTCATCAATTTGAGGGAATTCATGAGTAAGGTGGTCACCTTGACAAATTTTACAGGGGAAATTGACTTTACGATGACGTTCACTAGTGACCCCTCCCTGACACTGAGGATTGGGTTGAGACTCCTGAGCATTTTGATTCTTTTGTTTATTTCTCTTATTATTATTTTTACCACCGGATTGTTGGTTGTTCTCTGGTTGAGTAGACTTCACTGTGAGAACATTGGTGGACTGATGAGGAGGGGGAGCTTTAGCAGAGCCAAATGCACTTGTTGGGGCCTGAGATGTAACAATCAATTTCCCAAGTTGGGTAATAAGTTGGCTCATAGAATTAGAAACAGACCCGATCAAGCCATCGCCATGTGGGTTAGGAACAAGTTTGGGAGGGTCAACAAAAGCCCTAGGGGCATTAGTCAATACTTCGTAAAGCGTACCTGATTGTGAATAGATAAGATCCAACTGTTGGACAACTAGAATGGCTTGTTCCTATGTAACAACTCGTAACATAGACACATCCTTGGAAATCTTAGGTCGGAGAGATTGAATGAACCATTTACTTAATATATCATGAGGTAGCTTGGTTCTCACCAACCTCCTACAACGGCGCCGCGACACCATCTTTCTTAAAATTGGACAAGAGGTCAGAGTCGATGTCATACTAAGTGGGTAATTGGAAATGCATCAAGAATGTTTGAGATAGGGAGTCAAAGTCAACGTAGGATGCAATATCCAACTCGATGTACCACTTTGCAGCATCCCCAGTCAATGTACGTTGGAACAAGCGAATTTTGACAGAATCATCCACCAAAGAATTGGATGAGCACCATAAGTGATAATGTCCGTGGATACATTCTCCCCAGGGTTTCCTTCAAACTTGGGAATATCTGATGGTAATTTAGCAAGCATGGGTGGCCACTAAGGATCATGACAGATGGGGTCATTAGTTAATTTCGTCAAATTCGGTAAATTGAGAGAAGATAAAAATGGATTTTGAAGTTGACTAAATGGGTCATAGGCAGGAGAAGCCCCTGAAAAATCATGTGGTCCCCCCATATAAGGAGTGGAATGATGCACCTGCTGGTGAAGAAAAGGGTTTGCCCCGACATAAGAATTTTGTGGGCCAGGATAACTGGTAAATGGATGATGCCCCACAGGGTATGTACCACCAGAGAACAAAGGACTGATAAAAGCATGATTGCTGATAGGTTTGTACCCAGGGATAGAAGGAGGACCACTCTGCACAGTAATACCGACATAAGGGGAATAAAATGTGTGAGAAACGGTAATGGCAACAGGGTTGCCCTAGGTAAACTAGACCCTCTAGTAAAAGTACTGGTAGGTGGCACCCCTCCAAAAAGTGAACTCTGCCAGGATTGTGACGTACTAGATGCAACACTATCCCCAGGTTGACTAGGAAAAAATGGTGAACTCGCCCCACATATTACTAGAAGTACCCATGCATAACTATAGAACAAGAATGGTTGGTTGTAAAAAATTCAGTGTAAAGATTCATTAAGCTACTGGCTGACTAGGTTGAGGCACCATGGTCAACATAGGAGATGGTGTGGGCATAGAAACATTCGAGAAATTTGTAGGAGTCATAGAAGAAACTCGTGGAATGCCCCAAGACGAAGTGAGAGGTGTGGATAAAGGAGTGGGTATAGCCACACTAAGATGTGGCAATGATGTCATGGCAGCCGATATTGTTGATGCAGAAGGCAAGGAAATCTCAGATTGCGCCATAGGGTAAAGTATAGAAAAAGGCATGTGAGTGTATGCGGGTGTGGTATCATTAGGATTTAATTGCAATAACTCTGGCCCTAAAGGATCAATCAATGATGGATTGGCAGGGTTGTCAGAGTCGTTTTCCAAAGTTTCGATAGAAATCAAGTAACTATCCAAAGGACCTCGTATAGGTTCTAAGACAATGTGTTGGTCTAAGTCTTGAGCGTCGACGGGCACTCTCTATGTAGGGGTAAAAATTCCACCTTTTTCAGGAGGTAAACTGTGAATACGAAGTGAATGTCGATGAAAAATTTAGTCAAGGAGATAAGTTATACTTTAAATACAATGATGTTAGTGCACACACCCTAAGGCCAAAAATACTAACTCAGACCAGGGAAAATTTTGAGGATGGATATTTATCTTAAAGATTAGAAACGTTGGCAAATCTTACTAATCCATAATATGCAAACTATAAAATGCTTGGTGATATTTTAGTAAAAATATTCAAACTTCTAGTGATTTTATATTGTCTCTATAAAATTGTGGCGATTTTTAAGGTAAAATATTTTTTTCTTATAAAATTTGGGCTAATCATTTTTAGGAAAAAAATGGGATTTGGCAAACCTTTTTTTGGAAAAACATTGGAAAATTAGCCCATAAAAATTTCCCTGCCTCAGACCAAACAACACAAACTAGAAACGTCCTAGAAGATAGCACATGCAAACCAAAATACAAAGAAGTTGGCTGTGGAATAGTTATTATACTAGGGACATGCTTCCCAACCCTTTTATCTGCAAACTTGGTTCAAGTGACCTTATTAGTCATGGGGCACCCTCTGATAGGACTAAGAGAGTATGACTAATATTTTTCCTAGGTATAGAGAAGACGAACCCGACCCTACACCTATGTATGATCCCTAAGAAGATAGGCCACTGTAGTCACCACGTACAATAAAAAGACTTGGGGGGACAGTGACAGGAAAAATCCACATGCAAGGGTAGGAAAATTAACCCCAAAAAGGGAGCTGAGACCAAAACCCCCTTGAGAGTTGCTTCCCAAGTGGTCCCCAAGTGCTAATGACACCGTTTATATGCGTGGAGATTCTGCTATATCGCACCACCCGAAACTAAGTGAAATGGATTATGTCACCCCGTTTAGCCCAAGTGTGACCTCGTGCTTAACCCTCTTGTGAGAAGGGCTTCCCAGACCACACTATTGCAAATGGATTTAACTCCCTACCGTAAGCTACTAAGTTGATTTGGAAGCCTTGGAGCAGTTAACTCACACTCCTATCTCCAAGACCCTAGCCTAAGCTAGTGTTGGTGTACTACCAGTGAAAGTAAAAGATGAATCTAATTAATTTTATTATTGTGTTGATTTTAGTGGATGTTGTTTACACAAAGAAATATGCAGGGTGAAATTGAGATGGTGTGAATGACTCTTACTTAGTCACCCTAATGAAACTATATGCAATTTTCGATTTTCAATTCAATGAATGATAACTACAGAAGGGTAAGAGCCTTCTAACACACCAATGCCTATTATGATGCACCTCTTCACTAAATATTCTTAAATGCAAATTATCCCAAATTTTGTGAATTAATGACCCAAAAGAAACCAAGAAGGAAAACCAAAACAACCGAAAATAAACCAAAGGAAAAGACTCCTAAGCAAGAACACAAAGCACTCCAAAAGCATCACGGCTAGGAAAAACAAAGCCCAATCAAAGAAACACACTTAAAGTGATCAAATAGAAAGCCAAAAGTGAAAAAGGGAGGGAAATGTCATCAAGCTAGGGTTGTAGTACAATGGCCCAACCAAAGCCAATGGTCTATAGAGGTCACAACTCGACCCTAGAGGCAAAAAAGGCTTAAACACGATCAAATGAGGGCGCTACAAAAACAATTAAAACACACTTAAGAGAACTTTTTTGGATGGAAAATTCACAACTAGCCACAACACCACCAAACCTGACCAAAATAACCCAAAGAAGAAAAATGTTTGCTCAACAAGGGACCAAAATAATGAATGGAAGTGACAAAAGTATGTCAATAAGATGTGGATCATGCATAAACAATTGCTGATAACAACCAATCAGATCTGAAAGTGAGACCTAGAGGTGAAAATCAAGCCTCAACCCAAAGAATCCAAAAGATGCTTCAAAGACAATTTAAAGGACTAAAAGTAATGAAAAAATTTGGACAAAAAAGATCAAACCATATACATGCAACCGCTAATCAGTAACAAAAAAACATAAGATCACATAATCCTATAATCAAATCAACAAATAACAAGAGAGCCCCAACCCAATCAAAGATGAAAAACCCACCTTGATAACAAGTGACTGATCTAAAGGAAACCGACAAACAACAACAAATCTGAATCGAACATAGAAAATGAACATGGGCCCAAACTAAGCAGAAACGGGGGTGAAGAAACTCATAACAGACCAGGGCCTTTTCTAAGGCTTAAAAGCTTGGTCATTGGCATAATACTAGATCATAGTGACTAGGGTCGCTCTGAGAGCATCAACAAGAGAGTGAATATGTATCCTAGTTGCATGGCTGACTCTTTGTGAGAACAACTGAGAGAAAAACTCAAAAATACCTAAAATCTTGCACTCAGGTTGAGAAACAAGAGAACCACATAGGCAATAACCCCGAAAATAACCCAGAAAAGTTGAAAAAAATAGAAAAACTCAACAAACCAAGTTGGAGATGAATCAATCAAAGACGAAGGAAAAACATACACAAAGAAAGTATGCTCTCATTGAAATCATCACTTTTGTTGCAAATAAATATGCAAGGAGTTGTTGCTTCGTGATCTTGTGTCCAAATTAGATCACCAGATGGAAAACGAGAAAGGCTAAGAAAATCTAATATCAATCCCCAATCCAAATGGCCATGCATGTAGCTTCGATGAAATTTATAATGCTACAAAATATGAGCATGTACCTTGCGTCCTTGTAGGTTGATTAAGGGTTTTGGGCCTGATGCAGAATCCTTGCTCTCCAGTCAAGCGATATCTTTCATTCACTCCTTATCCAAAGCCTACACAGAATCACAACCAAACAGAGATGACAAGTTATCTTCCACAGAAGGTCATCAACTCAAAACATCTAGAAATCACACATATAGATTACTGCAAGAATGATATAAGGGGAAAGAACATAGATTTGTATTAACCATATAAATGGAAGTACAACAAATGTATACCTTCAACAAATAAGATCCTCTCCTCCAACTTGCAGTATGGTCGCCTCTCCCAAGGCAACAAATCTCTTGTGCTATAGTTTGGATACTCTCCCTTTTGTAGGTTTTAACCCTGTACAAAAATTACCTGCATACAAATTCTAAAAACAAAAAATAAATAATGGCGAGAGCATAACACATAAAACAAATATACACAGATTTTCCCCTAGATCCCAAAACCGGGACTACCAGATTGATTTTTCATTATGTTCCTTTCAATTATATAATACATATATATACATGCCGAAGCATCCATAAACCCCAATCCATTAACCCTGGATTAGAACATAACCATAGTTCCCTTGACCAGATCTACAAAATACCATGGATTGAAAACCATTGCACCCAAAACCATGTGTGAAATCCATGCACAAAACTATAGGTAAGTCTGCCCACGTAATATAGGGTCCAATTTTTTTTTCTCGGGGCACTGCCCTGGACCCTATAGAGGGGGGCTACCACCACCCTCAAATCCCCCGACAGGGGGGCCTGTTGCCACCCCGGTGTAACAAAGGGGTAGTTGGCTGCCCCCCCTAACCCCCTAACTTAACTACTGGGTCTAGTCGTGGAAAGAATATAACACAACCCAACACCTTTTCCCTTTTCCTCTTCGTGAGATTATATATGATCATTCTATCCTCTAAGAGAATATATTTAGACACCTATGGGCTTGAGAAGTTAGGAAATGTCTACAATAATGGACCCCTACCCAACTCATACACAACTGGGTCAAGTTTGTCTCCTTAGGAATGACAAACTCTAGAAACCTTTACCACAATTATGAGATTTTTCTCAATTATTTCAATTATGAAATAATTATTATCTCATAATTATAATATTTTGGAAAAATAATTATGATAAATTCCTCAATTATGTAATTTCACCCATTTATCATGGGATAAATCTCACATAAGTAAAAGAAAAGGTGAAAAGGGATGCATTTAAGCCAAAAAACTGAGGTAAGTTGATATTGGGTTTCTCTCACTATAATGGAGTGGAAAATAGAGTTATAACAGATACCTTGTAGATGTGGCTAACTAAAATTTTCTAATGCCAATTATCCCATATATGGTTATTTTGACATGGTTAAGGTAGAAAGAAAAGAATATCATACCCATGGTTACAAATGATTAAATAAGTCTACCAAATAAATTATATTTCATCAAGGTGTCAATAAGAAATTTGGATTTATGAATGGGATGCAATGGGTGTCATAAGAACCAAGGAAACTGTAGAGCTAACTTACCACAAAACATGGAATACTTCTAGATAGGCTAAGGGATCTATAAGAGTATATTTTATGTGTTGGAAATCAATACCTATGGGGGTTTGGGTGGGTTATGTAAAGAGTAGATTCAAGTCGCCATTAATACGATTATGGTGGGTAGTGTCAGAACTACATTGAATGCTACACTAGTTTCACCCAAGCCAATTATGTCACATTTAGTTTGCTAAAAGATGTTACCGAAGGAATGAATTGTTCTACATTGATGAGAAAATATTGAAAGGAATTTCCAAGGATTTAGGATGGATAATAAAGTTAAGATAGAGATCTACAATTAAGTTGGTGCATGCTCCACGTGACATCAATACCACTAAAAGTAGTTAAAGAACAACTTTGCAGTTTTGGTTTTCAAAGAATTTATATCATTTGAATGGTTAAGGTTGGAGAGCTACACGAGTTTCAAATAGTTTTGTACTAATTAAAATTGCAAGATTATGCCAAGAAACCATTAGATGAACTAGGATTTTAGTGTTGTAGTTTAGAAAACATAGACTCAGATAGTGGATAAGCATTCAATGAATAACTAATGTTTAGAAATAAGTAGGTAAGAGAGTGGTAAAGGTGACTATTAGAAACGAGGACAATACTTGGGGGGGGGGAGTGAATTGATAGTGTGACCAAATTATACAACTATTTCCAAATTAAACGTTTCAATCTACTTAGTAATAATTCATGTAAGAAGAATTATAGATCAACATGTATATCATCCACATATGAAACATATAAATACATCAATCTTTTTCTTTATTCATTTTTCAAAGAAAAGCTTCAACTTTCTATTACATCAATCATATTGCAAGCTTCTGAGGCTACCACTTGAAGGAAGCTACCACTAAATTTATCAACTACCACTAAAAAGAGCTACTACCCCTGATTGATCAACTACCAATGAAAGGAGCTACTACCCCTAATTTATCAACTAGCATTGAAAGGAGATAATTTCCTTAATTATTTACCAACCACTACTAGAAGGATATATAACCCCTAAAATGAAATCTTTAACTTGCCGACCATTTTGATTCATCATCCATAGCGTTTTCAAACTTATATCAACAAGAAACTCCTTCTACAAACATAATTTTCCTTCTCTAAACACACCTCAATCACTTATCTCAACACCTCTTCAACCAAAGAAACACCTTTAGAAAATTCACTTCACTGATGTTTGAGCTATGTTGCATTCACCATAAATAACATCATCACTAATATCACTAATGCATACTCTACATTCTTACACACCTTTAATGTTGGGTGTGGAGCCTGATTATTTTCTTTATTTAGAGGTATCACCGCATTGGACCCGAGTTCGTAATGTGGCAGTAACGCCGCCTATAATATTTGCGTTGCAAGGGGGGTCCGGGGGGGGGAGGCTATGATCTTTGGGAGCCCTCCTCAGCAAGGGATCGAGGGCAGCACCCTCGAAGCAAAAAATAGATGTAAAATTTCCTTGTAAAATGTTGTAATTTCGTAGTCCATATGGGTCGTTCATTAGGTGGATATCTAACGGTAGAAGTTATGTCTAATTTAGGGTTTTTTCCCTAGAAGGCAACCCCTCGCTATATATGAGGGAATTGTATTTCATCTACGTAGATATGTATTATGAGTGTAAAAGAGAAAGGAGATTGTGTGAGAGCGAAGAGGGAATTACAGCGGATCTACTGTAGGTTATATTGATGAGCCCCATAAATGGGTAATTATATGGGCTCATTTTGCCTCCTAACATAGTTTAATCAACCATTCTCTTAGCTTATTGCATGTTTTTTTATTATATTTATGCTTATGGAGTGAGTTGGGTTGGTTATGTTGCCATGGAGTCTAATATGTGTTTAATGCAGATTTTTGTTGAATTTTGAAGACAAAGACAAATATTTAATGGACAATTGGAAGCAATAATTCGAAGTGGACAAAGGAGAGGATTTATAGGAGGGTATCCCCCTCATTTATGACTCCCCACTTCGAATTCTCCTTCATGCAGCTCGGAGCACAAACAACCAAATCAATGCACTAGGAGGCAGCCGAGCAAGTGGAGGATAACTTATGTTTATCTCGAGTTTTGGGAGCCAAGCCTCCCTATTTTAAGGAAGCTGTTGGGAGCTTCAATTGTATAAGTAGAAAGGCCTAGGGCCTCATTAGGAAGTTAGTCAAATTTTCAAATTTTTGTTGCAACTTTGCTCTGCTCAACTTCGAGCTTACTTTTGTTAACAGTTTCATGTAATCCTATTATTATTTTGATAATAAAGATGAGATCCTTTTTGAGCTAGCACTGAGTTACCTCAAAGGGCTGAAGCTCTTGGGTTAGGGCCCAATCCAAGCAACCACACTCCTCTTGTTTGTATTTCTATTCTTTGTTTCAGTTTATGAATTAGTTGCTGTTAGATGAATTTCTTTCTTGGTTAAGAATAGGTTGCTTTTGGTGATTTAGAAGGTTGTTTCCATTTGAGTTTTCCATAACAGGTTGAACAGTGATAGAAAGAAGATATAAAAGGCAATCAATTGAGCCTTGCTCTTCTTTCCTCCCTTTGGGACCATGAACTGAGGCCAAGACGCTCTAACTGCCACAAAAAACACAGATTTTCCTTCTCCATAGGATTTCTACTGTTGCAGTTTGTTAGAAGGTTAATGCTTTGCTTTAGATCTCCTTCACCATGCTCATTTCTATCTTGCAATAAGTTTCCTTCCATCCTTTCTCTCATTATAGCATTTTTCAACATTTCTTTCCATAGCTCATAGTCTAGGTTAGCTTGATGCAAAATTCTGTTTTTGATGTACTTAGTTTCCTTGCTTGATTGATATCCTTGTTTGATTTTCAGGTCTTTTGCAGCAAGTCTCTTTTCACAACAAGTCAACCTACCAGCCATCACATTCTCTCCCTGATCTATGCCCTATAGGTCACCCAAAAGTTCAGCTCAAATATGCCTTAGTTTTCTGCGTTTTTCCATAGGATTTTTTCCTCTATCCCGACCATTTTTTCCTCTCCTAGCAATCCTTGGTGACCCCTAGGTTCCTTAACACATCATCCCAGCCTTTAGGTACCCTTTCCACCCACTCTCACACCTTCAAAACCTTCAAAACTACTCTCGGCATCCTCCTGTACACCTCCTGTAGATCCCCTGCAGCCTCCTGTAGATTTTCCTGTAGGCTTCTTTTTCAAGTTCGATTGTAGGAAAAGCCTCCAGAAGTCCACCTGAGACCTCTTAGGACCCATCCAAACTATCCTACATCTTCTAAAGTCCAAAAACCGCCCTCCATCACCACCAAATCACTGCCACATTCACAATCAAATAAATTACATGCATAACAATTTCACATAAAAATACATAAAAATCTAAAAAGATGTTTCTTTGCTCATTTACTTTTAGAAATAGCTTGAGTAGATGTTTTTTACTTCCTGAGTAGGTAATGGCATTCATTTCATGGTTTTTCATCTCTCTTTCTGCAAAAGTAGGATTAGTTGGTTAAGTGGGGTTTGCTAGGTTTACTTTACATTTCAGTCTTCTTTTCCTTTCTACAAGTAGAGTAGCCTTTGTAGAGTAAGCTTTCCTTTCTTTCATCACATATAGAGCTTTTTCTGGAATCCACAGAAGTTTTCTTGAGCTCCTAGTGATCTTGCGCCAGCTGACCAAGTGATAGCCTATAGTAAGAACTAGTACTTGTGCATACAGCACCGTCGTTTCCAAGTTTGTTATGAACTACTGGGTTGATAAAAGTAAAGTAGGAAGCCCAGGAGTTGCAGCATTATTGCTGCAATAGTGGTGCTCACCACCTTTTTGGCGTCATTGCCAGGGAAGCATCAGAGTATTTTGTGATTATTGCTTTCTTCTATTTTCTATCACAACATTCTGCTAAGTAGTTTATTTCAACAAAAGTAGAGTAGTTGTTTCTTTCAGTTTTTGCATTTTCTTGCATTCCTTTTCAATTCTACAATTTCCATTTCAGCAAAAGTAGATTAGTCATTTCCTTGCTTTCAGTTCTGCATTTCATTTGCTTTCATTTTCAATTCTTCAAATTTCATTTCAGCAACTTCATTTCAGCAAAAGTAGATTAGTCATTTCCTTGCTTTCAGTTATGCAATTCATTTTCTTTCCTTTACAATTTTGCAATTTCATTTTATCAAGTTCATTTCAGTTAGTTGCAATTTGTTTGTTCAATCAATTTCAGTTTTGTAGGTACAAGCAATGAAAAGACAAAATCCAAACAAAAATATTTCCTTTCATGCCTCATAGGAACAAAGATAATGTAGGAAAATTCTTGCCCAACACCCCCACTAGATCACATAGCCAACCTTCTCTCTTCTTCAGTGGTAGTGATCAAGAAGAACCTTTAGGTGAACAACCAGAGACATTTGAAGAACCTATAGGGGAAGAAGAAGAAGAAAACATCCCTCCTGAGACAATGGCTGAAAACATAAATGCTAGGGGGAATGGAGAAAGAATAGAGGGTACCTTTCCCATCTGGGAGACCAATGGGGACACCAAAATGAGGAACATAAGTCCCTCAGCCCTACCTCACTTCCATGGTTTGACCACAGAATATTCTGACACCCTCTTGTTTGAGTTTGTTGTCATCTGTTGAACCTATGACTATGTAGAAGATGAGAAAATGTTGAAACTATTTCCTTCTACTCTCAAGGATGCAACATTGCGCTGGTTCATGGGGTTACTTGGCAATAACATCACAACTTGGGCTCATATGCAGTAGGCCTTTAACAACAAATACAGAGACTACTGTAGGTCAAAAGATACCAAGGAAGAAATCTTCTGAATGACCATGGGAAGTGATGAATCCTTGGAAGATTATGAAGAGAGGTTCCAGCTTAGTTACAAAAAGGCCAGGTGAACACTTGACCCTGAATCTTTGAAGTTGGTCCTGCTCAAGGGAATTCCAGAAGACCTTCTAGACACACTCCATTTACTATCCGAGGGAGAAATCTACCAACTACCTTATGAGGACATAAAGACTATCTTTAGAAACCATTCTAGAGCAGCCAGAAAGAGAAGGGGGAGTCAACCCATAGCCAATACCTCCTCATCCAATTCATCCATCAAAGGTGAGCTTGGAAACATGCTGGAAGACTTCGAGAGTGAGATGCTGTAGACTCTTGCCATGCAAATGGATACCTTTCATATCAAAAGGAAATAAGTGGAAGCAGAGAGGGCTTTGGCATTTTTTGTCCCAGGTGCACTAGGAGGAATCCTAGGAACGAATGTCCATTGAACATTATAGAGGTTTGTTCAGTCTATGAAAAAGATCATTCTATAGATAAGTGCCCTTCCTTTCCTGAACTTAAAGCTGTATACCAGGGGTCCAAAGGAGCCACTAAACCACTCTATTTCATGAACCAAAGGAGACCACCTGGACCTAGAACATACCAGCAGGGGATGCAAGGGGCATCTCAGGCATACTACAACCCCAACCAAGTCACTTTCATACCTTCTTGGGGCCCTCCTGCTCATCCTTCCTGGTCCACGCCTCCTCCTTGGTCATACCCATCTCAATATCATGCCTAACCAGCCGCTCATTCATTTCAATTCTATGCTCAGCCACAACCTTAGTGGAATGCATCTCATCAGGGGTGGAGTGTAGAAATTTTGAATAATATGACACTTATTCATAGAGATTATCATGATTATACACTATTGCGGAATACATGCATAATACATAACCTCCTTTACGTTGATCATCAATTTAGCAGCACTAAAAACAATGAAACATCAATCGCATGCACACATTAACACAGTATGTAACCCGGGGAAAGCATAAAACTGAAAACCCCACACTATCTGTATATTATAATGATAGAGAACATGTAACAATACATAGTCTAATACTCCTCACAAGTACTCAGTACTATCTCCACCTGTTACACACAAAACTAGCTCAGATCTAAATCAATCACAGGTTCAAATCTCCTCCGCTACTTTGCCTGCCTCCACTGCGCAATCCTGCATGAGAATCAATCACTCTATGAATTCAAATTCCCTTGGTTATACTACGCAAGCCTCATTAGCAATCTCCATCCATGCATGTGCAAATCTCATGCACAACTATAGTCACAATTGATAGCAATCTCAACCTCTAACACCTGTCTCCACTGAACTGTCCATGCACTGAGTTAACTGATGTATTCTTCAGTTGCTTTATGAGTTAATAATTAGTGAATTTATTAATAATTAATTCACACAACTCATCACTAGTGTATTCTTTAGTTAGAATAAATACAACTAGTTTAACCAAGTCAAACTGAACACAACTCCATCAACTCCACAATCAACTCCACCAAACTCAACCACATGAGTTCTAACTGAATTCCTGCATGCAATAGCTCAACTGACCCACAAGGAAAGCGTATTTCCTTCTGACAGCTGCATGTGCCACATCTGTAGCTCAAACTGAAGTGCTCCAAGAGGATAAGATAATGCTTATAGTCCAAATATTATTATGAGACAATAATATTCGATTGTTCTATTTTTAGCCTGGCAGTCTAAAAATAGAAACCGCCCATATGTCTAAAAATAGAAGTCCATCTATTTTTACCAACATGACCAATCATCCACAAATAGCATCCTACAGCTCATAGACCATGATCCATATGTCTAAAAATAGACTTTGTGCCAAAAATAGCGTGCGGGCCCACTTAGTGAAGGCGACTTCTTTCCACTAAGCTCCATCATCTTGTTGCATTCTCAACACTGCCTCTCAACAAGATATGGATTATCAGCAACCCCTATCCTGCCTCGGTGGTATTCAAAGTTTCTCCTGGTGAGTGCCTTCGTCAAGATATCAACATCCTGATCCTCCGTTGGAATGTATGAAAGTAACATGACTCTCCGCTACACACAATCTCTGATATGATGGTAACTGATGTCAATGTGCTTGGATCTATCATGAAATACTGGATTAGCAAAGAGTTTAATGCAACTATGGTTATCACAATAAATCACTGTAGGCTCCAAGTGAGAACCGAACAACCCGACCAGGATCTTCCTCATCCATATAGCCTCGCATGCAGCCAAACTTGTTTCCATATACTTGGCCTCTGCTGAATTGAGTGCCACGGATCTCTGCTTCCTGCTGTACCAAGAAACTGCTGTCGACTTGATACTGAAGACCCCTCCTGATGTGCTCTTTCTGTCCGTTGGGCTTCCTGCCTAATTTGCATCCGTGAAGCCACATAGCTTCACCTCATCCTCGTGTCTGTACCACAATCCATATCTTGATGTGCCTATGAGATAACGCAATACATGCTTGCCTGCCTTCCAGAAGAGCTTGGTTGGCTTAACCATAGCTTGTGAAAGTTGGTTAACAACATAGCATATATCTGGTCATGTATTGACCAGATACATAAGCGACCCCACCAATTTTCGATAAACAGCGGCATCCACTACTTCTGCTGAAGTAGCATCCTCCTTCCTCCAACCTCCAGGAAGAGGAGTAGCAATAGGCTTGCAGCCATGCATGTTGAACTTCTCCAGTATCTCCCGAGCATACTTACCCTGAGAAACAAATAGTCCATCACTGCGTTGCCAGATTTCCAATCCCAGGAAATAATGAAGGAGGCCCAAGTCCTTCATCTCAAACTCCTTAGCAAGATCATCCTTTCATGAAAGTATCAACAGCTCATCACCCGTTAGAATCAAATCATATACATAAAGTACAATGATAAGTAACTTACCCTCCACCACAATCTGGTATAGGTTAGGATCCGCCTCACTCTTAGAGAATCCAAGTCCGGTGAAATAACTCTCTATCCGTGTGTACCAAGCACGT